>WBNO01003496.1:0-86682 GCA_013400575.1 Peucedramus taeniatus | reverse complement strand
ATATTATATTATATTATATATTTGTGGTTGCTGCTCAGCAGTTGCCTTCTGTCCTGTCCCCAGGGGAGTTTGGCCTGCGCCGCACGCCCTTTTTCTTCATGAAACCCTCCTTTTGGTCAAAGCACAGGAAAAACTACAAGGAGCTGTATGAGAGCAGCATCAACGGCAGCTTGAGCTTCAGCGAGATTGTGGAGCCTGTGCCTTCAGAATTCCAGGGCAAGGAAGCCATCAGGTACAGCCCCTGCCCTGCCTGGGCGATTTTCGTGCTTGGAAATCCCTCCTGGCTCTCCAGTGCTCGGGCTGAAGCAGCACCTGGATTGCAGAGCCCTCCACACAGCACATCCCCACCCTCAGGGATGTGGATGCAAGGGTGAATCACTTAGGGAGAGGGGTTTGTTGTAATCTTGTGTTAGAGATGGATGAGATACACACTATTTTTTTAAGTAGTGAAAGGTGTTTTTATTATCTACACGTTCAGGAGTTCAGTTTTTATCCTGATGTTCCCCTGAGAACATGGTGGCTGTTGTTACATTATTTATCCACACAGGACTCTTTCCACATCATCCCTCCACCAGCTCCAGCAGTTTCACACAGTCCTGTCATCTTTCCATGTGCAAGTTTTATTTGCTTTCATACTCATTCTCTTCCCCATTCCTCACCCTGCAAAATGTACTCACCATCCTCATTTTCAGGGTGATGAGGTTTCCAAAATCCATCCTTGATTTGGTGTCTCCAGATACTGTTTGTTCTTTTCATTTGGAAAACCAGCAGGGCTGGAAGGAAGGTTTTTACCTCTCTGAAAAAGAGAAAATACCTGCTTTCTTTTACCTGATTTTGATCAAGAGCTGTCAGCAGTCACATCTCTGGGGTCCATTCTGCTGTCACCCCTTTCCCATGTCATGTCTGTGGAGTCTCCTGTTGTGTTGTGCACCTGCTAGGGAGTAGCTGTTCCCTTTCCTAGCTTGGGAAGCCTCTAGAGCATTGTTCCACCATGTGAAAGAGACTCAGATTTGAAATAATTCAGTTTATCATCACAGGAAATACCTTAGAAGATGACCAGGAGAAGCTTTCTGCTGCCAGGGTGGAGATGGGCAAAGTTTTGGGAGAACCTGTCCTGTCTCTTGACTTACCTCCATGGGTTTTTAACACATCTGGTGCCACTTCAGTCTGGTTGGCTTTTTGTGGTTGTTGCTGAGTGTTGATGACTGGAAATGCCATGTAAAGGTGCTGAAATAGTTCATGCCGTGATGTGTCTTCTTTCAGAATCAGCTGTGTTCAGAAAACATTCAGGAAAAAGGGGGAAACCGTGGAGGCTCTCAGAAGTAAGAACATCTCAGATTTTTAGCTGCTGGTGGGGTGCAGAGGAGCAGTGTCTGAGTTGCTGAGTGATCTTTTGGGTTTCAGTTCATGCTGGTTTTGGTTTCTTTGGTGCACAGATGCCAGATGTGCCTGTGTGTGTCCTCTCTCACACAGTGGTGTCTAAACCAAAAACGAGCCCTTCATCCCTAAGGAAAGCCTGCTGGCATCAGCCCCAATTCCCAATGCCCATGTAGTGATGAAATATCCCCTGCCCCACCTCTCTGATGTTGTCACCTCCTTTCCCTGGGTGGCTTTGAGATGTGGCCACCCCACAGTGGCTGTGGGACCGTGCCAGGCTGGCCATGGGGTGTCCCCCAGGCAGAGTGTGAATGTGAGCATTGGGATGGAGCCTGGGGCAGGAGCTGGCTCGGGGGGCCAGGATCCCACCCTGACCCCTCCTCTGGCTGTGCCCTGGAGCAGATTTGTCCTTTGACATCTACGAGGGGCAGATCACGGCGCTGCTGGGCCACAGTGGCACGGGGAAGACGACGCTGATGAACATCCTCTGCGGGCTGTGCCCTCCCTCTGATGGTGAGTGCAGCCCTGGGGCTGCCCTGCTTCCACACCAAGCCTGAGAACCTTGGTAGCTATTTCAGGATGCACCAAAATTTCTTTGGATAAAGTCTGAAAGAGCAATTCCTGTCCACAAAGGACTGTAAAACTCTCTCTGCTGATTCCTCCTTTCAGTGGAGAGTTTCCAGCTGTCTTGGTTTGAAAAGACAGGTGTCTGCTAAGGAAGGCAGGAGTCTCCCTTGAAATAGAAAATGTAAACCCCCTCCCTCCAAATTATTATAATTTTGAAATTAAGGGGCATTCAGGCAAAAATATGGGGAGTAGGAATAGCAGTTCCTTTTTAGGGAAGAAAATAAAAAAATAAAATGAAAATGCAGTGATACAAAACAATACTGCCAGAGTCAGAATCTGACCTGACACCCTGTGGGTCAGGGTGTGGCACAGTCCCATTCCATGGTGGCTGCTCCTCCTGCAGTGCCAGGGGTGGCTCTGGTGGAGCAGGATCCTGGAGAAGGGTGGAGAATCTCCAGGGGTGCTGTAGATGGGCCTGGTCTTGCTCTGGGAATGCAGTGGAGCAGAAAGCTGCTCCTCTGGGAATGCAGTGGGCAAAGGCTGCTGAGGTGTCCCAATCCTCAGATTGGATCCAGGTAGGAATGCTTGGCTCCTCCCCCTGGGCGGAGCATCTCCTAATGAGATGATAGAATTTTATCAGCCATGCAGGGACACTGGTCCATGAACAGAAGATAATTAATAATTAATGGCCCATGAACAGAAGAGATCTCCTGGAGGGAGGATTGGTTGTGGAAGAGATAAAGAGAACAGGAGATAACTGCCCCACCTCTGACAGGTGGGAATTGAATGCACACCCAGCTACACCTTTCATCCTGAGTCATCAGCCCATGGCAGGGACTTGGAATGAGATGAGCTTTAAGGCCCACTCCAGCCCATGCCATTGAATGATTTTATGTTAATTTCTTGTAGGGTTTGTCTCAGTCTATGGGCACAGAGTGTCTGAGATCGACGAGATGCTGGAGGTGCGGCAGATCGCGGGGGTGTGCCCCCAGGCAGACATCCACTTTGACATTTTGACTGTGGAGGAGAACCTCTCCATCTTTGCTGCCATCAAGGGCATCCCTCAGAACGATTTGATACAAGAGGTAACTCACCTGGCCACAGGTGTTGTCTTGCATGAACGTTTTTAACCTGTAAATCAAAATATCCTTGCAGGGTTTTCCTTTTGCGGGCAAATAGTGCATTGTGGTGCAGTGGACAAAGAGGTACAGGCAGGTTTTTAGACAAGGATAAACTTTTAATTGTTCCTAAGATTGAAATGCCCATGAAATGTTTTAAACCTGGCATTTAGGTACAGTTATAGACACCATTAAACTTTGTGTGTGGGTTGTGCAGTTCAGTTATGGAACACACTGGGAACCAGCAGCAGTTAATTTGAATGTTAATCATTAACAATCTGGTTTTAAAAAATTATAGTTGTTTTTTTTTTAACAAAAAATGTGTTTCTTGTGTTTTCAAGGTGCAGAAGGTGTTGCTGGATTTGGAGATGCAACCCATTAGGGACAATCAAGCCAAAAAATTAAGTGGGGGGCAGAAGAGGAGGCTGTCAGTGGGAGTTGCTGTTCTTGGGAACCCCAAGGTGAGAGGGATGGAATTATTCTCATCTCAGTGTTGCTGATCCCTGGAAGGCTTGGTCTCTCTTGTCAAAACCAACTAATGTGCAAAATGCAGAAATTGTTCCTTTGAGCACCTTTTTTTTTCTTCATTTATGGTTTAATTACAATCATTTCAATCTCTCAGGCTTTGTGCTTGAGGCTCAGGTAATGGCAGCAGCCTTGGGTTTGATCTCTTTGGCAAATAAATAGTGTGGCAAGTTCTGTGTGTAATTTCTGGCAGGTAGCATTTATCCCCCAACAGTGAAATTGTTGGATGCTTTCCTTCCAAAGCCATCCAGGAACTGGGAGCAGGAACAGAGCCAGAGAGCTCTTTTGTGTTGCAGCTCTGTAATTTCTGGCCTGTGAGGACGGAGACTGCTTTGAGATCTGTGGTTAAAAATGATGTGTGTGACACTTCCTGGTGGTTTTAAAAGCAGGTGTGTGCATTTAACCACCCCTCAGTAGAAAGAATCCATGGCTAAGTTGTGATTCTGCTACATAATTCTACTGCAAGCAGAATAAAACAGGCTGTGGCATTAATTTATCACAGGATTTTTCCATTTGTCACGAGGGGAGATGGATGTACTCAAAGCACAGTGACAAAAGCCGCCTTGTTAGCCTGGGATGTTTCCTATCTTACAGGAATTAACTGGCAGGTTTCAAACAAACCCTTCAGGGTGTGCTGGGGAGGGATTGCTGAGCTCAGTGGCTTTGAGAAGCCCTGGTGGTTTTGCCCCCAGGTGTTGCTGCTGGACGAGCCCACGGCGGGGATGGATCCCTGCTCCCGCCACATCGTCTGGAACCTGCTGAGGAGCAGGAAAGCCAACTGTGTGACTGTCTTCAGCACCCACTTCATGGACGAGGCTGACATCCTGGCTGGTGAGCCCTGCCCCAGCCCAGCTCCATCCCCCAGCCCTGGGATACCATCCTGAGGGGGGTTTGGGAGGAGATTGTCCATTTTCTGTTTCCTGACTTTCCAGATCGTAAAGCTGTGATTTCCCAAGGGATGCTGAAATGTCTTGGCTCTTCTCTCTTCCTCAAGAGCAAGTGGGGCATTGGCTACCGCCTGAGGTAATTCTGTGCCCACTTCTGTACCTCTTATGTGCCATCTTCATCTCTTTTTTTCCACTGTTTTCTGTTGGAATCTCTGAGAAAGCAGCCCTCAGAAAGATCCTTTTATCCTTGAATTGATGCCTTGAGAACGCTGACCTAGAACAGAGCTAAAGAATAAAGCAGGGATTGATTCAAAGGATCTCTTCGGTGGATCCACCTTGGGCAGCACAAGAGCCCAGCCAGGGCTGCATCCAAGATGAACCAAAATGGTCCCAAAATGCACCAGCGGGCACGGGGTCTGTCCCTTGGATCAGTTCTGCTCCATTTGCACCTTGCAGTTCATTGTCCCATTCCAGCTTTAGCCCATGCAGTCCCCTCCTGCTTGTTTTTCTCTCTTCAGCCCACCTTGTTTGTGCTCTTGGGCTGAGATTTGGATCATTTGTCCTTGGTCCCCAGCTGGAGCAGGAATTGTTTTGTCTCCCTGCTCTGTGCAGAGCTCACCATCCCCTGATGTGAAGCCCAGACCCACACACTAAAGCAGCAGAGTCTGAAAAATAGAAAAGCTAAATCAGAATGGTACAACTGAATGTTTGGTGCAGTACCAGGGGCAAGCCAAGCTCCAAACCCCAATTCCTGCTGTGTTTTTCCAGCATGCACATTGATGCCTATTGCAACACAGAGGCCACCACCTCTCTGATCAGGCAGCACATCCCTGCAGCCAGCCTGATCCAGGAGAACGACGAGCAGCTCGTGTACACCCTCCCTCTCAAGGACATGGACAAGTTTGCAGGTATTTCTGGGGTTTTGTGTTGCAGGGATCAGTGATTGCAACAGGGGAGGTTTATTAAGCATGGCTTTAGCCTGATGTTCTTGTTAAGTGGCAGTTGTGCCTTTATGATTTTATTGTTATTATTTGGTGGGGAGTCAGGGAGGGTTTTCTCAGGTCAGTGAGGATTTTGTCACCTCTTCCAGTGAGGTGTGAGGGTTGTGGGTACCCAACAGCAAGGGCTGGGGAGATGCCTCTGTGGTGAGGAGTCCCTTTCACCTGAGCATCCCCTGGTCCTGCAGAATCACCATCCTCTTGCAGAGGGTTCCAAAGAGCAGGGCTGGCCTGCAGCAGGAAGCAGGAAAGCCCCAAATTCCACAAAAATCCTACAGAAATCCTGCAAAACCCCTACAAACTCTTGTGAACTGCAAAGAGCATTGTGTGACTGCCTTGAAATTCCATGGAGAGAAGAAGCAGAGGAGAGGATATCACTAGATGGCAGCAATTATCTGAGCAGTCCTGGGCAGGGCTCCTTGCTCACCTCCCAGATAAAAATGGAATAAATGCTGTGTGGGAAGCCAAGGGAGCATCAGTATTGATGGGAACATGCAGCTGATATTCCATAAAGGCTTTTTTTTCCCTGTTGCATTGGAGTTAATGATTTATGAGCTTTGCAAAAAGGCTGAGGTTGAATCAATTCCCCCAATCTATTTCAGGGAGAAACCGAGGTTGGGAACACACTTTGTCAGCTGGCACAGGATAAATTGTGGAGGGGTGAGGAGTATTGTCAAATACCCAAGTGCTCCTCCCATTTTAGACATTTGAATTTCCCTTCAGCCTCACCTTGGCTCTGAAGCTCCTGTTTTTTTAAGTCCTTATTTCATAGGATTGACAAAAACCCAGTAACATTTTTCACCCCAAGGTGCTGTGAAGTTCTCCCACTCTGAACCTCACACTGGTCTTCAAGCTCTGTGTCCTGTCCAGCATCTCCTGCTGGTTAACCTGGCCTTAAACATCTGGGAATTCTTTTTAATATATATATAAATATGTACTTGTATAGATACAAAGTGACTCAATGGTTTTATTTGTAAGATCCTTTGTGCCTGGGCAGGGATTTAGGTAGGAGGAGCTGTCCTGGGTATGATTTTTCCAGGAGAGCTCACCTTGAACCTGCCCTGAGGAAACTTTGAGCCCAGCAGCTTCAGGATGCTGAGACAGTTTTTAGAAGCACCACAACTTCACCAAAACCACATTTCCTGACCACAGAGACTGAAATTTCATGCTAAAAGGAGCCTTTCCCACCTTGGTTCTCAAACCACGACCTTCTAGTTTATTTGCTCTTCCCAAATTCCTACTTTTACCCACCAAGCAGGAGGGTTTGGGGGGGGTGTGTGATGGGTCTGAAGTGCTCTTGGCAGAGTTTCAGAGCTGCCTCTGTCCCTAGGTTTGTTCTCTGACCTGGACACCCATTCCCACCTGGGGGTCATCACCTATGGCGTGTCCATGACCACGCTGGAGGACGTTTACCTGAAGCTGGAGGTCGAGGCAGAGATTGATCAAGCAGGTGGGAAGGAGCAGGGCTGTTCCCCTGGCTCCCCTCAGCTTTGGTTTGCTCTCAGTTCCTGTGGAATTGTCACTGCCAGAAGGAGGGAACAAGGAAAACATCCCTCACAGGGGGCTGCTCCAGCAGCTGAGCATCCTTTGGTTCTCACAATGTCAGGCTGTTCAAATATTGCAATAGAATATTCAATATTGTATATTCAATATTCAGTTACAAAATACTACTTAAACTCAGGAAGAAAAAAGTAAAGAAGACTAGCTTCTGCTTTAAAACTTCTGTTTTGTTTTATATATATTAGTATTTTTTATATATTATCTATATTACTATATATTATAGATATACTATATATATTACTATATATATATTATATATATATTACTACATTTTAAATCCCCAGCCTCTTAAGTTTTTTACTCTGTGATATCACACACTTCTAATTAAACTACACACTCATAATCTTAGTGCTACTAATTAATTTTGGAAGCCTTCTCCATGGCCTGAGGTCAGTGCAGTGCTCTCCTGGGGGTCAGAGTCTGTCAGCACAGAAAGTCTCAAATTCTCAGCATCCAGGACTCCAACACCTGGAGACCAGGAAAAGGCAGGGAATTGGCTGGGAAGTGATTCTGGGAGCATCCAGGGGAAAAGCTTTTTACTTATTAATTTTTCATCCAGCCAGCTCACATCTGACTGCTTGGCTTTACAGTTTACTTGCCTTTTAAAATGCCCTTTATTTTCCTAATGGAGTTTGCTTTCAAGAAATTATAAATGTGCAGGGTAAAATTAATTTTCAGCCTTTTGTGTGAACAGTAGCTGCACTTAGGGCTGAAACAGCTCAGCTTGTCTCACTTTAAATTAACTTTCAATCCAAATGAAAAGTGGAGACTGCCTAATATTACTCCAGAATGAGTCAGTTGTTTTTTTTGATGTCACTTTTGAATGGTTTTAACTTAATTGTTCTAGAGCTTTCTGTGTGGTCCAGAATTGTTAGTATGAGTAATTATATGCACTCTGTAGTGTATATGTGGTATAGGTATGGAAATTACTCCCTAATTAGACTGACTGCACAGAGTTTCTGTGTGGGTTTAAAAGGATTTAACAGCTGAATCTGCAGGTGTTGGGTCATACAGGTGCACACCCAGGCCAAGGGTAAGAAACTGGGGCAAATCTGCACCTTTTGGTGGCAAAATTTTGAATCATAAGTCCCAGTTGGGACTGGATGGGGCTGCCCAGGGAGTCTCTGTCCCTGGAGGTGTTTATGGGGTGGATGTGGCCCTTGGTGCCATGGTCTGCTTGGTCACAGGCTGGGCTCAAGCATCTCAAAGGTCTTTCCCAGCCTTGTTGGTCCTGGGATTTAAAACACCAAGATCTTCCAAGGAAATGCTCCTTTATTTCTGCTGTGTCACTGACCTTGGGGTTAAATTGAGGGATTGGGATGGATGGGGATGGGGAGGGATGGGATTAGGATGGGGATGGGGATGGGGATGGGATGGGGATGGGATGGGATGGGGAGGGATGGGATTAGGATGGGGATGGTATTGGGATGGGGATGGGGATGGGATGGGATGAGATGAGTGAGGTGACTTCTACAACAGGAAGAGCACAGAGTCTCTGGGCCCTGCCTCCATTTCCACCCCCAGCTGTCAGAGCATCCCCCCCTGCTTTCCCTGCCTGTTTCAGATTACAGCGTGTTCCACTCGCAGCAAGCACAGGAGGAGATGGACACCAAGTCCCTGGATGACATGGAGCAGAGCCTGCTGATGCTCTCTGAGGCCAAGGCACCAGCCATGAGCAACTCAGCCCTGTGGAAGAAGCAGGTTTCCACCATAGCCAAAGTGCACTTCCTCAGCCTGAAACGGGAGAACAAATGTGTCAGAGTTATGTGAGTACTGGGGCTCCTCCTTTCTGTGGGAGTCCCAAAACCTGGCTGAATTACACCAGGGAAAGCACATCCTGGCCTTCATTTTTCCCCATTTAAAAAATAGCAAGTGTGGAGCTGTAATTTCTGTTAATAAATGGTTTTTTGGGGGGTGAGGGAGATGTTTGTTTTTTTTTTAATAGCATGCACGTAAAACTGGGTTGGCTTTCACTGAATTGTAACAAACCCCAAACTTTTATTTCTTTCAGGTTGTTGCTTTTCCTCATTTTCCTTGTAGTTCAGATTTTGTTGTTTTTCATACACCACATCATCAAAAATGCTGTAGCTGCTATCAAACTCTCCCCAGATTTGTACTTGCTGAAGCCTGGAGAGAACTATCACAAGTACAGGAGTCGGCTCCTGCTGCAGAACTCCACAGGTAGGGCAGCAGCTCCTGTCTCCACTTCTCTCTTTCTCCCAGGTTCTGGGGTTGGGAATGAACTTTTTCCTTGGAATTCACCCAGATGAAGAGTTTCCAAGTGCCCAGGGGTGGTAAACTGTCCCTTTGTGCCACGGGGTTTGGTTTGGAGATCCTCCTCCCATCTCCACGACCTTGTTCTTGCTGTGTCAGAAGATGACTCAGGTGAAAGAAGTGGCCAGAAACATTGAGATAAATCAACATTAAAATCCTGCAGGAAAACATCTGGGAAAATCCCTTTTTGTTTCAACTGAGGATGATTTAAAAGTGCCCAGCAGGAACCCAGACAGTAGAAACCAGCACCTGTTTGAGCTGTGCATTGATAATCTGTGTAAAATACTCCAGGCTGCTGATGAGGAGGGATTTAAAAGACAGGGAGATGTGGCACTGAGGGACATGGCTCAGGGGTGGGGAGTGGCTGGATTTCACAATTCACAGAATCACTGGGTTGGAAGAGACCTTCAAGATCATCGAGTCCAGCCCAGCCCCAACCCCTCAACTCAACCCTGGCACCCAGTGCCACATCCAGGCTTTGTTAAACACACCCAGGGATGGTGACTCCAGCACCTCCCCAGGCAGAACATTCCAGAACTTTATCACCCTTTCTGTAAAACACTTTTTCCTAATATCCAACCTATATTTCCCTTGGTGCAGCTTGAGGCTGTGTGCTCTGGTTCTGTCAGTACCTGGAGAAAGAGCCCAAGCCCAGCTGAGCACAGGCACCTTTCAGGAGCTGCAGAGTGATGAGGGCACCCCTGAGTCTCCTTTTCTCCAGGCTGAGCACCCTCAGCTCCCTGAGTTCCTCACAGGGTTTGTGTTCTCAGCCCCTCTCCAGCCTCGTTGCCCCCTCTGGACACGCTCAATGTCCTCAATGTCCCTCCTAAATTTGGGATCTAGCACTCAAGGTGTGACCTTACCAGTGCCAAGCACAGGGGAAAAACTGATGTAATGATTTGATGATCCTGAAGGTCTGTTCCAGTTTAAATGATGCCATGTTGTTTTCTGTCCCCAGAGTCGGATATCAGTGACATTGTGCACTCCCTGGGGAGCATGAACATCCTCTGGGAGATGTTCAATGACAGTGATTATGTCTCAGTGGCACCTCACAGTGCAGCTCTGAATGTGTTTGCCCTCCAGCCCAGGCAGGTAAGGCACACACTGGCTGGGCTGTGCCCAAAGAGCAGCTGCTGGGGCTGGTCTGTGAAATTCTCACCTGAAAAGCAGCTCTGAAATCAAATAATATCATATGATATTGCTTATGCAAGAGGCTGCAAAGAGGAGAGAGTGGGAATATTAGCAAAATGAATGTTCTTCCATAGCTATAATTATATAATTATAATTATATAATTACAGTAAGCCAATCAATTTTCCATCCCCTCTTCTTCCCTGCAAGGACACAGAAAGTCAGGAGAAATATTCTGCTTCACAGGACACCTGGCAGAGGAATTTTTTATGATTTTTTATTTATTTATGCTGACTGAATTACAGTTTGACAGAAATATAATTCCATGGCGCTCTCATGTGTAAAGAAAAATCAGTTTCTTGGGCTGTACGTGTTCTCAGTAACAGGAAGATCTGAACTTTGGGATCATATTTAATCCCCAGCAAGGGAGCTGCTTTACAATGTGCCAGCTCTGGCTCTTGTCCCCATTTTTATTCCCTGGCACTGCTGCCAGCAGTGTGACAGTGCAGCCCATGCACATCTTTGCCTGTCTGGTTTCAAACCCATTAGCAGGATCATCCCAGAGCAGCTCCTCTGTTTTGTTTCCCAGGCTGTAATTGTCTGGAGTGCCATTTGTCAGAGCCTCACTGCTCTGTGAAACATGCTGGGAATTTATTCCCAGGAGTTTCTTCTCTGAGAGCAGGGCTGATTTCCTGAATTGGGCTGTGTGTGACAAGCACCCTGAGCAGCCCAGAACTTCCTGCAGAGCACTTGATTATGCAGAGATTTATCCCCACACTCAGGTTTAATTAAGGAGAGCCCTCTCAGGGCAGAAGGATTAATGCAGCACATGTTTTTCTTCCTAGAATTATGTTTTCAACATCATATTCAACAGCACCATGGTGCATTCCCTGCCAGTTCTGATGAATATTGTCAGCAACCTCCTCCTGCGCAGTCTGAACGTGACTGAGAGCATCCAGATTTGGAGCAACCCCTTGATTCAGGTGAGCAGCTCCCAAAAAATCACCCTGGAACACTGGGGAGAGGGCAGAGCATCCCTGGAGGGGAAGGGGGAGGGCAGGAACATCCCACAAACCAAGGGAAAAGCTGCTTGGGGCTGTCTGCAGGGTGTAGGAGGGCGTGAAAGGTGCTGGCATTTTGCTCTGCAGGTTGTGGAAGAGGAGGAAAAAGGGGCTTAGGAAGAGGATGATGTGTCTGGAATTAAAGGCTGAGTGGGGCTTGGAGCAGCCCAGTCAGGTGGAAGGAGCTGGGGGTTGGGATGAGATGATCCCTACAGTTCTTTCCAACCCAAACCATTCCATGATCCTGTGAATGAATTAATTATGGGCTTGTTGGAGGTTACCTGCAGTTCTTGTTCTGTGCAGAGCTGGAGGGGCCTTTGGGAGAGGAGAGGACCTGCTGCAGGAGATGAATGCTCTGAAAAGCTCTTTAGTTATTATTGATTATTATAAATAATCATTTCTTTAGTTATTTCTTTAGTTATTATTTATTCCTCATCTAAATACTCCCAAAACTTCCACAGGTGTTTTTCTTCCTGCTGCAGCTCAGGTGATCTTGACATCCACAGACTTTTCATTTTAGCATTCACAGCCGTGTTCCAACTCCTAACATAGCATTTTTTGGTCACGTTCTGGCATTGAATAAATCTGATTTCTACCCCAGGATCTTCCAGACACAATTTTCAGGCTGGAGATCTATTTTGAAGCTGTGTTACTGGGGATCATCATCACTGGGATGCCACCCTACTTCGCCATGGACAATGCAGAAAACCACAAGGTAACACCCAGGTGTCCATGCAGAGATGCACTGGGAGTTAAAAATCCTGGGATTTGGGGAAAGATCCAGAGAAGGGTGTAAAACAATGCCAGGGGTGGCACTGGGGTGGGGCAGATTTGGGAGAAGCTTTTCTGTGCAAAGCCAAGCTTGGCAATCAGGGCGAAACACAGGAGGGGATTCACAGAACGTTAATCTTAATTAACACGTGATTAATACAGTGTTCTCTTCTCCTGCTGCAGATCAAGGCTTACACCCAGCTGAAGATTGCAGGACTCTATCCCTCAGCTTACTGGACTGGCCAGGCTGTGGTGGACCTGCCTCTGTTCTTCTTCATCCTCATCCTGATGATTGGCAGCCTCTTCGCCTTCCACTACGGCGTTTATTTCTACGTGGGCAAGTTCCTGGCTGTGGTGAGGCTGGGCTGGGCTGGCAGCAGAGTCACCTTGATTTCCACAAGTCTTTTATTTTCCCTTACTCCCTTCAGCTGATTTTTCCCCATGGATGCATAGGGAAAACCCTGCTGGCACAAAGAATGTTTTCCATGGGGAAAATGGCTCCAAGTTGGGAGTTTCATTCAGGACTGGAATAAAATCAAGCAGTCTCAGGGGAGGTTTGGGTTGGACTAGGAAGAATTTCTTCACAGAAAGGGTGGTTGGGACTGGAAGGGGCTGCCTGTGGATGTGACAGCCTGGTCAGAGAGAAAGAAAGCTAAATAAGTTTTCCCAGAATCGACCTGAGAAACTTTAAAGAGCTAAAAATAAACAATGATAACCAAATATTAAAAACAACCTACAGGCAGTGTTTTTCTAATAATCTGTTTTTCTCATAAGATTGTTTACAAATGGGTGCTTTGTTACTTAACCAATAGAGTGAAATGTAATAATTAAATGACCAATCAAGTCCACCTGTAGTGAACTAATCTATAAAAGAAGAGAGAATGAAATAAATGAAATTTTTACCACTTTACCTTCTGATCCAGCTGTGTGTCACCTCTGACCCAGCAGTAACAGCTGCTGTCCTTGGAGGTGTTGAAGGAATGGCCCTTGGCCCATGATCTGCTTGGTCACAGGCTGGACTCACATCTCAAAGCTCTTTCCCAGCCTTGTTAATTCTTAAACCAGCAGGATTTTCCAAGGAAATGCTCCTTTATTCCTGCTCCTGTAGTGCTCTGTGCTGTGGCTGGTGGTTGCTGCTGATGACAAGGGCACAGTGACTTTGGGCAGAGCCCATCTCTGCAGAGAATTGCAGATGGGATTAAGTGCAGGACACCACAAGACTTCATGTCTTTGATATTCAGAGCAGGCTTCCCTGTGATCCTGGCTGGAATTGAGAGGAATCAGCTTTTCCCTGCTGCTTTTCCAGAGTTAATCACGTTTGGGATGTGGCTGCAGGGCTGCTTTTCTACCCTTTATTTGAATTTCTACAAAAATGCCATGGTGGAATTCTTACTATTTGCCAGAATCTTGAGGTCAGCATTTATGGGAGCCTGTGTTACAAAAAAAAAAAAAAAAGGGAAAGAGTTTAAAGGAAGCTGAAGTAGAGGGGATTTTTTGCCTCTCCACACATTCTTAAATTTGTGTCTTTAATAATACATTCTCTATGCACCAAGGCAGCAAAATACATCAAATAAAGTGACAGAGATGAATCCAGAGTTCTGTATCACACTGAGGTAACTCCAGTTGATCCTTATGCAGAAAAATTCCTGCTGCACATTCCCTGAGAATCCTTTCCTGTCTCTGCAGATTTTCTGCCTGATTGGTTACGTCCCCTCAGTCGTGCTCTTCACCTACGTGGTCTCCTTCACCTTCAAAAAAGTCCAGAACACGAAGGAATTTTGGTCATTTATATTCTCAGTGGTGAGTGACTTGGCCTGGAGCTGGGATAAGTGGGAAGATTGGTGATTTCCAAAGCCACAGCAAAAAAATCCCAGTTGTTTTGTTGAGCTGTGTGTCCCCAATGCACAGGAAATGGGAATTTTTTACCAATGTCTCACTCACTGCAATATGCTGAGTGATAAAAGCTTTAAGAAAAAGTGCCTTAAATTAATTAACGTATGCTTAGAGAGTCTGAAGTGGATGAAAATGGACATTTTTTCCCTTTTCTTTGGTACAGACAGCCTTGCTGTGCACAGTGGTCACTGAGGTGTCCTTTTTCCTGGACCATTACCTGGTAACCACCATCCTGCATTATGTCTTCTCCATCTTCATTCCTATTTATCCCCTTATTGGCTGCCTGATTTGTTTTATAAAGGTAAGGGGACTCCAGGGGTCCTTTCCAGAGCCCTTGGGGGTGGCTGGGGTTGGGTGGCTGTCTTTGGTGTGTCCTCTGTAGCCACTTAACCCTCTTTGGTTGTGCATCCTCAGACCTGCTGAGCAGCATGTAATGATAGATTTAATATTCTTGACAACACCAACACTTGTGTGGTTGTGAAGATGGAGAAAAATCACCTTTTTCCTATTAAGCAAAGTGGTTTGGTTTTGAAATGGGGAAAGCAGCAAGTTTTCTGTGAAATTTCCTTTCTCTGAATGGAGGGAGCCTACAAGATGGAGAGGGACTTTTAACAGGGGATGGAGGGACAGGACAAGGGGGAATGGCTCCAAGCTGACAGAGAGCAGGGTTAGATGGGATTTTGGGAAGAAATTCCTCCCTGTCAGGGTGGGCAGGCCCTGGCACAGGGTGCCCAGAGCAGCTGTGGCTGCCCCTGGATCCCTGGCAGTGCCCAAAGCCTGGCTGGACAGGGCTTGGAGCAACATGGGATGGAATGAGAGGGGCTTTGAGTCCCAAACCATTCCATGATTCTGTGATATTCCAAGGAAAACCAGGTGTTCCTCAGTGAGCAAATCCAGGGATGGGATGAGGATTAATTGGGAGTGGGTGGCTTGAAAGCAGGAGCAGCCCCAGGCTTTGGATGGAGTTGTTTGGTGGTTTTTGGAGAGGCTGCAGAGCTCAGGAGGTGCTTGAGCACCACAGCCTGAATGAGATGAAAGCCCAGTGTAGGAAATGGAGTGTCTGCAGGTGATTATTGACCTGACCATGCTTTTCCATGAATTCCCAGGTCTCATGGAAAGGCAAGAGTGAGAGTGGGGGATTCCACGACCCCTGGGACCGGCTGCTGGTGGCAGTTCTGGCTGTGAGCATGGCATTGCATTCTCTGTTCTTATAGAGGAGGAATTCTCAATTTGCTGTGGGGAATTGTGGTTCCTGCTGGGATCCCCTTCTGTCCCTCATCTTTACCAGCAGAGATTTGCTGTGATGCTGAGCCTGCAGCACAAGCAGAGTCAGGAAAGCTGCTGTGCCCACCAGCTCAACATCTCCTCCCCCTATGGCCTGATTAACACTGCCAGTGTTAATTCTGATTATTATGGGAATCCCTGCTGATGGAGCAAGAGCTCCAGAGCGGGGCCAGCCCCTTCTCTGCACAAAAAATCCCCAAATAACTGCTTTAAAATCTAAACCCACTTTGTGCCTCCTCAGACCTGCTGAGCAGCACGTAATGATACATTTAATAATCTTGGCAACACCAGCACTTGTGTGGTGATGCAGAGCTGGAGTTTCTTGTCCCTCATCACTCTGGTGGGGTGTCCCCAGCCTGGCTGGTGACCAGGGTGGTTTTTGTGTGCCTCAGCCCTACCTGCAGTGTGTGGTGTGGCTGTTCCTGCTGCGCTGCTTCGAGCTGAAGAATGGAGGAAGGACAGTGAGAGAAGATCCCTTCTTCAGGTGAGTCTCCTGAATGGTTTTTATCCAAGACATTGTCCAAAGAAACTGGTTTTGAGGGTGCTGGTGGTGATGAAACTGGGGTGTGCAGTGGGAGAAATAAAATACCTTTCATTATATCCCATCAGAAATTGTCCCTGAAGTGCAGAAATGGGGGGGGTTATTTCCTCACAAGTTACATCACTGCAAAATCAGGGATTTTCTAAGGATGTTCCCTATGCAAAAACAAGGGAATTGCCATTCCCAGTGCATGGCCAGGGATGCTGTACCCCCACAGAGAGCTCAGCAGGGAGGTGACACAGTGACAGTCCCTGAGCTCCTCCTGCTCTGGGAAATGCCTTTGAGCACCAAAGCCCTGAGAGCTGAGCAGGGGCCTCGTGCTGCTTTCCTCCCTTTTAGGAAATGTTTCACCAAAGCCAAGCCCTGGAAGTTCCCAGATGTGCCTCACGAGGAGAACGAGGACGAGGATGTGAAGGCAGAGAGGCTGCGAGTCAAAGAGATCCTGAGCAGCCCCAGGAGTGAGGAGGTAAAACCCAAACCCCCACGTTTGGAGGCTCCCCAGAGCTGCTGGGATCTGCAGCCACTTCCCTCTTCTCTGCCAGATGCCAGCAATCCTGGTCAGCAGCCTGCACAAAGAGTTTGATGAAAGGAAGGAATTTCTTCTGGGGAGAAAAATAAAGAAAGTGGCAACCAAACATGTTTCCCTCTGTGTGAAGAAAGGTTGGAGTTCAGTTGCTTGCTGTTGAGCTGTTTCATTTATAAAAACAACTCTTGGAACCACTTATCTGATCTCGTGGGCAATGTTTGTGTTGTCCCTTTTCAGGAGAAATCCTGGGTTTGTTGGGACCCAATGGAGCTGGGAAAAGCACATTAATTAATATGCTTGTTGGAGAGATTGAGCCAACCAGTGGGCAGGTATGTTCCATGCTACAGTTACACAAAAAATAACCCATATTTCAGTTTTATTGTTATTACTGCAAGCATTCCTGAGGGCATTTTGTAATGGTTTTTGCTCAAACCATGCAAAAAGAGTTTGGAAATTTGTAACATTCTGGATTAAGGTCTGGGCATTTTCCTCGCAGGTTCTGATGGGAGATGATTCCTTGGGGCTGAGCAGTGAGGAGGACTCTGTGAAATTCGTGGGGTATTGTCCCCAAACAAATCCTCTCTGGCCAGATATCACATTGCAGGAGCACTTTGAGATTTATGGTGCTATCAAAGGCATGAGCCAGTCTGATGTTAAAGAGGTCATCAAGCGGTGAGTAGTTAATTACAGAAATCTTTATGGTTGAACTGAAGTTGCTTTAGCTTTTTTTATCTTCAGTCTTATTGCTGGAGGGGTTTTGGCTTTTGTGCTTTTTTTCCCCTTCTCACCTTTCCTAATGCAATTTTTGTTTCCATTTAAGTTTGGTTTTAAGCTTGGTTGAAATTCTGTGATTGTGAATTCGTAGATGAGGAGATGAAGGTTCATCCACACAAAATTCAGTTGGGATTCTTAATTTTGATACATGTTTATGTAAAGTTATTTTTTTAAGGTTATAAAGTACTAACAGTACTTTATAACAGTACTAACTTTGTGGAAGCTGCAAGGATGGGGAGTCCTGAGCTTGGAGTTGTTTCTGTTGTCACCAAGGCTCCTCCAGGACAGGTGATTTTGTATGGAAGCTCCAATTCTGCTCTTTGTTCTGCTCTTTTTTATACTTGATACACAAATACTTGTAACTGAGCTCTTCTAAAGGAACTGTTTTGCATTCTCTGGTGAGGGGGAAGCCAAACCATCCCCTCCCAGCCTTTCCCACCTGGTCCTTCCCTCCCCAGCATCGCCAGCGTGCTGGATTTAAAGGACCACCTGCAGAAGACAACAAAGAAGTTGGGAATGGGGCTGAAACGCAAGGTATGGGGGGCTCTGGGGTCACTCTGGGGATCCCCAGCACCCTCCCTGTGCTCACCCTGCCCCTCTGCCTTCCCCCCAGCTCTGCTTTGCCCTCAGCATGCTGGGCAACCCGCGGGTGACGCTGCTGGATGAGCCCTCCACTGGGATGGACCCCAAGGCCAAGCAGCACATGTGGTGAGTGCTGGCCATGGCTCCAGGACCAGCCTGTTCTCTGGGAGTTATCCCTGCTGAGCTGTCCCTCCCTGTGAGCCACACACAGGTGGTGGTAAAAATCCAGCCCCTTTGTGGTAGGGAAGAATGATGCTCTGACTCCATGTGATCAGAAGGGTATTTTATTATTTTATGATGCTGTATTATGTTAAAGAAAACTGTGCTAAATTATACTAAAGAATAGGGAAGGATACTTACAGAAGGTTAGAAAGATAATAATAATGAAACTCGTGACTCTTTCCAGAGTCCCTGACACAATTCTTTTGATCATGGGTCAGTGATGGAAAACAACTCACACCAGAGCCCAATCAGGCTCAGCACTTCAAGTAAACAATTCTTAATACATTCCACATGAATAAAACACAAAAGAAACAAATAAAATAAAGATTATGTCCCATCGCTGAGCCTCTCTCTACCTTTTCAGCTTCCCAGGATAAAAACCCTGAGCAAAGGAATTATATTCAATAAAATATGAAAACCACAGACAGGGAATAACACAGGGGGTTGGGTTGGAAGGGACTGTGAAGATCATCCAGTTCCACCCCCCTGCCGTGGGCAGGGATATCTTCACTACAGCAGAATAATTTCTGCTTAATCTCCCATCCATCCCTGCCCTCTGGCAGTGAGAGCCATTCCCTGTGTCCTGTCCCTCCATCCCTTGTCCCCAGTCCCTCTCCAGCTCTCCTGGAGCCCCTTTAGGCCCTGCAAGGGGCTCTGAGGTCTCCCCAGAGCTTCTCTTTGGATTGAACACCCCCAACACTCCCTGTATCCACAGCAGAAGTGCTCCAGCTCCTGGAGCATCTCCGTGGCCTCCTCTGGACTCGCTCCAGCAGCTCCTCCTGTGCTGGGAGCACCAGGGCTGGGCAGGTGGGGTCTCACAAGAAGGGGAGCATCAGCCCAACCTGTGTGCCAGGTGCAGTGCAGCTGTGTCCTCTCCCAGAGCAACTCGGGAATCACAGGCTTGAGGCTTGAAAGAAATCCTTAAAATAATACAAGGAACACAGATTGGAGCTGTCTTTAGGAAACCCAGGTGTTAATTGTTGCTGTGGGAGTAGCATTAATCCATATATAGAGGGTCCATCACAGCCCTCCTTTCCTGCTGAGGCAGGATTTGCTGTTCTGGCAGATGTTTTTGTCCAGGGATGGTTTGGGTTGTGTTTTGCAGGCGGGCCATCCGAGCAGCCTTTAAAAACAAGGAGAGAGCAGCAATCCTGACCACACACTACATGGAGGAGGCAGATGCTGTCTGTGACCGTGTGGCCATCCTGGTGTCAGGGCAGCTCAGGTACCCCCAGATCCCTGCTGGCACCTGGGATATATTCCTCTGAAAATACAGATAAATTTGGTACCTTAAATTTGGTACCTTAAATAAATCCTTACCAAAATGGATCTGTTTGAGGTTAGGCTGCTCTTGGGTACAACTTGTGTTTTCTGTCTGTAATTTATAGGTGTATAGGTACTGTCCAACACCTGAAGAGCAAGTTTGGCAGAGGATACTTCCTGGAAATGAAGTTAAGGGAGTCTGCAGATGTGCAGCAGGTGGAGTATCTGCAGAGCCAGATTTTGCACATCTTCCCCAACGCCAACCGCCAGGAAAGGTGAGCTTTGACAGATACCCAGAAAATATTGACATTAATCAAACCCTCTCATTTCACAGCAGCTCCTTGGCACCGGGGAAGGAATGTAAATATTTACACACAGCTTAAAAAAAAGAAGAATGAAAAAAGGAAGGGATCTGGAAGGCAGCAGAGCCTGGGCTGGCAGGGCGGGGGCCTGGAGCCCGCGCAGATGTTTGGCACAGAGGAAGCAAAACTGGATTTCTGCATAGCTGTTGCCTGACAGCTTCCTCCTGGGTCAGGGCCCCTGGGAAAGGGCTGAAATCCGAATCTCTGACTCTCTGCCCTTACCTGGAAATGCCTGAGGTCTCTGGGGGTCTCAGCTGCAGGGTGGGCTGGCTGCTGTTCCACCAGCAGCTCTGAGTTTGTGCCGCAGGGTTTGGCAGAGACTCCACAAAGGGCACTGCAGCATCCAGAGGGGTGTGATCCTTGAGGGATCAGCAGTGTGATCCTTCCTAAACCTGGGAGGTGGGAGGGAGGGAGGGGAGCTCTCTGTGCAGGGCACAGCAGCTCCTGTGCTGCAGTTGGGGTTGCAGGAATGGCTTCCAGGACGTGCTGGGACCTCCCAGCTCAGCTGAAATCCAAAACCTCAGGACTCTGGGAGCTCCAGGAAGCCAATCTGCCATGAGTAAGCAGAATAGAAAAGATTGAACCTGAGAGGAGGGGCATGAACTTCAAACAGTCTTGGGTGGTCTCAGCTGATGCACCTGGAGCTGCATCATTGCCCTTCTCCTGTGTGATCAGTGACACAGGCAGAATGCCTTCAGGAAAGGAGTTTAAATCCATTCCATGGGGTATTAATATTTTTACTTGGAGTAATTTTGCTTGAAGCTAAATTTGCTTTGCTTCTTTCTTCCAGTTTTGCTTCTATCTTGGCGTATAAAATTCCTAAAGAAGATGTACAGTCACTTTCACATTCTTTTTCCAAGCTAGAGGAAGGTAATGAAGCATTTGCCATACATCACACAAATCCTTTTGTCTCCCATAACTGACACTTCTGCCATGTCATGTCACTCCTCCATTTCTGTTCCAAATTTTATTTAATTTAATTTTCTTTTATTGATGTTTGTCCCCAACTCTGTTTCTTGGGAAATCAAGAGTAAATGAAGTGTCCCTAAATCTGCTCTTTTTGATTCTTTCACCAGTAAAACACACCTTCAACATCGAGGACTACAGCTTTTCTCAAGCAACACTGGAACAGGTGTGGTAAATTCTCTTTTGTGAGTGTAAACCCTGCCAGGTGAAGGTGTCAGAGGGCAGGAGTAGATGGGATGTTTGGAAGGAATTCCTCCCTGTGAGGGTGGGGAGGGGCTGGGATGGAATTCCCAGAGCTGCTGTAGCTGCCCCATCCCTGGAAGTGTCCCAGGCCAGGTTGGATGGAGCTTGGAGCAGCCTGGGACAGTGGAAGGTGGCCCTGCCCATGGCAGGGTGGGATGAGATCAGCTTTAAGGTCCTTTCCAACCCAGAGCATTCCATGATCCCATAGTGATGGCTCCTGTGCAGGCAGCTCATCCTCCAAGCTCTGCTCTCAGTTCACTGGGGCTGCTTTGCTGATGCCTGTTGGGGCATTTTTGGGAAATTAAATTCCCTTTTTGTAAATTCCTCTTTATTCCCGCTTTCCCCTCTAAAAATAAGATGCCAACTGCAGTGACTGGAAGAAAGCAAATGTGCGGTATTAGTGGAAAAGCTGCTCTGATTTATTCCAAGAACAGACATTTGCTGTTCGTGGCTGGAAGGAGCCTGAAGCTGAGACTTGTAATTGCTTATTGTGGATTAATTATTGCTGACAATTAATGTTCTTCAGTGTTGAACTTTCCTTTCACTGTGCTCTTGAAGAAAAGAGGTGGGAGGGTAGGAGTAAGGAGAAAAACCTCAAAATACTAAAAATGTCTTACTCAGAGATGAAGCAATACGTTGAATACTCATCAGGATTTTAGCATGAGTTGTATTTGTGAGCAAGGCAGTTCCTACAAGGAGCACGGGGTCTTTTCCTGTTTTCCAGGTGTTTGTGGAGCTGGCTAAAGAGCAGGAGGAGGAGGACAGCAGCTTTGGCACCCTGAACAGCAGCCTGTGGTGGGAGAGGACGCAGGAGGACCGGGTCATTTTCTGAGCTCCTCGTGCTCCAGCACCAATCCTCCCTCTGCTCCTGGAGCTGGGCTGGGCAAGGACAGCTGGGTTTGGGAGCCCTGAGTGTGTCCCACCATCCTGGCCTTGGGAATAATGCCACAGGAGCTGTGAGCATCCCACTGCTCCTCTGGCTGACCCCAAACCCTTCCTCCCCTCGCTGCTCCAGGGTTGTGCTGGGCAGGAGGGCTCCTCCATGGCATCTCCTGGAGTTGGTGGCTGGTGCAGGAGCTCCCACCTGCCTTCCCCTGGCTCTGCTGGGCAGAAGGTTGGGCTGTCCTTGAGGAAAATCCTGCATCTGAGCAGAACCAGTCTCTGCTGGAGCATCCTGCCCCTGTCCCTGGGGTTGTTTGCAGGGTCTGGCTGTGCCCATGGGTGGGCACTCTGCCCATCCTGCACCCCATCCCTGCTCCTCCACCAGCTCAGCCATCCCTGCTTCTGCTTTGAAGCTGCACCTGCTTAGAAGAGAGGGGAGAAACCACTGCAGAGTCCCTGTCCCTCTGCAAGGAGGGTCCTGAACTGCACAGCCAGCTCAGCCTGGCGTGCCACCAGCCTGAAAATGTTCATGTGCAGATCAAACCTGGCACCTGTGGGCACTCCCAGTCCTCTCCCCTGCAGGCTGGCAGCTTTGTGCTGCCACGTGGGTGCCACTGGGGTTTGTCCTGCAGGCTGGGGGGCACAGAGTGGATGTGGTTCTGCCCTGTCTCCATTCAGAGCAGTCTCATTCTCTCCCTGGCTGTGACAAAGTGTGTCCTGCCAGCTGCTCTCACACACAGTGCTTTGGAGATGTTTGCATTTTCCTTGCCAGTGCATTCATGAGCTCCAGTCCCTCCAGTTTCCCAGTCCCTCGTTGTTGTGGTTGCAGTCAGTAACACAGGGCCCTATTTTGGCACCCCCTTTGTAAAACCCCAAATAAAATGGTCCCAATTCACAGCCACACCCATAAGAAAGTTGCCTTTGGTTTGCACAGAAATACTAAGAAGAGTAGAATATGTGGTCCTTTAGCCTGAGATATGACAGATGTATGTTGAAAATATATTATTTTTTTGGTTTTTTTTCTACACAAAGCTATCATCACTTTTTTTTTTTTTTAGTTTTTTAAGGGGAAATTAAAGATTGCTCCCAGTTTATTTTGCTCTGCAATGAACAGATACAGAGATGTCTTCCTATTGAGACACTGGCTTCATAAGTCATATCATTGATGTATCTTCACTTTAAAGTTAGAAAAGACCTTGGTTTTTCTTGAGAAAACTCAAAAAAAAAAGGGTAAAGTTGGAGTTGTGTGTCCCAGCTGTTTGTAATTATCAGGCAATAATGTGTGTGGTATGTCTGATAATGGTTTATCAGTGTGTTCAGCCAAAACCTGTTTCCTTCAGTTTCTTACACAGGGAGATGTGAACTCCTTGGGCAGAATTTGTTTCCTCTTTTGTACCCATAGGTTGAATAGAAATGCACAACTTTGGGTTTGTAGTTAAAATTTGAGCCCAAGCCCCACAGAAAGCCCTGAACATCCCAGGGAAGCACAGCCCTGGAAATGAGGGATTGAAAGGACAGGATTAAAGCAAACTGCAGTTCCACAGGGGTGAAACTTGCCAGAAAAGAAACAAAAAAACCCCAAATTCAGGTGTTGTATTTATTTAGCCCCAGCCCTGCTGCTGGCTGGGAGCTCTGAGCTTTTGCCTTTATTTGGGGCTGTTTGGGACTCAGAATTCTCTTGGCATTTCCCCATGCAGGTGTGTACAAGCTGAGTGCATTTTTCCCAAATCCCACATTTCTTTGGTCTTTTTGCCAATGGTGTTTCAGCCAAGTGTCACCTGCCCATCAATCCAGCACATTCTTGTCACATGGATTTAGGGAATTAGTGTGACCTGTGAGCAGCCTTGGTGTCTGCCTTGAATTTATTCTTTCACTTGGAGTTAATAGTCTGTAAAATAGTTCTGTGCTGTCTGTTTCAGATATTTCCATATTTCCTCACATTTCAGATGGGAAAACTTTGGATTAGAAGCCAGATGAGCTCAGTTTGGTGCTGTTGTTTATCTTGGAGGAGCCCAGTGGATGGTGGCACTGGTTTTCGTGCAGCTACAGAAAGGACAGAGAATTTGGCTCATTAAATTAATTCCCTGTTTGGGTGGGATCTTTTTGGCCTGGTGTCATCATGTGTTAAAGTGGGGTAAAATTCCACCCCGAAACATCACTGTCCTCATATCACAAGTGTTTCAAAATGTCCTGAGATGTCTGTAATTGTCAGAATAGGGAAAAAAACAGGCAAAATTAAACCAGGGGATGCCCTGGGAACAGCAGAGCTTTATTCCTGGTATTTAAAGCCCTTTTGTTCAGCTTTTATCAGTGCCATTCCAAATCCCAAACACACACCCATCCTCTGCTCCCAGAGATAAACTGGATTTGGGGGGATTTGGGGTAAACCCAGCCAGGCTGGGTCACCATTCCCAGGTGAGATGGTTGGAGCTGCCCTGCAGGGTTGCTGTGATGTATCCAAAGCTTGGAGAAGGCCTTCACTTCATGGTGTTGTTACAAGGTTGTATTTTTCTATGGAGAGTTTCACGTGTCTGGTTTTGTTTACCTTCCCAAGAAAAGTCCTTATTTAAGAGTTTCTCTGTTCAGCAAGTGAGATTTATTGCACAGCCAACATGCAGAGCTCTGGCAGCAGAAGCAGAGGGTGTCAGCCTGAAGGTGACACGTTTGTGACACCCCTCCTGCTGCTGGGCCACGTGCAGTTCCTTTTACACACTTGCCTTTCTTTCAGCACTCAGCAGGACTTGTAAAGCTGAGGATTTTCCTTTCCCAGCCGGAAGTACTTCCAAAATAAAGATGGATTGGGTTGTTAAACTCTGGGCTTTCTGGCTGTTTGCTGTGCTGGAATTGGGGATGGCTTTCAAAGCCTGGGCTGATTTTGGGGTGCACCAGAGTTTCTGCTGGTTGGGCTCAGGCAGAGCGTGGGGGGCCCTGGCTGTTGGCATGGCCAGGGCTCTCAGGCTGCAATATTTACATATTTTAAAGTGAATTTGGGGGAATTTTGCAGTGTTGCAACACTGGCGTTCTGCAGGCGGATTCGTTCAGCCCAGCTTTGGGCCAGCAGTGACCCCACGGCAGCTGTGTGCTCCTGGCATGGCACTCAGTCCATCTGCAGGGGTGAATCACCTCCAGCCCCTGGGAAATGAACCCCAGTTAATAAAAAAACAATTCATTTTTGTGCTGGGAGCTGTGCCCAAGGTGGATTCGCTGGGCGGGTGCTGGCTCTGGGGTGAGGGGCAGTGGAATGGGAGAGGTTTGGCTGAAGGTGGAACATGAAATGGGTTCTGCAGGGATGGAGGGCACTGTCCACTCCTGGCATGTCCTGCCAGGTCCCTGGACAGACCCTGCTGAGGAAGAGGAGGAGGTGGTCACCTCCAGACTCATGGGTCAGTGAAAGGTGCAGTAAAATAAAAGGGGTTTGTGCTCCCTGAGCTCCTCAGTGGAGAGGCAATAACCCCAAAGAAGTTTAATCTGAGCTTGGGGACAGTTCCCAGCAGTTCATACTCATTTGTTTCTGATGGTGTGGAAGGGCAGCGTGCCATGCATTATGTTTTTTTTAAGCTGCAAAATTAATTTGTTCCCTTATAATGCTTCCTTTAAGAGATGTCCAGAAAGTCCCTGATTTAACATGCTGAATTTCCCTTTGATAAGGGTTTCCCGGAGCTCTTGATGTTCCTTTTTCCTTTGCTTGGCATGTCCCCCTGGGAGGGTCTGGCTCCCTTCCCAGCCCCTCTCTTCCTCCTGGCAGATACAAGGCCTGGTCCTGAGTCCCCTTCTCAGAAATCCTGCTTGGGGGATTTAATTAATGATATTTTGATATCTGCTGCTGCTCAGTGAAGACCTGAGGGGTTGGGGTCCCACTTCAGCAGCAGGATGTGAAACCCCAAGGGGAGATTGGAGCAGGTGTCATTTTTCTGTAAAAAAGCCTTTTCTGTAGATAATGTGCAGTCAGGGCACGACTGGGTCCCACACTGAGGCACAGGTTTTGGTCAGAAAAGTGCTATTTTTTGGTGAAGTGCACAGCAGATGGGCTTTTTGCAGTCACAAGGAGCCTTGCCCATTTTTCCCGTTGTCCAACACAAAGGGATGCCGGAAAATGCTTCTGCTCCTCTCCTAAATGAGCTCATGCCTTGAAAATGAGAAAATCAGCAGCTGCAGCAGAGCCCCAGCCTTTTGTTAAGCAACAACCAGCCAGCCCTTGTGGTTTGAGGCAGCTCTGCAAATCAGATGCACCGTCCTCGAGCTGTGGAAATTCTGGGACAGTCAAATTCATTTAACTCATTGAATTATCCCGTGGCCATGCACCCTCCCAGCTCGTTTGGATTCCCTGGCTTGCCTGATTTCCTCATCTCCCTGTTCTGAATGCAGATCCACTGGAAAGATGTTTTTTTTTTAGGCACCCAACACGCTCCATCCTGCTTCCAGCTGTGCGGCAGCTGCTGGAAAAGCAATTAAAAGGAGTGGAAATTGGGAAAAAAAACGCTCAAAACAACGGGGAAAGGAGAAAGAAGAACTAAAATCCTGTTGGTGCTGGGGTGCAGGATTTGTCTCAGCAGAGGAAGGAGAATTTGCTGAGTCAGGCTCTGGGCACGATGGGGACAAGGCAGCAGAGTTTTCCCTCTGGAGGAGCTGGGACAGGGACAAAGTGGCTTTGCCACCTCTCAGGAGTGAGGGTTCATCCTATCCCAGGCCACCCCAACTCTGCTGCCTGCTGGGAACATCTGCAAGAGCTGAGTGAAATCCTCCAAAGCGTGGTGTAAACATCCCCAGGCCCGGAGCCAGCTGGTTGTAGGTGCTGTTCCAAGGTTGGGTCATCGCTCCAGAAGTTTTGGGAGGGTTTGCCCGGGTGACGTCAGGCTGGAGAGGGGCATGGCCACCGGGCTGGGCCACCGGGCTGAGCCTCCCTGGGGCTGAAAAGGGACCAGGAGCCCGGACACCTCAGAGCTGGAGGAGACCTGGTCCCCATGGAAAACACACCATCAGGTAAGGAGTCACAGACCTCTCCTTTTTTTCCAAGGGGAAAATTAATTTAGAAGTAGGGACGGAAAAAAATTCTCTATGCAGGGTTTGAGTTTTCATGAGGGGATGATCAGTTTTTCCTAATTAGTGCTTTATGATGCTGAATGCATAAAGTTGCACCTTCCAGCTTTGTTTTCTGGTGGACTATAAGTTCACAACAAAATATTTTACAGGAAAAGGAGAAAAAACATTCAGCTTTTCTGGGTGTGTGTGGATTTTGGGTCTCCCTGTGGCTGCAGGTGAAGAGTTGAGCACTGGTGATGATCCCTCCCTTTGCTCTCCTCCTCCTGCCCTGCTGTCACTAAAGGCATCTAAAAATACAAAACCCCAAAAATTTCACTTCTCTGTATGAGCTGAAGTGTTGAGCTTTGATTAAGGGCAGGCTTAGAGTTGTTATTTTCAAGCTGAGAGTAGGAAAAAACAACCTGTTCCAGTCTGAGCTGGAGCGGAGTCAGTGCAAATCTCTCGGATTTATCAGATGCGAACACAAAAAACTGCAAAAACTGGCAAAGAGGAGGGGATGGAAAGAGCACCTCTGCACTCTCCACGTGCAGGGATTCATCCTTGGCTCTGGGAAAGCCAGAGGATCCTCTGGGAAGTGTGAGATGCACCATGGATTTCTCCCTTTGAACTCAAAATTGAGAGGCTCCTGCCAGAGCTCCTTGATTTTAGGAACTAAAATCATAAACTCCAGGAATGCTTCGGGTTGGAAGGGACCTCTAAAAGTCACCCAGTCCAATAAGCAGGACATCTACAAACAGACCTGAAAAAGTTAAATTTATAGAGGAAACCAGTCTGAAGAGGTGCCAAAGAGGAATTCCCTGAGTAAATAAAGGGATTATTTGGGATGTGCCTTCCTGGGACAACTTCTGGTAGAGCAGAGCTGCACACAGGGTCCAGGAAAAGTTATTGCAACACCTTGGCAGGGAGTTCCTGGAGAGCAGGAAGTTTGGATGCACTTAATGAGCCCCTGGAGACATCCAGCTTTACAAGTGATGCTCTTAACTGGATTAAAGTTTCCCAAACATCATTGCCTCCAGTCTCTGATGTGTTTATTTTGCTTTCCGCCTCTGAAGTTTTGAGCCTCAGGCCTCACAGAGGATTCTCTCCTGGCTGTATTTTTTACCTTTTTGATAATTATCTAATAGATTAATTAGATACCTAATTTAAAATTAATAATAGCTGATATTTATTAGGTGTCTGACTGAAAGTTAAATTCCACAGCCTTTGTAGGCAGCATCACTTGTTTGAATTCCTGGCTTCATATTTGGCTCCCAGTGGTATTTGCTCCTTGCTCCACAGGCAAAAAGTAAATTAAAACTGATAGAAACTTTATTAAAATGTTCTAAAAAGTTTCAGATTTGCTCCATCATTTTAAAACTGTCATGACTGTAGAGATTCTGTGCATCTTTTAAAGACCACCATGTTTTCCTTGTTATCCAAATCCCACCACACTTTGTTTACTGCCCAAACATCCTGGGCTGAGCTGCTGCTTTCTGTTCATGACTGAAATCCAGACCTAAGAAAAAAAGTGACACTTCCTAGAAATCTCTTCCTATTCACCTTCAACCTTCAGTGCAGGCAGCAGGGAGGAAGCGTGGGAGGAAGCTTGGGCAGGGAAAGAGAGATAAGATAAGGTAAGCCCTGTGATAACACAGGAGGTAAACTGGGATCCTGGATTCCTTGCTCTTGCAGTACACAAATATTTAATTATTCCAAAAAACAAGCAGTGATAGGAACAGAGCAGTGGAATCCTTTATTAACTCCAGCTGCCCAATCCACGAAATCAGGAAGGCTGTCCAAGGGGAATGGAGCACTCTGCCTTTGAGGTTGCTTTGATTTGGTCTTTTTTTTTAATTTTGGGTTTCAGCCATTTGAAAGGATTAAACCACAAAAACATGTTGGGAGGTTCCCTGCCCTGCTCCCCTGGGAAGGGAGTGAAACCCATCACTCTGAGCTTGCTCCTGTTCTTGCTGCTTGGCCACAGAATTAAATCTGGAGCTGAAATAAATATCCCAAAGAAATACTCCCTGCTCAACATTTAGGAGGATATTGAGGAGCACATGGGTGTTCTGATCCTGCCCTGCTCTAACTGCTTTAAGTTCCTTAATATCTGGGTGAAAACAGAACAAATTGGTCTCTTACCAGCCTGGTGAAGGCAGGCAGGGGCTGCCTCTATTTTAGGTTATTTTTAGCATCTGCCCAGTGTTTATAACGTGATTCAGGGTCTGGTTCAGAACCCAGAGCTCGTGAGCAGTGCTTTGCCAACAGACCACGTGTCTGAGGCCAGGCACAAATTCACTTCCTGCAGTGAAACGTGGAAAGTGAGCAGCTGTCTGTTCCACAGAGCCTCTCTGGGATGAGGAAGGATGAGCCTGGGTGAGGAAGGATGAATTTGGGTGAGGAAGGATGAACCTGGATGAGGAAGAATAAATTTGGGTGAGGGATGATGAATCTGGATGAGGAAGGATGAACCTGGATGAGGAAGGATGAATTTGGGTGAGGGATGATGAATCTGGATGAGGGAGGATGAATTTGGATGAGGGAGGATGAATTTGGGTCAGGAAGGATGAATTTGGGTGAGGAAGGATGAACCTGGATGAGGAAGGATGAATTTGGGTGAGGCATGATGAATCTGGATGAGGAAGGATGAACCTGGATGAGGAAGGATGAATTTGGGTGAGGAAGGATGAACCTGGATGAGGAAGGATGAATTTGGATGAGGGATGATGAATCTGGATGAGGGAGGATGAATTTGGGTGAGGAAGGATGAAGCTGGAGGAGGAAGGATGAATCTGGATGAGGAAGGATGAATCTGGGTGAGGAAGGATGAATTTGGGTGAGGGAGAATGAATCTGGATGAGGGAGGATGAATTTGGGTGAGGAAGGATGAAGTTGGATGAGGAAGGATGAATCTGGGTGAGGGAGGATGAATTTGGGTGAGGAAGGATGAACCTGTGCACGTGGAAGAGGCAGCTCAGAGTCCAGCCCAGCTCTCTGTTCCCTTGCATGATCTTGGGCTATTTCCTTTCAATCTCAGTTGTCCAAAGTTAAGGAGACAAGTTCTCCCCCTTTGGCATGTTATTGGCTTCCTCTGAACTGCTATTTAACTCCCAGTAACCTGTTTTATTCTAAATTATATTTTTTTTTTCCATCTTAGCTGGAAAAATGCAGGGGGCATCCAAGAAAGCCTCACAAATACTTCAGCAAACCTGTGTTCTCCTGTGGAAAAATATTCTTCTGGTGTGGAGGATGAAGTCAAAAAGTTTTCAGGCAAGTGTCAGTTCTTCCAAAGGGAAATCAAGATTTCTACTACAAAGTATTTTCACGTTGCATTGTTTTTGTGTGAGGGGATCTGAGAAGGCTCAGCTGTGGTTCCCTGGGAAATGTCAGCAGTTCCTTCTTCCTGTGACACTACAAATCTGCCTCGTGACAAAGCTGGCTGCTGGCTTCTGCTTGTTGATCCTGCCCTGTGCAGAGGAACACAATGTCCAATTCATGGTTCCAGTGTCAAATTATCCACAGACCTCGCTGGCTCTGGGACTAAGAAAACATGTTTTCCATCTGAAACCTTGCTGGGATTTGAAAACCATCACACCTGTGGAACAGCTCTCCCTCGAGCACAGGGGAAAGGCCTGGAGCTGGGCTGGGCAGTGGGGTCAGAGCTGGGTTAGAAGGGTCCTGGAGGACCCTCCCTGATGCCTTGGAGTGGCTGCCTAAAAGAGAGGCTAGACAAGATTAAGAGATCAAATTAAGAGATAAAATTAAGAATTAAAGTGGGTATTTATTGAAGGCCTTCAGTAAATACACCTTGGGCAGTCAGAAGCCTCTGAGGGGCACACCCAAGATGGACAATGTCTCGAGTTTTTCACACTTCTAGAAGTCTGATCCATTTACATATCAGGGGTTAATCCTCCAATTGCAGCTTCATGAGGTCATTTACTCCAAGTTTTCCCCCTCAATTCACTGCCATTTCTATCTCCCCAGCCCTGAGGCACTGAGGTGTCCATTTCTCCAGCCCTGAGGCAGTGAGGTGTCCTCGATTCCCGGGCCTGAGGCAGTGAGGTGTCCATTTCCCCAGGCCTGAGTCAGTGAAGTGTCCATTTCCCCAGCCCTGAGGCAGTGAGGTATCCTTGATTCCCAGGCCTGAGGCAATGAGGTGTCCATCTCCCCAGCCCTGAGGCAATGGGGTGTCCATTTCCCCAGGCCTGAGGCAGTGAGGTGTCCATTTCCCCAGGCCTGAGGCAATGGGGTGTCCATCTCCCCAGCCCTGAGGCAGTGAGGTGTCCATCTCCCCAGGCCTGAGGCAGTGAGGTGTCCATTTCCCCAGGCCTGAGGCAGTGAAGTGTCCATCTCCCCAGGCCTGAGGCAGTGAGGTGTCCTTAATTCCCAGGCCTGGAGAGGAACTTTTTGTCTGGATAAAACGGGACAACAACAGCTGTGCAGTTTTAGAGTTATACCCTAAAGCGGTGGATCTGAAAAACATAAAACCTAAATCCTGAGGCACCAGCAATTCCCTGGGCTGCCCCTCACCCCTGCATTTCCCCCTTCCTTCCCTGCAGGAATGGGTGGCCTCGCTGGTTTTCCTGTACATCCTGCGTGACTCGGCGGGGCTGATCATGTACTACCCCACCCAGGAGTTCCCCTACAAACCCTTGGGGAGCCTGGACGACCCAGCCTTCAATGCCTCGGGGGTGACCCTCATGTACACCCCTGCAACCAACACCACCCGCAGAATAATGGCAAAAGTGGCTTCCAGCTCATCACTGAGGGGTAAAAGCTCTTAAATCCAGGTTCCTGCAGTGTCTGACCCGCCCTCATGGGGTGGGACAGAGAATTTGGGACAGGGAGGGACAAGAGAATTTGTGCCATGTGATTTTTGAGGGGAAAAAAATGTGGTGATGCTCATTTTTATTGTTGTCTGAATAATCAGAGGTTCAGCTGTGCTGGTTTTACTTCATTTAATTTTATTTTATTTTTTCAATATTAATTGTTTATTCTAATGGCAGGTGTAATAATAGAAGAGGTGGAAAATGAGGCCAAAATGGAAGAAAAAGGACTTTTGGAGGAGGAAACTATTGGTGTTGTTTTTAAGGATGACTTCTCCTACACTCTGAGATTTCAAGTGGGCAGAGCAGTGTTTCCAAATGAAGGCTTTGAGCACATAGGTAACAAATTAAATGGAACCCCAGGCTTTGGTTTTGCATTAAAAACTGTTTAGCTGGATTTCTGTGCTGCTGTGCCACCCCAAAGGGATGGAGGCTGCATGTGCCTAATGGCTCATGAGAAAGACAGGAGTTAAAATTTGAGGGTTTGTGTCTGTAAAAAGGAAAAAAAAAATCAGAGAAAAATGTTGTAAGAACATAAATGTCATCCACAGTCAGAGAATCTGAGAATCCCAGAATGGTTTGGGGTGGAAGGGAGCTCAGAGATCATCCAGTGCCTTTTTGCCCCTCTCCTTTTTGTACCTTAGCACATCAAATCATGCCTGGAAAATGAGAATTGTGTGTGCATTAATGTCCCTGGCCAGAGATTTAACACATTGAAAAAATAAAAGGCTGAGCAAACCCCAATCTTGATTTCCTCATCCTTAGGTAAAACTCATTTTCAACCCCACATGTCACCCACAAGTATTTATATGCACATGTATATGGAAATGTATTAATTAATATTGATTCATTATTTTTTTAAAAATTCGTTTCCCCCAACAGAAACCTGCTGGGATTTTTCAGCAAGGCACTGCAAAGTTCCTCTCTACTGGTACGGGGGCTTCCTCTCAGTGCAGTCCAGCATTGATGCAGCAGTCATAGAAGTAAGTGTGCTCATGGTGGAATTTGTTGTTATTCCCACACTTCTGTGTAAATTTAAAACCCAAACTGATTAAACCAAAAATAGAGGGGTGGGGGGAAACTCTAAACACCAAGAAAATCACCAAGCCAGTTCATTTTTCCAGCCCAAAAAGTGGCCAAGGCCAAGTTGAACAGGTCTTGGAGCACCCTGGGGTAGTGGGAAGGGTCCCTGCCCATGGCAGGCGAGGAACAAAGGGATCTTTGGGGTCCCTTCCATCCCAAACCATTCTGGGATTCTGTGATGCTCTGATTTTTTGTGGTCGTTAACTTCTTAAATACTTTGTGTAATTCAGAAATTGAAGTTTGAATCATTCTTGTGGCTCGAGGCAGTGAATGGAACAAGGATTTAATAGTGTTTATTGCAAGTCAGCACAAAAATATAATAATTACTGGTTATTTGCTTATAAACATAAACCTATTATTGATAAACAAACAATTTTAGTGCTTGTAACCCCCTGTCTGTTCTGATGTTGGCTATTCCATTGCAAAAATGAAATTTATTTAATTTCTAACTTCCTTTAGATGAAAACCAACCACTCTGTGTGGAAAGAAATGAAGTCAATTACTGGAGTTCACCTGCAAACCGTGATGAAACCTCTGTTTAAGCTGGATTACCTGTGGTTCATTATCTGTGCCATACTGAGCTACTGCCCATTCATGCACTTTTTATCAGTCAAAGTCCTCAAGGAAAAGAAGAAGCTGAAGATATTGATGAGAGCAATGGGTCTGCAAGACATTTCCTTCTGGTAAGCCTCAGAAATTAATGTGGAATTACAGGGATTCTTTTATCAAGTGTATGGAGCAGCCTGGTCTGGTGGGAGGTGGCCCTGCCCATGGCAGGGGTGGAATTTGGGGATTTTTGAGGTGTCCAAACCATTTTGGGGTTCTTTTTGCTGGGGGATCTCTGTTTCCAAGCCTGTTGCTCTGAGGTTTTTTGTAGTTGTTTTGTTGCTCTTCTCCCCAGAAAAGAGGAGGAGCCCTCCTCATGGAGCAGGGGTGTGTGCAGCAGGGTTCTGGGTGTGGAGGGGTTATTTGTCTCCAGAAAATGGGTGGAACACACAGAAAAAGCAAAGAAACAACAAATTCTGGAGAAACCCCTAAATGCTGAAGCAGAGGAGGGACACAGGGTCTATCCAAACAGGCTCCCTAACCCCTCTGGGCAGGAATATTTCACATCATTAGAAAAGCACAATGGATAGAAGGTCCTGGCTGCAGATTCTCTGTGTCCCCTTGCTGCCATCACTGCAGGTGCAGAGATTCTGACCACAAGCACCAGAAATTTGTCTTCCACGAATTCAGCAGCACCTGAATCTGTGGAAGAACTTCTTTCCTGAGCAGTAACCAAGCTGCCCAGAGAGGGTGTGGAGTGTCCATCACTGGAGATGCTCCAGACCCACCTGGGCACATTTCTGTGTGCTCTGGGATGACCCTTTTTGAACAGAGACATCGACCCTCAGTGTCCCTCCCACCCTGACCCTTCCTGTGCCTCTCTGATATTTGCACCTGCCCACTCTGGAAACTGGAAATGGTTGAAAATACAAAATATTTGAATTCATACCACCTTGGCTATGTCATGGCAAGTGGTGTCATGCTCAGGGGCAGAAATAACTGTGCCTTCCTTTGTAGGTTATCCTGGAGTTTGCTGTACACCATGTATGTGTCCATCACAGCCAGCCTGCTGACCTGGGTCACCCTGAGTGAAGTTTTTAGTCACAACAGCTTTTTGGAAGTGTATTTTTTTTATTTCTTTTATGGCATGGCATCTGTAAGTTTGCTTTTGTGTTCTTATATGATGCCTTTTTTTTTTTTTTTTTCCTAATTAGAATATCTGAAAGACTGCAGAGTTTTTTAGGGCTGGTATTATATGAGAAAGGAACAAAAATACTCTGCTGTGATTTATTGCTATTTTTTATAGGCTGGGTTTTAGGTTACTTTTTGTATATTTTTTATACCACTCCCATTACATTTTGTGAGATTCTGACTCAAAATCAGAGTAAAGAGAGGTGCTAAAATGAGGCTGGGAGTGATTTGTCTGTCCCTATAAACCTGCCCTAAATCTCAGAGCTGCTGGACAAAGCCTTGTGCTTCTGGAGGGAACAACTGAAACCCAGCTGGGTCTCTAATTTTGCTCTTATTTTCATGTTGTTGTTTTTTGTTTTTTAATTGCAGCAGACATGCATCCTGCTAACTACTGGTTTCCTCTGCTGCAGATTCACTTCACTTTCCTGCTCAGCTCGTTGCTAAAGCAGCCAAATATTTCCAGTTTTGTGGGATTTCTCCTCCACATCCTCTTTGGGGCGCTGGGCTTTTTGACGTTGTTTGAAAAACTGCCACAAGCTTTGGAATGGATTTTAAACCTCTTCAGTCCTTTTGCCTTCACAGCTGGCCTTGCAACGGTATGTCCATAATAAAACCAGTGCATCACAAGAGCTCAGCCCCCAAAATTCTGCTAGAGAGCAGCAAAATCCACAATTAGCATCACCAGAACAACCCCGTCACCCCCCTCTGCTCTTAAAAAGAAAATTTGGCTCCAAATAATCTAAAAAAATAAAAAAAAAAATCTTTGCTAAACTGCAGCAAAGGTGGTTGGACACTCAACTGCATCACGAATTTTACTGCAACAAATTTAAATCTCCATAAAATGAGCAGTGGGATGTGGCTGGTGGGTACCAAGGGCTGCAGGAGCTGTGAGGGGTGGAAGTGCTGCCTTTGCAAACACTGTAACTTCTGCATGGTTTGAAATTGAGCTTACTGAGGCATTTCTGGTGCTTGTGGTCAGAATAAACCCTTTGCCTCCTTGGAAACAGCGTCGTGGTCACGAGTGAATTGGTTTTGAGTGAAAATGGCTGTGATGACACAGCAGTAGCTCACACAAAGTATTTCTGTCTGAAGGAAATGTTGCATCTGAATTGTGGTTTTTTTGGTTTGTTTTTTTTTTTCTCCCCTAGATGGTAAAACTAGAAAAATATGGACCAGCATTTACCCCAGAGTTGTACCCTTTTTACAACCTGTACCTTGTCCTGAGCCTTGACAGTGTCTTGTATTTCCTGCTGGCCATCTACTTTGATAAGGTTTTGCCTGGTGAGTGAAAATGTGAGGGGAAAAATGAAAACTTCATTGCTTTTTCTTCTATAATTCCCTGCTTTGTAGAGAGAAATTTACCCAAGGGGTGGTGGGAGGAGAGAAAACACTAACCCTGCAGTGAGGCACTGAGATCCTGCTCCAACAGCCCTGACCACTGGGCTTGGAAGGGTGTTGTAGGACTTGTCCTGATTTTTTGGAACCAAAGAGGTTGTAAATGGGTGTGATTATTCACCACCTGCATTTACAGATATGGACAATTTAAATTGCAGAGTTTATCAATTCTTTCACTCTGCTGCAAGTTCATGTTCTGCACTACCCAGGGAGCGGTGGCCAGGCTGGGCATTTACCAGAGTTGACAGATGGACGTTTTGGGGTTGATATTTCACCTTCTCTGCCTCTGATTCAGGCAAGTACGGGGTCCCACATCCTCCTGCCTTCTTCCTGAGACCCTCATACTGGCTTGGGGGCAGCAGGGGGTCCGTGGGGCTGAGAGCTGGCAGCAGCCATGACCCCATTCTCGGCGGTGACACCGAGCCGATGCCGCCGGGCTTCGAGGGCAAGGAAGCCATCAGGTAAGGAGCTCCTTTTGGCTAGGAAAATACAGCTCTGCATGGATTGATTTGCTCTAGAGAGCACAGCCACGCTGCACTGGTGAGTGTGAGGCTGGCAGCTGGCACTGTGGGTGAGATTAATGCAAATGTGTGAAAGGCAGGGGTTGTTTGGCGTTTCATCCCACTCCAGAGCTGGATCTGAACATTTATTGGATGTGGGGCATCCTCCAACTCCCTTTCCTGCACTTCCCTCTCAGCAGCAAGTCTGTTCCCCTTCTCCAGCATCTGCAGGCAGAGTGTGCTTCAGAAAATGCTGCACTGTCCATCCTTGTAGGGCTGGATGGGCTCCTGGCTGGTGCTGCCTGCTGGTTGTTAACAGAAAACCAACAGAAATCTGCCAAAATAACAGCGAGGTCATCACTCCTAATTAAATATCCACATTTATATCCTCCTCCTTCATTCACTAAATGTAGCTCGAGTTTGGCTTTGAAACATCTTAAACAGCTTTTAAAAAATTACAGGGCCTAATCCTGCTTTAAAGAAATTAATTATATCAAGTGATTCCTTCCACAGGACCAGTTGGAGGAGGAGGTCGGGAAATATTCCCCCAAAAGTTTTCAAAGTTTAATTTGAGGCAGAGGAAACAGCCCCCAAATTGTGATTCAATAAGTAATGGCTTGCTTACTTTTCTTTAGACTAAACAATATTAAAAAAATATACAAGAAGAACAACAAGAGCACGGAAGCTTTAAAGGGTAAGGAGAGACTTTGTAATTCTTTTATTCGTTTTTCACTAGATAAGAACCCAGAGTGTTTGGAAATGTACTGGCTGTACTGAATTCTGCCTCTGGGCCTGTTAAATTATATTGTGCAATGGTTATTTCTGCTGGGGTAAATTACTGGCAAATATCTAGCAGGTCGTTATCTCCCTGTTCCCTCCAGGAAAATCACTGTTTATTATTTTTTGCAACAGCAGAAATCTCCTTAAAAGCTGTGTTTTTGCAGTGATGAACCACTCTAGAAATCCCCTCTCAAATCTCCATTTCAAAATGTAAACTATTTTGGGCAAACTTAGGATTTTATGGCCAAATCTTCTGTCCCTGCCTGAGCTGTGTTCTCCAGGCACTTGCCAATGCAAATATTTGACACAGCCATAGTAAAGTCATGGGATAGTTGTTAAATGCCTTTGTTTAATGAGAACTCCAAGTGAAAATAACAAAAATGAAAAATACAACAATATTAAAAATATCAGTATAGCCTCAAAGGTCTATATTGACTAGAAAAAACCAAACAAACACAACCTGGTGAACCTAAAGAAATATATTTTTTTAAAAAAGAAAATGAGGGGGCAAAGTCTGGCTGCTTTGAAATAAATCTTGAAATCTCACATCATGGAAAAGTTTTGGGCTCTTCTCTTCCTGAGGACTCTTCTTGAGCCACACTAAAATAAAATGTTATGAACCTCGTAGAAAACTGTAGTCAAAATTCTTTAAATATTGAAGATAATAAGTTTATTCCCTCAATTCAATCAAGACATAATTCCTTACTAAGCTTAGGCCTAACTCCTGAAGAACCAACCTGTGCTTTTGGATCTGGTTTCGCCTCTCAGCTTCTGAAGAAATGTCACTTCTGTCCCCTGTGGCAACAGCTACAGGTCCAAGTCTACTTCTCACACACTTCCATCCTACTGTTGTCCTGTTTTTATTCCAGGTTTGTCCTTAAATATTTATGAAGGGCAGATCACTGCCCTGCTGGGTCACAGTGGATCTGGGAAAACTGCTCTGTTAAATGTGCTCAGTGGATTTTCCAAGCCTTCAGCAGGTGAGATGATGGGCCTGGATGCTGAAGAGGAGGAGTTTTTTCAAGTGTAAGGGGGAAATAAGCAAAAAAACTCCAAGTTTTCCCTCAGTCGTTCGTGCTGGGTTGTTGTCAGTGCAGATTTCTCCTTCAGCACGAACTCCAGGGATAATGGATCCATCATGTGTGCACCATGGTCATTTCTCCTTCTGGATGACCTGGTGCTTTCCATGAGCTGCACACCTATAGGAAATACGGTTTTATTTTTAAGGGAGGATTTTGGTGCCCTGAAATATTTTTGAAATGTGTTACATATTTGGGCTATCCAGTTATTTTGCTTTTTTGTTTTTCGAATTTTTAATTTAACACTTGAGAAACATCCATGGTGCTGGAATTAATGTCAAATGTTTCATTCACACCCCCCACACCCCCCCCCGTGCAGGTTCTGCAATGATCTACAACTACAGTGTTTCTGAAATGTGGAATATGGAAGGAATGCAGGAAAGGGTTGGGATTTGCCCCCAGATTAATTTGCATTTTGAAGCCTTAACGGTGAAAGAAAACCTGAGGATTTTTGCTCACATCAAGGGGATTCAGTGGAAGGAAGTAGATGAAGAGGTTGGTATGTGCATCTCAGCCACTGACTTCTCTTTTATGGCATCTTGGGCGCTTTGTGCTTTATTTATAAAAAATATCACCTGCATCTTCTTCTGTGGAAATGAGAACAAACCTGATTTCATGGCAAAGTGGTTTTCCAGTTCTTTCTTATCCTCATGTCATAAGTTAAAACTCAGATTTGTCTTATTTATCTCCAAGCAAAGCCATTATGGGTAGGTAAATTTGAAATCTTGAAGCTGTAATATTTGTAGCCATTTAGGAATTCAAACATGGCGGTGCTGTGGAAATGTGACTCTTGTCTTCTCTTGTGTGTTCCCAAGGTGCAGAAAGTTCTTGTCATGATGGATCTCACCAATATTCAGAATGTTTGTGCTGATGCCCTGAGTGGGGGACAAAGACGAAAATTGTCTCTCGGAATTGCAATTTTAGGGAATCCCCAGGTATGGACCCGTCATGTTTATGCACACACAACATCTGTTGTTTTGGGACATAGCTGTGCTTTTTGACTTGGCATAGAGACTGTTGTGCTTTTCCCCTGCCATTCCAGGCTACTAATTCACTTATTGGAAGGTCTGGGAAATCTGGTTCAATCTGGCTCAATAATATTTTTAATTAGAAGGGTGGTAATAATCCAGCAGAAGAAAGAGCAATAAAAATGAGCGATACTTGAGGATGCATTCTCTTCTCTGAGCAAGACCATCAAAACCATGAAACCAAGTGATGCAAGCGTGGGACTGAGCCATGTAAACACGGCTGGGGTCATAGTTGAGATGGTCACAATACAAACCAACACACTCCATTTTCAGAAGGCTTCAAACCTGTTTTTATTCTAGCATGCATGCTTTTTATACATTCTTACAAAACTCATAAGTTTACACTTTACTCATTGGTCATGAGAGACAAAGTGCTCATTGGAACAGGCAGCTGCACGTTTCTCTTATTTATCCTTCTTTCTTTCTTGGTTTCTATGTCAATGACCCTCGTAGGAAATTCTTTCAGGGGTAAACATGGATCCTCTTTTCAAACTCCTCTCTGGCTCATAGAAGTCACTGTAAAATTGTCTTAGCATGGTGTCCCCGAAGGGGTAATAATTAGCATTGACTCCATGATTCTCAGAAGACTGATCAATCACTTTATTATACTATTCTGTTCTTTTCTTCTTAGTAAGAAACCCATTGGTTTCACAGACAGCTACGACACAGGTTGACCTAATTGGTCCTTTACTAAAAACACCATCACTATTGGCCAATTAAGAAAACACCCTTTGGTAAACAAATCTCCATAACACATTCCACGTGTTCACAACAACAGGTGCAGAAAGTGGAGATAAGAATTGTTTCTCATTCTTTTCTCTGATCTCACAGCCTTCCCCAGGACCATGCCTGCGAAAGTTCTGCGTTGCTCTCTGTGGCCAGAGAGCTGCTGCCACATAAAACCTCTCCCACAGGCTGGGGCGTGGGGAGCTCTGACTCGTTGTCCTTGGCAGGTGCTGCTCCTGGATGAGCCCACGGCGGGGCTGGATCCCTGCTCCAGGCACCACGTCTGGAGCCTCCTGCGGGAGCGCCGCGCCGGGCGCGTGACGCTCGTCGCCACCCAGTCCATGGAGGAGGCCGACGCTCAGGCTGGTGAGCCCAGACTGGCACCTTGGGGGTGCACACCAGGGGTATCCAGGGGACAGCCCACGTGTGGGTCCCACTGTGGCACAGCTGGTGCTCGCTGGATGTGTTTTGTCTGACAGTGACCACCCAAGCCGAGCTGGGCAAATGTTAAAACTGGGCTAATGTGTCCCTCCAAGGCTTTGCTCATGCTCCTCTCCAGGATAAAGCAGTCTTCTTCAGGATAAAGCACTTCCACGTTATCTGGATTTGTCTCTGTGTAAAACTCATTTTATTTTCCTTTATTTTCCTTTATTTTTGTTTTACTTGCTGTTATTCCCATTTCCGTATTATTCTTGTGCTGCGTGGGAAATTCTCCACAAGCCCACAAGAATGCAGAACTAAAAGAATTAACCATGATGTTGAGAAGAAAGGCACTGATTTAAAAATATTTTTTAAAAAAGGCCTTTGGGGTTGGCCTGGCTTTACTCCTCTCAATTTATTATTAAATGTCTGCTGAGTTCAGAAGGAGCAGAGTGAGGTCAGTCTGCTGCACTCTTGTAAATCCGTCTAAATCCTTTGCATTCCCTCCTCCTTAGATCGGAAAGCTTTCCTCTCCTGTGGGAGATTACAGAGTGTTGGCTCATCTCTCTACTTGAAGAGAAAGTGGGGAATTGGCTATCACTTAAGGTAAAACCTTTTGTTCTGGTCATCACTCTTTTTGTGAAAAGCTTCTCATTCTCTTGAGCATTTTCTTGTAGAATCTGTGTTTTTGTAGAGTTTATCTAGACAGTAATAGGAATCCTGACAATTCATTTTAGAAGACCTTTAAGGCTGCAAAACTTTCCCTGCTTTGGACAAGCTACCTTTCTTTGGAACCCAAACCTTAAAGCTTTGAGCATGCAGCTAAAATGACTTTGCTACTGAAAGGGGACCAGAGTGAGGTGATCTGTGGTGCCAGAGTGATGTTCAATGGCTTTGATGAAGAGTTGTTTTTCTTAGGAGTTTGATTCCTGAGTTCTTGGTTTAGTAGCATTGTCCAGGATCATAATTCTTAACCTGAACCATTTTGTTCATGGATGGCAAAAACAGGGGCACTGCAGATGGCTGCAAAAATTCCCACTGAAGTTCTGCCCAGTTTTGGAGGTTTCCCTATGGAAGAATCACCACTAGCTCTGTACTCCAACCAGATGATGCACACTTTTTTTTTTATTTCTTATTTAACATTATAACAATGGGGTTTTCTTAATAGGATGCACATAAATGACCTGTGTGACCCAGAGCTTGTGTCATCTGTGGTCAGACAGTACATCCCTGATGCTGTGCTCAAGGGACAGAAGAGGGATGAGCTGTGTTTTAGGCTGCCTCTGGAAAATACTGACAGCTTCCCAGGTAAGAAACATGTCCCTGTGCCAGGGTTTTAAAGGATAATCCACTGGTGTGAAAGGGAGAAATCAAAGTTGCTGTGAAGGGAATAATTATATTCCTTAGTCCATAATGTGTGGTACTAGGAAGCTGCATCAATATTGGTTTTATGGAGAGCCTTCATGGTACATGCTAATATTAATAATGAAGATGAAAAAAAGAAAATCCACCAACTAATCTACAACTAAAATCCACTGACCTTCTGTTCTCAGGATGGTCCATGTAAACCAAAACCACTGAATTTCCCACTAGTTACCTCTAAAGAGCACAATAAATTTGTGATGGCTTTTAGGTCACGGGGATTAATGGCGTGAATGCTGGAACATCCAACGTTGATTGGCTGAGTTTGTTAATTAACATTGACTGAGTGTGCTCAGCACCAGCCGTGGTGCCTGGACTGAGTCTGGTTGTTTCTCTTGTGCAGATCTGTTCAGCCACCTCGAGAGCAGCCTCTTGCAGGGGGTTGTTAGTTACGAGGTGACCAGGACAACCCTGGAAGATGTTTTCCTGAAGCTGCAGGGTGAGGAAGCCATCGATCCCCAAGGTAAAGCATTGGGTCCCTTTTGCAAGCATGGCATCCTTAAAGTTCCATCCAAATGTGTGTTTTAATTGAATATGTAATCAATTTCTGCTAAATGTGAATATTGATAGGCCTAGGGTGGCTTAGTTGTGTCCCACTTGCCTTCAGTGAGGAGCATCATCTTGGAGAAGGCCAAATTATTCTGTCTTGCCTTCCCAAAGGCTTTCAAGCACAACAATTAAGGCTCGTGTTGAAAGGGTATTTATTTACCTTTGAAGGGTTGTCCAGCCCAGACCAGGAGGTGGGAAGGGATATGAATTGCAGAAGGCACTTCCCAAGGCCAGTGAGGATCTTGGATGTGTTGCCACACCAGCCAATCTTAATTCACCAATATAAATTCTATTCTGGATGAATTATGGCCCCTTTTCTCTGCCCTTCTAATGATTAATAATGAATTGCAGAAGGCACTTCCCAAGGCCTGTCCCTCTGTTCAGAGCAGAAGATCCCTGATGATTGTTTGGGATTCAAAGTTGTCCTTGGAAGGCTCTTTGTGGGTAATGGCATTTCTCATGGTGAACACACAGGAGATGGAGACCTCGAGGAGAGGGACCAGAACCTGCCGTGGCTCTCCAAGCAGGGGATCCTGGCCATGAGTGGGATGATGTTGTGGAGGCAGCAGGTGTGTGCTGTGCTGAGAATTCGCCTGCTCAGACTGAAGCACGAAGGAAAATTCCTCAGGGGAATGTAAGTACAGAAGCCCCCACTGCCTTGCAGCTCTGGAGCAGCTGAGGAGGGGTTTAAATACTGCTGGAGATGTTTGGAAGCAGAGAATTAAGTGGGAAATGTTTCAAAGCTGCAAAAATAGGGACAGTCTGGACTTGGCAGGAGAACTCTGGCTTGCTTAACTTTTAAATTTCCCCATAAATCACACAATTACTTATTGGTGGATTTCCCCTGGCCTCACTTATGGTCTGTTTTTCCATCTAGATTGCTGTTATTTGGAATTTTTATCCTTCCACCGCTGATGGTTTTAGTGCTGTTTCATCTGTGGCACAACTCCAGCAGCTGGGAAATCACATCTAGCCCATATTTTCTTCCCACAAAAGAGAAAATTCAAAATAGGTCTACAAACCTCCTCATCTTCAATGACACAGGTGAGGAATAACATGTGAGGCTGACTCATTTTCTGCATCAATATGAATTTTATTATAATTGACAGAGCAACCTTGCAAATGCCACAAATATATAAAGGAATGTGCATTGAGAGGTGTTTTCTTTTGAGCAAAAACAAATGCAGTTCTAGTGATGATATAGATGATATGTAAAAGAGTAATGAAGGCGAGTTTAAAAAAAAGCAATAAATAAACTAAGTTTGAAACATATATTTGGTTTAACCAGTTGAAATAAATAGAAAATATATAGGAAATACGTGTTTGCTTAGAATCTCAATATTTGGGGTTTTTAACATAACTCTGCTTTGCAAGTAGGAACTTGTTTATATGAAACTGTTTCTATTTAAAGAAAAATATCTCTCTAATGACTCTAATTTCTGTCCTTGACTTGATTTCAGGATCAGAAATTGAGGATTTCATTGCTGCTTTGAAGACTCAAAACATAACCCCAGAAATAACCTGGGAGAAAAACATCACAAGCCTTCCAGATTATAATGGAGCTATAAAAATATCCCTGGAAGGCAAGGTGAGGGATATTTTTTTCCTTTCTTTCATCCTGTACATCAGCAGGATTTCCTGAGAAGTATTTAAATGAGAGAAATAAACATACCAGAAAAGGGAGAATTTTTTTTTGGCGTAACAAAGAATTTCAGTAGTGCTGTTCACACATCTCAGGGACATGAAGGCCTTTTGTTTTGACATCTTCAGAGGCACCAGTTCACGATCATGTGCAGCCCAGAACCCATCAACTGCTTCCCTGTGCTTGTGAATATCCTCAGCAACACCTTCCTGAGGCTCTTCAATTCCACCGCGCGCTTCCGCGTCTGGAGCAAGCTCTTCTACACGGTGAGGGTCCTGCCCTGCTGGGCCAGAATCTAGTGGGACAACTGAAGGGATGAGGACTGCACAGCCTGGGGGCTGGGGGGGGCAGGTTCCAAGGGCTGAGGGCAGTGGTCCCACTGCTGGTGGTTCCTGGGGGTATTTCATGATGATTTTTCCTGCGGTGGCCAAGGATTCTGTGGGGTTTCGGTACCGTAAGAAATTTGTGCTGTTTGGAGAGAATTGGGATTGTTCTTGGAGAAGTTTCAGGGTGATCTGACTGTGGCCTTCCAGTCCCTGATGGAAAGATGGGAGAGAGACTACAAGGGCCTGAAGTGACAGGCCAAAGGGGAATGGCTTCCCACCAGGCCAGATTGGTTTAGATTAGATATTAGGAGGAAATTGTTCCCTGGGAGGGTGGGGAGATCCTGGCACAGGGTGCCCAAAGAAGCTGTGGCTGCCCCTGGATCTCTGGAAGTGTTCAAGCCCATATTGGATGGGGCTTGGAGCAACCTGGGATAGTGGAAGGTGTCCCTACCCATGGCAGGAGTGGAATGAGATGATCTTTAAGATCTTTTCCAACCAGGCCATGCTGATGAACATGGTGGGAATACAACTGTGATCTTTGCAAACCCCACCTTTCTTCAGCAACAAAAAGTTGGTCTCCATCCTCAACAATTTACAATAATCCAAATTATTTCTGCAAATTCTAGGATGCTAAATGCCATTGTTTTGTTCTTTTTGCCTTGTTTTCTGTTCATAAACACCACTGACTTACTATTAGTGCTCTTGCTCACTGGTGTGTTCAACCATCTCATGAGCATTGAGCCAGCCAGATTTTCCCTGGGCAGCATCAGTTATGGATGGCTGAATTTCTCCCCACAGGAAGAAAACCCAGAGCTGAAGAACTACATTTTTTTTGGCTTATTCACCTACCTGCTGGTTTTGGCTGCTGGTTTGCCTCCTCTCTTTGCGATGAGCAGCGTGGAGGATTACAAGGTAAAGAGCACGAGGAGTGAATGCAATGAAAAATGTCTAGAGAGCACCAGTGGTGCCCACAGCAGCTGTGGCTGCTCCTGGATCCCTGGAAGTGCCCAAGTCCAGGTTGGACAGGGCTTGGAGCAGCCTGGGACAGTGGAAGGTGTCCCCCCCCATGGCTGGAATGATCTTTAAGGTCCCTTCCAACCCAAATCATTCCGTGATTCTGTGGTTTCTAGGTAGGATGATAGAAGAAAATCAGATTAGTACCAAAATGCATCTCTGCATCCCAGGGAACCAGCTGGGGCTCACAATGATTTGGATGTTAATAAAGCTTTTGAGATCTGAATGATTTAATTTTTTTTTCCTTTGAGGAATGACATGGTTCTAAACAGTGGTTGAAGTAAGAATTGGAAGTGCTCGGAAAGGAGAGGAAGGGAGAAGCAAGGGAATAGAGGAGGAGCAGGATTGATATTTTAGACTCTCCCTTTTCTCATTTTTGTCATTTCTGCAGCTCCAGGTTCGTTCCCAGCTGCGGCTCGCGGGGCTCTTCCCCTCGGCCTACTGGTGTGGGCAGGCTCTGGTGGACATCCCCTTCTTCTGGAGCCTGATGTGCCTCATGTTCGGGTTCCTGGTGCTCTTCACCCGCATCTGCCCCTTGGAGACCCGAGCTGTGCTGACCCTGGTGAGCTCTGGGCAAAATGGGTGAATGGGAACAGCTCCCTTCTCTCATTTCACAGCAGGATTTGGCTTTAAAGAGTTCGTTTATAGGTTGGATATTAGGAAGAAGTTTTTTACAGAAAAGGTGATAAAGTTCTGGAATGGTTTGCCCAGGGAGGTGGTGGAGTCACCATCCCTGGATGTGTTCAACAAAGCCTGGATGTGGCACTGGGTGCCAGGGTTGAGTTGAGGTGTTGGGGCTGGGTTGGGCTCAATGATCTTGAAGGTCTCTTCCAACCTGGTCATTCTGTGAATTTGCAATGGGCTTCTCTGGGGAGATTTTCATATATCCACAGGCACCTCCTGGTCACTGATGTCTGTCTCTTTCCAGCTCACTTGCATCTTTGGTTATGGAATATCTCTTGTCCTCTTCATTTATTTAATGGCCTTCAAATTTCGCATGGGGCGAAGCAATCGTTACATTTGGTCTTTAATCTTCATTTTGGTAAGTGAGGAGCATCTTCACTCTGAAATATTTGATTTAAACACCTTACCACCTGGGGTTTTATTTCAAATTTACATCCATAAATTTCAATTTATATCAATATTCAGCCAAATAACCTGAATCACTGACAAATAACCTGGTTTTTTTTGCAACAATACATTAATATTGGAAATAGTTTTTCTGCTTTATTCCAGGTGAATTATGCTGCTTTTATGAACAGTGACCATCATGAAGTGCTTTACTATATCTGTATGCTGATTCCTATGTTTCCACCTGTGGGCTGGATCATGTTCTCTGGACTAGTAAGCAAAACATCCTACTAAATTCAATAATTATCCTAATTGTGCAAACTGGCAAAACAAAAGGCACTTCCCAAATTCCCAGTCAAAAAGAGAGCGGGAAAAGAAAACAGGAGAAGTTCCAGGCTGTTGAGTGAAGAGGCCAAGATTTGACCTGTTAATCCTTTGTTTGATTGGGATATTTTTGGTTTGTTTAGTCACTAAGAGCTGTTACAGTGGCTGTATTTTGGCAGCAAGAGTGGAATGGGAGGGGAAAGTGGTGGAGCAGGAAAACCAGGAAGGAGGAAGTAAGCTGGGAGAAGGCCAAAGACCTGTGAAGAGAGAAGCAGTGATGGAAAAGGTCAACTTAACCTGTCTGGCTTTAGGCCTCTGAATTTCTGTAGCCAAGGAAGCCACAACCCCTTGAGGCAGTAAGAACCAAAGAAAAATGCAGATCAAATCTCCTTTATCCCATCCTGAAGAAAAGCTGAACATCCCTACCACTCTCACTTGCTCTGACCCTGCCCTGAGACACACCTGAGGAATTTTCTAATTGACTGATCTCCTTTTCTTCCAGAATTTCCTCATGTACAACGATTACACCATTTTTGAGACATGGAATTACATCTACATGCCTGTCTTTGCAGTAAGGAGGGACTTGGAGATGGTTGCTTGGGCAGGGATGACTGCCTCTGGTGCAGTGGGCTTGCACTGGGCTTGTAAACTCTCCCCATAAAGAAAGGATGGGTTTTGTGGTCAAAAATTCCCATTAAGTATTGTCAGGGGAGGCAGGTTCCAGGAAACCCTGGGCTTGTGCCTGATGTGGCCCTTGGATGCTGCAAAAATGGGGCTGGGGCTAAAGTGGACTCATGTAGAAGGCACAGATTTTATTAATAAACTGATCATGCCAATGCTGCTTCTACAAAAGGATGAGATGATCTCCCATCCCACAAGATGTCTGTTGGGGTGCAGGTGACTTATCTGGGCTAGAGCTGCTGCAAGCAATCAAGGCTTTTGCAAATAATCTGCATATCAGAGAGAAATGTCTGCAAAGCATCACTTTATCTCCTTGCCCCTGCAGACCTTTTCCACAGCTGAAATTAATGAGATAGGTTACTGCATCCCTTTATAATTAAAATTAACCGGGTGTGTTGTTACCTTGTCTCCACACAAACCTAATGAGTGTCTGCTTTTCAGCCATACATCCACTGTGTGATTTTCGCTTTCCTCCTGCGCTGTTTGGAGATGAGATATGGAGAAGCAGTCCTGGGGTTTGATCCCATCTTCAGGTGGGTCCCAGGGATTCCTTGTGAGCCACAGATATCCCAGTCTGCAGGGTGGGCTTGGAGCTGCACAGCCTCCTGACAGCAGGAGGGAAAAACATGTTATGTGAAAAATGTTCTTCAATGTGTGGATAAAGCTAGTATTTAAAAATTTTTCTATGTCCTTGAGAGGATAAAAGTTGTGATTTCAGCTTTTTTTTAAGGTTCATAGCTGAGACTTCAGGACGTTTCCCTACAGGGGGTAAATTATAGTTCCAAATTGAAACAGAAAAATTTTAACTCCTTTTCAAAGGTGTCAGTATTGCTCCAAATAAGATGGAGACTTTCCTAAATCTTCATCAGGTCAAGGTTGTCCAAGTGCTCTCTGCTTAACTGTCACCAACAACAAGTGACCAACCACCTGAGTCACGTGGGAGAAGAACTACAAAAAATATTTAATTACCAAACTTTACCAAGTGTGGGAGTTAAATGCCCAAATTGCTTTGCAAACCTGCCACGTGTATTTTAATTCTCCTTGACCAGATGATTGGCATGTGTGGAGCAGTGAACCAGTCAATAATTAAAGATGAAGGAAAAGCTAAAGCTGGCCTTTATTTTCTCAGCCATGCCAGTGAAGTTTAGCTTTTCCTCCCCAGGAATAAATACTTGAGCAAACACCATCTGGGGAACAGCTCAGTGATCCTGCTGTGTCCCTTCCAACTCTGAGCCTGTGAGTTCCCCGAGGGCAAATAAATTTTGGGTTTTGTTGGCGCTGCCAATGAAATAAATTTAAGGGATCACACTTCAGGTGTGAGCCCTGCAATAAATTTAAAACATGGCAGCATTTAAAGTGTTATCCTCAGTAAACACATTTCACTGCCCCAGGGGTTTGGGGCTTATCAAAGACACTTATCTGGTAAAATCTGGGCCTGGAAGGTGCCATTTCACGGGTCCCTTTCTAATGTTTGTGTCACCAGCTTCAACCTCAGCTGGCAGAAAAGAAATTTTAAAAAATGGGGAATTTGATGCTTTGAGGCAACTTTATTTATTTCCCTCCTGCCACTGTGGTGGGTAGTTCAGGCTCCAGTCTGTGCACTGGGAGATAAATTTGAAAACTATTATCCTTATTTCTAGATATAAATATGCATTTATGTCCTCTCTAATTATACTGGGAAAAAACTTAAAAATGCAAACCTTTTTGGAAGTGATTCCCAATGAAAGCATCTCTCCTCCTCTGTGGGAAATGGATTTCTAGGAAATTTTAAAAATTTGACAGAAGGCTCACATAGTGTGTATCTGTGTGTAAACTCTGAGATAAGAAATATTGACTTAGAAATGTTATAGAACAGGACAGACATTGTTGAGAGAGAAACTGAACTAGAAATAAGTTTTAAAAGATGGTTTTGCAAATAAGACTAGATACTTTGGAGAAATAGAACTATGAAAGATGCATTGTAGTAGGATTCACGAGGGGTAATTTCAGATGATTAGACATGATGTTAAGACATTTATAATACAGTGTGGTAAAAGTTGATAGGTTAAGAAATGCTTAGAGTGTATTGTAATTAGGAAATAGTTGGCTTCTGATTGTGATGGTGTGAATTATAACATCCCTATTGTCTCACCCTTCAAATAAGGCTGAAATAAAAGTTTTTAAACTTTTGGGTAAGTAGCGAAGAATAAAATAAATAAAAGTTTTTAAAACGCCTCTCAATTACCCCATCTCTGGGTAAGAAAAGGGCTCAGTCTGACACTCCTGCACTCGTAGGATCCAGCAGAGGAGAGTGGTCTCCCAGCAGAACAAGGAGCAGGCTGGAGAGGAGCCCCCCGAAGTGCAGGCGGAGTGGGACAGGGTGCGGGGCGCGCTGGCCTCACTGCAGCAGGACGAGGTGACTCAAACCCAGCCCTCTGCATTGCTCTGCTTTCCATTCTCCATCATTTTCATCCTCTCATCTGCCTCTGCTTTCTTAGCTCATGCACTCAGATCTTCTGATGTGATCTCACCGTCCAGCCCACGATCACCCTGGCACCACAAGGACTTTAGCTGGCCCCGTTATTTTTATTCCCATTCTGCATATTTTCCTTTTTTTTTCTTCCCCTCTGTTTCATGGCTTTTTAATTTAGAAATTTTCTCTTTTTCGAAGTCCTGCTTAATGGTAAGAACAGATCAGCTGTCTCATGGGGTAGGAGGAGAATTTTTATTTCCCTCTGTCTCTTCATAGGACTTGGTTGTTGTCAACAGTTTGCGCAAGGAGTACGAAGTCAGGACAGCCACTTCCATCTTTAAGAAAAAGAAGAAACTTGCTGTCAAAAACCTCTCTTTTGGTGTTAAAAAAGGTTCAAGTACTTTGCTGCGCTCCCTATAATATAAATTACTAAAATCTAAAGGTCTCATTTGGAGGCAACATTTTTGTTAGAATTTTCCTGTGGGCATTGAGACCTGAAGCTCTGGGCTCCTGCATTCAAAGTTTTAATTTATGGGGATAAAACAACCTTTTCTCCTACTGTACTTTTAAATTTTACATAGAATACGGGAGAGAAGTCATATTACTAATAAATATCATTAACAGTTGTTGCATATTTGTTGCAGGAGAAGTCTTAGGTCTGTTAGGACCCAACGGAGCTGGGAAAAGCACAACGCTGAACATGATTTCTGGAGGTGTAGCAGTGACTGCTGGGGAGGTAGGTGGCTCCTTGGAGCAGCTGCAGAGATGACCTTGATGCCATTAAAAATTAAGAATGTGATAAGGCAAGCCAGCAAAATCTTCCTACAATCAGGGCATGTATGGATGTTTATGTACAATTTATGTATCCTGGATATTTACAGAGCTGAGAAAAAGTGTTGATTTATGCCAAGCATAAATTCTAGTGCTCATCAAAGTCAGTGTTACAGATTTAAGAGTTTGAGCAACAGGAAATCTTCAGCTGGCATTGGGAACCCATTGTGAAATGTCTCAAGCCCTGTAAGAATTGTTGACATCTAAAAAACCCCAAAAATAACACTCTCCATAAACAGCCTTGCAAAACCAGGAAATTGAAAACGAATGTGAGGAGTGTTGGGCCAGTAACAATCCATCATTAATTACGCGCAGAATGATTAATGGCATGTGCTGGGGGAGGGGAAATGCCATTGCTCTTACAGATTTGGGACTGAAAGTTGGAAATAGAAAAGTATTACTAGGAAATGTTGGTAATATTACCCAAAGTGAAAAAGCAGATGAAGCAGGATCACCCTGCTCATGGAGCCACACAGTGACCACTCACAAGTGGCTACCGACCACACAATTGCTTGCCTTGGCCAATTGGACAGGGCTTGGGGCAACCTAGGCTGGTGGAAGATGTCCCTGCCCTTTGTAGGGGTGGGATGGGATGAGCTCTAAGGTACCTCCAAGCCAGTGAGGGTGTGACCCCACAACTGCAGAGCTGTGTCTGTGCAGGTGCTGCTCGGGGGCCGGGATGGAGCCCCGACGTGCCCGGGGGCCCTGGGCTGGTGCCCACAGCAGGACCCACTCTGGCCACACCTGACAGTGCTGCAGCACCTGGAGGCCTTCACTGCCATCAGGGGAATGAGGGAAGAAGATGCTGCTCTTGCCATCAGCTGGTAGGAAGCCAAATGATCTCATCTGTTGGTTCTCCCTCCCTCCCGAGGTAGGGAGCCTTCCAGCCTGTCTGTCGCCTCCAGAAATGAAGGGATGGGACTGTTTTCAAGCTAAGAATGGTTTATTGCTCAGATAAACATCAGTCTCAGAGGCTGTGAGATTTTACAGAAGCAAGCACTCAGCCATAGCTCGAGTAGTGACAAGTTCTTCGTTACAAGGCAATATAGAACTTTCTAAACCAATAGAGAGTTGCCACAGAATTTATTTTGCTTTTCTGAGCTATCACCTTTACTTACTTCTGCTTCATTGTGGATACTTTTGTCCAATGGCTTCTGTCTAATAAGTACACATATACCTCTGTTACAACTTCTAACCTCCTAGCTTATTCAACCCCACCCTTACATTATAAACCCTTCACCATCTTATCAATACAGTTTCTCACTTACTTCAGGCATATTCTCACCTACAACTATAGAAATATAAGTTTATGATTTTTCTGCTTCATGTCTGTGTACTGTATTTTTACATCAATCTAAGCTTCTTCCAAGGCTGCAGATCAAATCCTTCAGTGTCTGTGGAAGTTTCTGTTTTTCTGATTCCTACACCAGCCCAATCACTCTGTGATTTTATATGGTGGGGAAGGGTTTCTCTGTTAACAGAACTGGCTGGTGTGGTTAAGACACAACATCTTCAATGCCTCTCACCTTAGAGAGATGGCTTCTCCTGATGAGGTCTGCTATTTTATACTGTTCTCAGTCCCTTGCCTGTGAAGACTGTAGCCCAAGTTTACCTGGGAAAATTTGGAACAAAAAAATCAAACTTGTATCAGTTCATGGCTAGTTGCACGAGTAACTCACTTCTCTCATTAGCTGCACTTCCTGCCTTGAATTTCTGCAAAAATTCCTCAATTTAACATCCAGGTTAGGAGCAGAATCCCCAGATAACCCAAGGTGATGGATATCAGCTGAAACATGTCACTGTCTGGTTCCTCAGCACCCCTGACCACAGAGGTTGCACATCAAGATGGTCATTTAGGGTTTTTCCCTTTCCATTCCCCACAGCATAGGAAGGGCCTTGGATCTCCTGAAGCATTTCAAGACCCCAGCAAGGAGTTTATCTGCTGGAGAAGCCAGAAAGGTACGTGTTGGATTTGTCTTTGCTACTTACCCAAACCCTGCTCACTCTTTCTTGGATGTGGTGCAGAGGAAACCTTCAGCTGAGTGGGTTCCTGGCATCATTCATTTAGATCAATACCTCTTGAATCCATCCTGGCAGGATTCCCTCCCTCCTCCTCACCCTCTTTTCCCATTCTTCTGCACCGTGTGCTTAATAAGTGCTAATCAAAAATTGGATTTACAATCACCTCTTCACACCCCACCACCTACATCTGCCAGTAAATGGGATGGAAAACCACTTTCACATCTTTGGCAGGCTCAGGAGTTCTGGAGAAATCTGATTTTGGGAGATTAAAATGTTAACTGAGAACACCTGAAGTAGGATTTTTTTTAAATCCCTGTTCCTTTCGTACTTTGGAATCAAGAGCTTCAGCTTTGAAAAATTCACGGGGATTAAGGTGCACCAGTTTTGCAGGTAAATAAAGGAGCCCTGACCTGATGTTGTTCCCATTCCAGCTGTCATTTGCTCTGAGCATCCTGGGAGGCCCAGCAGTGATGCTTTGGGATGAGCCCTCCGTGAGTGTGGACCCCAAAGGGCAGCACAGCATGTGGTGAGCAGCCCTGGCCTGGCAGAAACGGGAATTTGGGACAGGTTTAACAGGATGGGCTCACCCTCCCCATTGCAGGAACTCTTGGGCAGGCAGAGGTGACAGAGTAGATCTGTCTTTTCCCTTTTTTCTAATGCCCAGGGGATGGGGAGAGCTTGCTGAGGTCCTCACTCAGCTGGCAGCAAGCCCTGAAATATAATGGTCATTAATACACCCCAAAAAATGACCCCATAATGGTCATTAATACACCCCCAACAATGACCCCATAATGGTCATTAATTCTGACCCAAAAAATCTCAGTAGGCACTAGCTGAACTCATGCATTTGGTGCAAAGGACCCAACTTTCTGTTTTCTTCAGAGGAAGAAAAAAAATTGTAGGAAGTCCTCCCTTTAGTCATTCAGTGCTGGTGTTTGCTTTAGCTTTTCATCACCAGTTTACACCATCTGTGCAAAATTTGGAGGGATGCTGACATGACAATTTACAACATAGCAGTGGCATCCAGGTCATCTTTAAATGAGAAAACTGAAGTCTATTAAATAGTTGTCCACTTTTTAATAACTTTAAAAAGTTGTTTCTAGGGAGGGAGACATAGACCAGTGTTGGAGTCCTGGATGCTGAGAATTTTAAATTTTCTGTGCTGAAGGGCACAGATCCACAAGAAAATACTATATTTGACCTGAGGCAGTGGAGAAGGCTTCCAAAATTGATTGATAGCACTGGGATTATGTGTGTGTAGTTTGAATAGAAATGTGTAATATCACAGGGTGGAAAACTTAAAATTTGGGGTTTTAGAATACAGTAATATACATAGAGCAAGATGGAGGTTTTAGGGTGGAGGCTGGTCCTTCTTCTTCACCTTCTTCTTCCTTCCTCATGAGTTTGGGTGGTATTTTGTAATCTGACAGAAAACTCTGCATTGCAGACTTCGAGTGATTAGTTATTGGGTTAAAAGTGAAAATAATTTAGGTGTCATTCCTTAATTGGATAGTTTGGCCTTAAAAGACCTTGTATAGAAAGATAATCAGCCATTTTGTAGCTTGTTAGTAGAATGCTGTAGAACTCATGACTTTTAATATAGATAAGAAACAATAAACATCTAAGCCTGAACGTGAAATACTGTCTTGAGCGCTTCAATCCCCACCTTGGCAGAGGTAGAAAAAGAAGCTGGGAACTGGCGGAGCAGGAGATTTTCTGTGGCTATTCCCAGGAAGTGACCGTGATCCCTCTGTTCCCAGGAAGATGATTGAGGCCTCCATGAAGAGCAAGGAGAGGGCAGCCATCCTCTGCACGCAGTCCCTGGAGGAGGCGGCAGCGATGTGTGACCGCGTGGCCATCCTGGTGTCCGGCCGGCTCCGGTGGGCACCAGCAGCTGGGGGTTTAGTCTGGGGGTTGGGATTAGTTTGGGGTTAATTTGGAGTTAGTTTGGGTTAGTTTGGTTTTTCCAAATCTTAATCTAATGGGAAATACTGGTTTGGATGCTCCCACATGTGTAACGATGTTTTGTGAGGTAGCACGGTATGAAGAGCTGATGAGTTACAGGATGTACAGCTACTCCTCAGCTCCCTCAAGCCATCAATTTATTTGCTGGTTATGGTGGTTTGAGCAGTGTTTTCCCCCCATCTGCAGGTACATCGGTTCCTTTGAGGATCTCAAAGGGAAGTTTGGCACAAGTTACCACCTAGAACTCAAAATGACAGATGTGGGGCAAAGCAATGCTCTCCACACTGAAATCCTGAACCTCTTCCCCCATGCAGCTCGGCAGGAGAGGTCAGTGCCCGTGGGCTGCCCACAGCCTGGATTTAGGTTGAAATGCTCTTTCCCTCCTACTGACCTTGCTCAGTGATTCACCTGGAGCACAGTTATCCTACAACACCCCCCAAACTGCAATGCTGAGTCACAAGATGAAGAATTCATTTTTTTATTACTTTTTCAGGACTTCTTCCATGCTCACCTACAAGATTCCAGTGGCAGATGCACTACCTCTGTCCAGGTCTTTCTCCCAGCTAGAAGCAGGTAAAAGGAAACAATCAGTTAAATAAGGAAATCACTTTCAAATCTTTTATGTGGATTTGGTTTTTAAGGGTGCTTTCTCCATCCCTCCACAGCTAAAAGGAATTTCAAGCTTGAGGAGTACAGCTTGTCACTGAACACTTTGCACCAGGTAGGCTGATGCAGGAGCTCCAGGCTGGGAACTGCCTGTGGAAAAAGAAGAAATAACCTGTGGCCAGCACAAATGCAGCCAGTCCATGGCAATGATGGGGTGCTTTCCTCTGTGTCCCTTTGCAGGTGTTTGTAGACCTCACCAGGGATGCAGAGGAGCATGACCTGGAGGTGGCATCTAACGGGGCTGTGGAGCAGAGACTCCTTCACCCCTGAGTCCTGGAGCTACAGTGGGAAATAGTCCCTGTATTTCATCAGTGTCACTGAATTTCATCAGTGTCACTGGTAGCTGTGATCAGCCCCAGCACTCGGTGACCCACGTCACAGCACACACAGCCCTGCAGGTGTTCTGCCTCACAGAGAAAAAAGAGTTATTATTTTAATAAATAAAGCCTTTATCCTTTGACATATTGATGCCTGATGCTCATCTGTGCCCCTGCTCAGACTGGCTCATGGAGTTTGCATTCCTGACTGAATTCTGAGGCTGTGAGGGAGACTGTGGCTGGGGAAGGGGGCTCAGTCCCTGGGGAGAACCAGGAGCAAACCCAGGGAAGGCTCTGACACCTCGCTCATCCATGGCAGGAGGACACCAGGTCTCTGCCTTCTCAGCCCTGAGAATCCCCCTCTGGCTGCTGGGATGTGGCCAGCAGAGCTGCTGATTCCTGGAGAGAGGGGCACAGGGCTGTATTTTGACCCAAAAAGCTGCTCTTGCTGTGAGTTCCAGCTCAGGCCAACTTGGCCCATCTCATCCCCACCACTGGGGCCAGGACAGAGGAAAGGACTCAGCAGTGGCTGGATAAATACAGTGAAAACTGGCAGCTCTTATATCATCATCTGTAAAACCCAGTCATTATTTAGAGTCAAAATAAGGTGTGCTTTGACCCAAAATAGTGCTGAAGAAGGACAGCAGGCTGAGCCTTGCTTTTAGTCATTAGGAGGAGAGGGGGGCTCCTCACCAGCACCTCTGTGGGTGCCTGGGAGGGATGGGGCAACCTATGGGGAGCTGGGGGCAAGCACCAGCACCCTGACCCTGTGTCTGAACAGATCAGCATCTCCTCTTGGATATCTGCCTGCCAGGGCTAGAGTTAAAAAAGAATAAACTAAATAAAACAGGAGCTCCCTGCATTCAGGTGTTTCCCCTTGTGCTCTGTTGCCCTGTCTCCCAGCCCCCTCTGGCAAAGGCTGGGGACACACTGGAGGCCAGGGGCAGTGTCATCCCATGGGATGGACACAGCAGCACGACCCTCACCATGCCCTGAGCTGGCCTGGTTGGTGTGGATGATGCTGGGGCTGCAGGCAGGGATGGTGCTGGGCTGGGACTCAGGCAGGGAGAATTCTGCAGGTGCTTTGGGCAGGCAGGGATGCAAGTCTGGGCACTGCAGGCAGGGATCTGGGCAAGCAGGTACCAGCAGGTGGCTGCCGTGGCTCACGGATGGGCTGCTCCTGCCAGGAGAAGTGCCCGGAGCAGCCACCCACAGCCCGGAGTTCTGCTTTCCACGTGGATCTCCCAACACCAGGGCTCTGCCAAGGAGGTGGGCAGGGAGGAGACTGGGATTCACTGACTGGGACCTGATATCTCCCCTTCTTCACGTTAGAGTTGTTTTTCCTTTTGCAAGGAGGGGAGGAGAAGGTTTGGACACCCAGGAGATGCTCTGGGGACAGGTTTTAACTTCATCCCATGCCCTGACTTACTGCTCCTCTGTTGCCTCGCTCTGACACGTCTGAATGGGATTTCAGTCTTGGGGGAGGTTTTTTCCTGCTAGGCAGAGCAGGAAAGGAACCAAGCCCAGCTGCTCCACTTTTCCAAGCCCAGCCTCTGTCCCAGCTGCTCAGGTTCCCTCCCACCCCTGGTCCCTCAGCCCTGATGAGCCCGAGGATGCTGCTGTGGCTGCGAGGGGCAGCCACGCTCCAGAGCTTGGGCTGAAACCAAACCCATCCCCTTTAGAAGTGCAGGGTTAGTCAGGAGACATTCATTTCAACGTTTCCAAGATGTTTTTTTATCTGGAAGAGCAGCTGCTATCCAGGAGGCAGCACGTCCCTGCTGCTCCTGCTCTGTGACTCTGCCACAGGCAGAGTTTGTCACCTTTTGTCCTCCCCTGCCTGTGCTGTGACATCGCTGTTGACTTCATCCCTTCCTGCTGCACTGAGAAACACAGCAGAGTTGCCAGAGAAATGATTTTCGTGTGGTTTGTTGTGGGGCTTGTTTTCCTTCTCTTGGCCACCACTCAAGAATGTTCCGAGTCAACTTTTTGGACAAGGCGCTCCAGCGCCTCAACAGCGATGTGCTCTGTTTGCTTTTTCTGACACAAATAAAGCTGGAGCTCTGCCAGGGAGCAAGGAGAAGGAAGCCAGGGAAATAAAGAAGCCATGGTGTGAGGAATGTCTTTTGCAGAAGTGCCTGAGGGGAAAAAACCAACCAAGGAGAGCTGGGAGTCTCCGGGACAGTCGGCCAGTCCAGCCCAGGCAGGCTCAGCACCTCTGCTCCTCCAGGACAGGCTCTGGATTCCTCTCAAACCTTCCCGTTGAGGTAAGGCTGAAGCATTCTTCCTAAGCCTAAATAAAAAATGTTATTTTGAAGGTATGAAAACCCCCAGTAAACTATAATGCTGTTAATAACAGTGGGTGAGGGTACCAATGCGTGGGTGGGGCATGAGGCATCTTTCTAATAGGTTGAGTTAAGCTTAGGGGTGTTTAAAGGCAAAAAAGTCTTTTTAACCTTACTTTGAGACGAAATAACACACAAATGGGGCTCAGCTTATGGCAGAGGTTTATTTCCAGTGTTTCTCAGCACCACTTCAGCTCAGTATTTTAAGTGATCCAGGACATACGAGGAGCAGATTTCTTTCCCTACCTCCAGTGTAAGCTAAAGTTGGAGTTTAAATGTTCTGTCCATCTTATGCTCTAAAAAATTCCACCTGAAGTATCACAGGAGCAAAGAAATCAGTTGTGCCACATTTCCCCCAGCTGCCCAAACCCTGCAGCAGCACGGGGTCAGTGAGCACTGAGGGGAGACCACAGGAGGGACACGTGGGATGTCCAGGATGAGCTCCTGGTGTGCCACCTCTCCACCCCAGGATCTCCTGGGGATGTCAGCCTGCCGAGGTTACTCCATGGGACTCTTAGAACCACCTGGCAAGGGGCTTTAGCTGTGACACCAACCCCATGGCACAGGTGGAGGTGACACACAACCTCCTAATCCTCACTTCTGTGGGGTGAAAAAGCAACCAAATAACAGCAAGTTTAAATCTACAGCTTATTCAAGGAAGTCTAAAGGTTATTACACAGGTTAAATTAAAATTTTTATACACCTGGGTTTAGTGAGACCATCAGTGAGGAAAAAATCTGTTTAGAGATGATGGCAAAAGCCAGGGCAAGTGTTTGCAGCCCACTTGTTGCAGCTGCTTTTCCAGCATTCCAGTGTCTCATCACACCAAGATTCAACCCCTGAGGGCTGAATAGAAATATCTGGAGGAAGAGAAGCTCTGTCTTTCCTGTCAGCACCTTAAGGCATTGTCCCTGAGGGGAACAGGACAACGTAAATCTTCCTTCCCTATGACAGGAAGGCTTGAAGAGATTAGGTCTGTAACAGCTCCGATTTTTCTACCTGAGAATCTCTTAGAGAGGATCAGGATTTTGTTGAAAAGCAGATTTTAGCTCCAGATGTGACAGCAGAGCACTTTGGCCATGTGAGCAGAGCTCTTTTACATGGAGCTGCTGAATCCTTTTGCTCATTAAAAGTCCTCATGGATATTTTATGGATGGTTAAAAGCACACATCTCATCTGCAAAAATCTGACAGGCAGCTTTATGCTTTACCTCTTTTAGTTCCCACCACCAGCATTAACCAGGCAAAATAATCCTTGTTTTGCTTGGCCCATGTCATTTTGAGGATTCTGCCCTGTCTGTTGGAGTAACACATCAGTGCATGCTCGTGGCCACTCGGTTTTCTCTCATTTTTCATTAATAACCTCCCAATGACATCTCTCCCACGCACTTCCAAGAATTTGTTCTCTCATGGCTCTGAGTTCCCTTCAGCAGATGCTGTTTTCCACAAGAGCTCAGCTCACACCACAGCCAGGAGCTGCTCATCACTCCGTGGCATTGAGCCTATAGCACATTAAAATTGCAAGAAGAAGGATTTTAGAGATTTTAATGGACTATATTGTTGTAATTTCTTGGATATGGAGCCCACCCAAGCTGATTAGGTAATGTCATGTGATAGTCCCTTTTTTATTTCATCAATATCTCCTCCCAAACTCCCCATGCTGAAGCATGGAAGCCTGAAATTCTGATTTTTATCAGTGTTTGCTGCTGAGCTGTGAGGGTTGGAGTGTGTTGAGGGTGATGAGGTCTCTTGGACCCTGTGCTGGGGGTGTGGTTGTGCTCAGCACACAACATCTGAGTTTCTTCAGCTCATTCTTGCTGTAAAAAGGGAGAAAAGGTTTCACTGCACATCTGCAAGGACTGTGCAAATAAAACCAGTTGCTGCTGGTTTGGCTTTTCTTGTATTTAAAAGCAATTTTCAAAAAGAAATTGTCTCTAGGTTCAAAGATGAAGACAGTCCAGAGGAATATAAGTGTATTCCAGCAAACGAAAATTCTCTTGTGGAAAAATGTCCTGATCAAGTGGAGGATGAAGATGCAGAGCTTTCAGGTAAGAAAAAAATAAAAAAAAAAACAAAATAGTAGCTAATTACTGAGAGTGGCTAATCCCTGCCTGCCCCTAGTCCAAATTCTTTGGGTAAAATTAGAACTTAAAGTACTTTTGAGAAGCCTGACTGGTAATGAACACTGAGAGAATTGAATTATTTTTTTTTTAATGGTGATATTTATGTTTGGTTTGTGACAAATGAGGGCAGAGATGGGCTCTTGGAGCAAGTGATGGGCACAATGCAGAGAGTCTCTTCACCCCCACCTACCAAACGGGTGTGAGCGAGTCCCTCTTATTTCTATTTTAACCCCACAAAGACTGAATTCCTCTTGTCCACATTTCAATCCCAGAAAGAACCTGCTTTTATACTGCCATGACATTCTCCTCCCTGCTCTCCCTGGTTCAGGAGTGGATCCTGTCCCTGCTCTTCCTGCCCCTGGTGTTCATCGTGTCCTCGTCCGCGTTCATGTTGCGAATGCCCTACCCCGAGGTGCCCGCCGAGCACCTGGGCTACCTGGATGACCCTGCCTTCAATGCCACTGGGGTCACTGTCACCTTCACCCCCGCCACTGCCACCACCAGGCACATCATGAACAAAGTGGCCTCCAGCTCTGTCATGACGGGTGGGTTTTGCTTTTTAAATATTGAATTTTGTCGTTATTTGCCACCGGGGACGGGCAAAGGTGACACAGAGATTCCATCAGCAGAAGGCATGAAAAGCACTTTTTTATTAGAAATCCACAGTTCTTATAGAAACAATGGTGGACCTAAGACCTGATTGGCCTTTAGGAATCTTCTCTCACCTGTTGGTCAAGAAGGGACAACTCCTTCTTGTAAACAGCTTTGACAAACAGAGATTGCCTGCCAGATGCAGAAATTGAGATAATTGTTTTAATTCTTTCTCTGACCTTTCTCACAGCTTTCCAGGAAAATCCAGGGAAAACTATGTCTCTCTCTGTTCAGAGGTTATGTGATTACCACGACCATTGAACCTGTTGTGCGTGTGCTGTGTTGTAGCAGTTCTTTTTGATCAGGAGAGAAAATTCATCCTAAATCCTCCATTTTCACAAATATTTCTTTTTGAGGGTTTAAACTACCTGTGAGGCCAGTGTGCCCTTCTGTACTGGAAAGCTCTGCCTTACCTAATGTTCCCTAATACTTTTAAAACACATTAAAAAACATTATTTTGAGGTGCATTTCTTCTCAACTGGTAAAGTCTGAAGAATTTAGAGCTGCCTCCCCGGCCAGTGAGAGCTGGGAGAGGAGGAGTTGCATTGAGGGAAAGCAGAACATTCCCTCAATGCCTGTGGATGCATTTCCAGACTCACAAAATCTCATGGCAATATTTTTCTGGCACTCCACAGGTATAAAACTAGAAGAAATGGATGATGAGAGAGCCATGGAGAAAGCCTGGATTTCAAATAGGGAAACTATAGGAGTTGTATTTAAGGACAACTTCTCCTACCACCTCAGGTTTCCTGTCACCCATGTGGTTATTCCCAATGAAGTCATAGGATACGTAGGTAATACAAAATGAGAATTTCAGGATGGTTGCCTGGTGTGGACAGGGTGGGAATAATCCACATTTGTTAAGTAATGGAATAAATTGCGGGTTTGGGGGGTTTGGGGTTTTTTTCTTGTCACTGTCCATTTGAAGAGTTTCCCACAGTGCCAGTGTGTTCTTGTCATTACATTTAATAATGAAAATTACTTGTTTTTCATTAGTGTGATGCTCTTTGCCTTGCAGACAGCTGCTACAACTTCTCCTGGAAGAGCTGTGAGAGCCCAAGGTACTGGTACAAAGGCTTCCTGTCCCTGCAGTCCAGCATTGATGCTGCCATTATAGAGGTAAATCCAATTTAGGAACTGATGGAGACATCCTTTTATTTTGAATATCATATAGGAAAGGCAAACTCTGCTGTGGGAATAGCAAGGGATGGCTTTGTCAGAAAATAAAGCTGCTTTTAAAAGTTGATCCAGGGAGGATGAAGCAGAATATTCCTTGTATAAATACATCTTATTCCTGGGGAAAGAAAATAAGCAAAAGACGGATCTGTTGACCTTGCATTCCTTTAGATGGTGGCAAATTATTCTGTTTGGGAAGAAATGGAAACCATTTCAGGTGCCAGAATGAAGTCCCAGAGCATCCTCTTCTCCATCAGCCTGGAGTACAGCTACTTCATGATCGTTATCGTGATGTGCTTCTTGCCCTTCATGTATTTCTTATCAAGGAATGTCACACGAGAAAAGAAGCAGCTCAAAGAATTGATGAAGACCATGGGCCTGCAGGACATTGCATTTTGGTGGGCTCTTTTTTGATTTTTCTTTGCCAAAAATCAGTCCGTTCCTGGGCACTTGAGAAGCCAGTTAATGAGTTAAATGGGTTTATAACTTTTCTCCAGCACTCTGTGAGATTGATTCCTGGTAGAGACAAGGAAACACCGTTGTGCAAATATTTCAGTCAATGAAAAAACATATTTCATTGCTTGAAAATTTATGTCAAATATTAATTGATGTGACTGATCACTGCTTTTGTTCAGTTTCTCATCCAGAGGGCTGAGCATGGCAGTGGTGTCCTCTGCTCCTTGGGGTATTCCCTCTTAAGCTGGATCACCTGTCTGTTCTGAGGATGTGAAAGAGAAAGGACTGCCACGGGAAATAATTAATATTTCAATTTAAACACTTCTGACATGCAGATGAAGCTGTTTGCAGAGGTGTTAATTACCCACAGGGCTGATGGCACCTCTCCCTCCCCAGGCTGTCCTGGAGTTTGCTGTACTCCTTTTATGTGCTGATCTTCTCCTGCCTCCTGACAGCCCTCGTGCTGTGGGAACGTTTCTACACCAGCAGCTTCCCTGCAGTCTCACTCCTGTTTTTCCTCTATGGCCTGGCATGTGTAAGTCAGGCTTTAAAGCCAGATTTCCTCCCCACATGATTTATGACTGTGTTGATGAGCCTAAGCATTGCTCCAGAGCCTTTGTGCTCAGGACCTTTGTGGGCCACGCTGGCTGAAACATCTGAATGGCTTTTCTAGGTCAGCAGCAGAGGTTTGATTTGCAGCCTGAAGGGCTGACAGGCTCTTGTTTGGCTACAAAAGGCCCAGTTTGACACTCAGATCAACCCACTAAGAAGGGCTTTACTGGATTTTATTATCCAGACTCAGCTCAGCAGAGATCTGGTGCCTGGCAGATGGGAGTGCTGCTGTTAAGAATATTTATTTCTTTCAGTGGTTGAAGGAAAGTTCTGTCCTTACAGATCCACCTGGTTTTCATGCTCTGCTCCCTCTTAAGGACCTCCAAGCTTGTCAGCTCCATAGGCTTCCTCATCATCTTTATCTTCGGGTTCCTGAGCCTGGCAGTGCTGATAGAAGAAGTCCCTGAGCCACTGAAGTGGTTCCTTGGTCTCATGTGTCCTTTTGCCTTCAACACTGGCATTGCCAAGGTATGGGGGCACCATCCCTGCAGCTGAACCTTCCTTCCCCTGCTGGTGGAGAAAGGTGCAGGAATTCCTGCCCTTAGCTCAAAAATCTAGCTGGAAAACACCCAGACATTTTCCCTTCCTCTCCACAACTTGTTTGAATCCCCCAGGTGAGCTGAGCTGTTCTGGGCAGCACAGAGGGGCTCCAACACCCCCATCCCATTCCTCTGCTTCAAAAGCAGATGAATGCAGACAAGCAGGGCCCTTGGCACAAAAAAAAAATCTGCTGTTGTGCACATCTGCAGCTTCCACATGGCCCCATCCTGCACACAACAGCCCCATTATCCTGGGGAACATCAGGGACAGCATCCCAGCCACTTCCCTCCTCCTGGCAGCAGGGACTGTGCAAATCCAGCTCTGGATTCCTGCTGCTGCTGCCCTTCCTCCATCCCCACCCTGCAGAAATCCATGCCACTGCCCAGTTTTCCATTAGTCATATCTGCATAGCTCTTGCTAGCTCTGGTAATCTAATGTTTGATTTCTTGATATATATTAAAATAAAAACTGCCTGGGAGAGGAGATTTCTGCACCAGCAGAAAAAGGGACTGACTTTGTTAATTCACCATATGGTTAAATCAATTATTATGTAAATTATAACATTTTTGTTGTGACTCTGTCACATCAAGAGTGCCCATATCATGTTTTTCTTTAATTGATCTCCTCTAAAAATCTGATCTTTTCTTCTGTTTCTGGATTGTTCTGGAAAAATCTGGATTAAAGCAGGAAGATCTTTGCATGGAGTAAATTCATTCCCCTTCCTCTTTAGAAAGAAAATAAGAACAGTTGGTCAGTACTGCAGATGATTTCTGGGTTAATAGAGTTGCATCCATGGTGTGGTGGCATCTGCATATTTTTCCAGCCTGAAATTTGTTCTTCTCTCTCTTTTATTTCAGATTTTTGATTTAGAGAAATATGGAATAGGTTTCTCCTTTTCCAACCTTATGGGGGAAGCATACTTTTTATTTTCAACATATGTACTGCTGGTGTTTGACTCAGTCTTGTACATGCTGCTGGCTCTGTATTTCGACAAAATTCTGCCAGGTAAGAATGATTTATTTTTACTTACATGGATTGCATGGGCTATATCAAGGAAATTATGGACTGCTCCTTTCTTGGACTCAACCAAAATAAGGTTTGGACTAAAAGAAATTTAGGATGTCATGGAGTGACTTTTCTGTTTCTGGCACACGCCAGATTCAGAGAATCAATGACAACAAAGTATTTAACATTTCTTATTTAGTATCTTTTACTTCTAATTATGAGATTATAGTGTAATAACATGTAGGACAATACTTTAATTCATTACAAAAAGCACTGAATTCATGACATAAATCCCTGAAGCCACCCTTCTTGTCTCCTCTGCTTCTGCTCCAAACCCAGAGGAGTTTGACTGGAAAAAGCAGCAATTTTGTGCTATTTGAAACTCCTAAAAGTTTAGTCTAGGATGGTGTCTTGGCTGTGCCTTTGGCTGATGTCAGGCCATCTTTTTTCTTTCCTGACAGGCAAATATGGGATCCCAGACCCTCCTTTGTTCTTCCTCAAGGCCTCGTACTGGATGAGGAGCAGGAGAGGCTCCACCAGGGACGTGCCCAGAGCCACAGCAAACCCTGAGGAGCTCCTGGGAGATGATGTGGAGCCTGTGCCCCCCGAATTCCTGGGGAAAGAGGCCATCAGGTTAAGAGAGATGGGATTGCTTGTGTCTGGTTTAGTGCTCCCCACTCCTTCCTTCGGCTCGGGTTGGACTTTTCTCGGCAGTTTTCATGTTTGTGGGGCTCTTGCAAAACATTTTGTTTCGCAGAGAAAAATTAGAGATGAAGATGTTTCAGAGAGAAAAATTAGAGATAAAAAGATAATTCAGACTGGTCACTAAAGGTGAAATATAAATAAATTTAGATTTAAAAATAACTGGGCTTTTTTTATTGTGGACTTTCAATGTCCTTTAGGGACAAAAGGGAGAATGAATAGGGTAACCCATTGTAAAAGTGTTGCAATGGGCTTGGCCTTGTCTTTGCCAGTCTTGGTGCCCCATTTTTGGGGCCAGGTTGGGATATTCACACCTGGGCACAGAGCCTGTCAAACCTGTAAATCTCAGCTTTATTTCCCAGCACCTTTTGTTTTCTTCATGCCACTTCTATCATTGTAACTTAAGATCCATAAAAATGTATAAGGGCAGCAGGGAAAAGCATTTACAGAAATCCCCAAATAATAACCTCCTTACCTTCCTTTTAGGCTCCACAATATTAAAAAAGCCTATAAGAGGAAGGACAGGAAGACAGAAGCTTTAAGAGGTATGAAAGCTGTGAGATTGATTCCTGCTAAAGGCAAGGAAACAGTGTTGTGCAATCAATGGAAAAAAACACTTGCATTGCTTGCAAATTTATGTCAAATATTAATTGATGTGACTGATCACTATTTTGTTCAGATTTCACTGATTTGCTGTTTTTAATAAGACTAAAGATAAAAAAATATTTTAATTTTTAAAAATTAAAAAATATTTCTAAAATTTATTAAAATTGTAAAAAATTATTATTTTTAAATTATTTCTGTCTTTTCTGCTAAATACAGACCAACTCCTTATGCTTTAAATGTTTGCAGAGGTTTGCCCCACTCAGTGCTCTTTTGGCTAATTATTATCACTTAATTCTTGTACTTTTTGACTTCTCCTGCCTTTGACAGTGAGGGAAGGCAATTCAAACCTCATTTCTCCCCAGACTTGATGTTATTTTTGTTCTAGGTCTGTCTTTAAACATTTATGAAGGTCAGATCACCGCCTTGCTGGGCCACAGTGGGGCTGGAAAGACAACTCTGCTGAACGTGCTCAGTGGGCTCAGCTTCCCTTCAGAAGGTAGGAGAAGGCTGGGATGGGGTGGCCTTGATCCAAAAGCTCTGAAGATCAATTCATTCCCCCTCATCCCAGTGTCTTGGTTTGAAAAGACAGGTGTCTGCTAAGGAAGGCAGGAGTCTCCCTTGAAACAGAAAATGAAAACCCCCTTCCTCTGAATTGTTATAATTTTGAAATTAAGGGGCTCTCAGGCAAAGATATGGGAATAGGAATAACAGTTCTTTTTTAGGAAAAAAAATTAAAAGAAAATATAAAAATAAAAATGCAGTGATACAAAACAACACTACCAGAGTCAGAATCTGACCTGACACCCTGTGGGTCAGGGTGTGGCACAGTCCCATTCCATGGTGGCTGCTCCTCCTGCAGTGCCAGGGGTGGCTCTGCTGGAGCAGGGATCCTGGACAAGGGTGGAGTTTTCCTCTGAAGCTCCAGGGCTGCTGGAGATGGGCCTGGTCTTGCTCTGGGAATGCAGTGGAGAAGAAAGCTGCTCCTCTGGGAACGCAGTGGGCAAAGGCTGCTGTGGTGTCCCAATCCTCAGATTGGATCCAGGTAGGAATGCTTGGCTCCTCCCCCTGGGTGGAGCATCTCCTAATGAGATGATGGAATTTTATCAGCCATGCAGGGACACTCACTGGCCATACACAGCAGATAATTAATAATTAATGGCCCATGAACAGAAGAGATCTCCTGGAGGGAGGATTGGTTGTGGAAGAGATAAAGAAAACTGCCCAATAAACAGAGGATAACCGCTCCACCTCTGACAAATGGCAATAGAATACACTCCCAGCTCCATCTTGCATTTCCAACCTAAGACACCCATTTATCCCTGTGAACAGGCTCTGCCACCATATACAATTACAAACTCTCTGAAATGGGAGACAGGGAGAAGATCAGGGGGCTGATTGGGATTTGCCCGCAGTTCAACACGCAGTTTGAGGCCCTGACGGTGAAAGAAAACCTGAAAACCTTTGCGGAAATCAAGGGCATCAAGTCCAAAGAGGTGGAGCAAGAGGTGAGTGTGTGTTCCCCACCATTCCTTAGAGGCTCCTTTTGCACTGGGAAGCTCAAAGAATCCACTTGGATCTTCTGAAAATTGAAGCTCCCAAGCCCCGTCAAACTTGGCCTTGGACACTTCCAGGGATTCAGGGGTAGCCACTGCTTCTCTGGACAAGTTGTGCCAGGGCCTCACCTCCCTTACAGGGAACAATTTCCTTCTGATGGCTAATTTAAATCTAAATCTACCCTAATAAAGGATGGAAGGACAATGGCTGCTGAGCATGGACATCCTTGTGCTGTTCTAGGTGCAAAACATTCTGAAACTGCTGGATATCAGCAACATTCAAGACACTCAAGCTGAAAAACTGAGTGGTGGACAGAAAAGGAAGTTATCCATTGGAATAGCCATGCTTGGAAACCCTCAGGTAAAGCAGCAGGCATGGCTCTGTGATGTAGGAAATACTCAGGTCCAGCATAATTAAAACCTTGGGCATGTATTTGGCTCTAGGATTTCAGACTTCTTTAAAGTGCTTATAATTAAAATGAATAAATTTCGTAATTTGTATTGTCTTTTAAATTCATAACCCACCTTGCCACCCAAGTTTTGAAGCAGACAGAGTTCCCTGAGCTCTCACAGCCCCCAGAACAGCTGCCCTTGTCTGAAAGATGACCTGGGTCTCTTGCCTTCAGAACACCAAACCCCAAAGACGCGCAACTGCTCCGGCAGCGAGGAATGAGGCAATGAGGAATGTCTGATCCCATCCTCCCTGCAGGTTTTGTTCCTGGATGAGCCCACGGCGGGGCTGGATCCTCTCTCCAGGCACCGGGTGTGGAGCCTCCTGCGGGAGCAGCGGGCGGGGCGGGTGATCCTGTTCAGCACCCAGTTCATGGACGAGGCCGACATCCTGGCGGGTGAGGGGGGCTCTGCCTGGGGCATCCCCACGGGATAACCCCAGAGCACAGAGCCCCAAAAGATGGCAGCAACTGCTCTGCACTAGAAATTCCTTTGGCTTTTCCTTTCTCCAGACCGCAAGGCTTTTATCTCGCATGGGAGGCTGAAGTGTGTTGGCTCTTCTCTGTTCCTGAAGAAAAAATGGGGGATTTGCTATCATTTAAGGTATCTCCTTAAGCCCCAACAATACCTGGCAACATGCAAGTACAAGGGGACACCAGAATTCATGAAACCCTAGAGCAGAATTCATCAAAACAAACAAATTACCTGCATTAAAATCCAGCTCCATTAACTGAAACAGCAGTAAGATTTAGGGTTAGGGTTAGTTAATCCAGAGCAGGGAATGAATGAAGAACATTGGAGTTTTCTTTTTATGCATCCATAAAATGGTGGTTATTGTTTGTCTGGGTGGGTTTGGGTTGTTTTTATTCCAAACTTAAACATCTGTGGTTTTTCCCTCACAACAGGATCCATATCAGTGAGTCTTGTGACCTGGAGAATCTGACATCCCTGGTGAAAGGGTACATCCCTAATGCCACATTCTCAGGACACACCCAGTATGAGCTGAGATATAAACTGCCTTTAGAAAACGTGAATAAATTCCCAGGTAATGTATATGAAAATAATTGAGGATTATTCACAGAGAAAAAAAATAATGACAATTTTGTGGAAGGAGAAATGCAAAGGGAGATTTTTTACAGAAGTCACATCAGGACTTCAAAACCATCACAGTTTGGGTTTTCCCCACAATTTTATCATACATTTAAGATAAAATTGTGTGAAAAATGCTTTTCTATGGTTTGCAGTGACAAACCTGCAGGCTAAACTGGGCCACGTGTTACTGAGAGTTCAGTTCTCTTTCTGTTAAATGAAAAGACAGAGATAAGAGAAAACCCCACACAACCTGCTCTGCTCCGTGCCCTTTTCTCACCCATCATGCCCATCACTTCAGCTTGACCATCCAACAGAGGATGAAAACAGTCTGAAATGTTGGTGCTAAGCAGAAGAACACCTTCCATGAGGGCTGGCTCTGGCAGTTTTTCCTCCACCCCTTTGTGTCCTGGCAGTTCATTCCTTTGCTGCGTTCTCTGTCACTGGAGATGCTCCAGTCAGGTTGGCTCAGCTGAGCCAGAGTGGTCTGGATATCTGTGCTTATGCCTTTATTTTATCTCTCTCTTCCAGATCTGTTCAGTGGCCTCGACAGCTGCTCTGAGCAGGGAATTATCAACTATGGAGTCAGCATGACAACCCTGGAGGACGTGTTCCTGAGGCTGGAGGGAGAAGCCACGGCCAATCAAGAAGGTACAATTTACAACCCACAGCCAAAGAGATCAGCTGCTCTGCAGTAACCTCCAAAGGTGCCTCTTAAACTTTCATGAATCCCAACCTAGAAGCTGGTCTTAGACATGTGCACGTGGAAACTCTCTGCAGATGAGCTCGTCCCTGGGGAGGAGTGGGGAGAAGCAGGACCAGGATGCCCTGAGGAGGCCAGGCCAGGCTCCCTGCTGCTCTCGGACACCGGGACGGCGTCGGTGCAGGGCCTGGCCCTCTGGAGGCAGCAGGTCTCTGCCATGGCACGGGTGCACTTCTTGAAGCTCAAGAGCTCGGTGAAGAACCTGAGGTCCATGTAAGTCCCAAGGGGGTTCTGCAGGAGAACAGGACTCCTGGACAGCTAACCATTGTGATTAAGCTGAAGCCATTTTATTGTTTACATTGAGCTCTATTTATGCATTCTAACACTACTGCACACCCCATAATGCATTTCTTGATTGGTGAATCTTGTCCACAGGTTCTGCACACACTTGTCAGGATATATGGTTGCTTACAGTCCAGTGCTTCGCAGACTTTCACTTTTTTCACAGCCTTTATCTAGTTCTTGTCATCTTGGCATTTTGTTTCTCAGCCTCTCCTTTCTTAATTTAGCACAATTTATGTCCCAGTAACCTTGACGAATTCCAGAGGGCTCTGACAAGAACAACCAAAATTGGTTTGGCTGGAGCACACCATGGCCCAAGCTGTTCAAATCCATTGCTGCAGGGTTCTCTCCTGGAGGTCTGGAAGTGGACATGGTCACACCAGGGGGGGCAATTTCCACACCCCTATTTTGATGAGTTTGGATTAATTGATATGAGGTCTTGGCTAGGAATGATCTTGGTCATCTGCACTCAGAGGAGAGGAAAGTTTTTTGCTTTGCAGTGCCAGTAACAAAAAAATCTCCCTTTTGTGCATTTTCATTTCAATGCTGAATAATTTATGCAAGAGAAACCCATTTTCTTTCCAAAGAAAAGAATCATTTAGAAATACTTTTATGTCAAATGAGGAAGTTTTAAAATAAGTCAGTGTGTACAGAGAATGCTTTCAGGCTTCCTCTGCTTTTTTTTTTTTTTAATTCTCTCATGTTGCCCGTGTTTGAACTCATTTGGCCCCTCAAGCTGGAGTTCCTGGTAGGGCACAAGGAACTAAAGGAAGATGCTGATTTATGAGAAACTTGTACCTAAAGGAAGTCTGAAAGGCATTTCATGGCCCTAAAAAATTGAGCAGTCTGGATCTGAGGTTCTCTCCCTGCTACATTTTGAATCATTTGGTGAATGATCAAGGTTTGAGACTTCTGGAAATAAAATTCTCTCTTGTCATTGGTGACAAGGCCTGAGGGAATGGCTGGAGCTGAGTCAGGGGAGATTTTGTTGGATTTTAGGAGGAGGTTCTTCCCCCTGGGCACTACCCAGGCTCCCCAGGGAATGGGCACAGCCCCGAGCTCCAGGAACATTTGGACACCACTCCCAAGAATGCACAGGGTGGAGTAGTTGGGGTGTCAAGGCCACGAGTTGGATCCATGATCATTGTGGGTCCCCTCCAAGTCAGGATATTCCATGATTCTATGAAAATTGCCAAAAGCTTTTAACAGAGAATTGGGTAATCTGAATATCACCCACCATTTCCAGCACACAAATGCATTCTGAACGCACTTCTGCTGAATATCTCTTTTCAGAGTGTTTATTCATCTCTTTCTTAACGCAGTTTGCTGCTCTATGTGGTTTTTCTGCTTCCTCTGGTGTTGCAACTGTGTGTGTTGGCTGGCTGGCAGAGCGTGAGTGCCTGGCAGCTCTCTCCTGCACGGTACTTCTTGCCCCTGGGGAGGAGATCCTACCTGGAGACCACCACCCTCCTGGTCTACAACCACACAGGTGAGAGGATGAAGCTTCTCCTCATCCTTCCCAGTTCTGGGTTCTTGCTGCTCCAAAGGAAAACGCAGGACAGAGCAGATGGGTGTAGATGTAGAGGATCCAAGGGGGGATGAAGGCTTTAATGAGGAGGAGGGATTGTCTTTCAAGGGTTGTGAGGGAAACCTGCTGTGGCTTCAGCAGCTGGTGAGACCCTGATGAGAGATATGCAAAAGGGTGTCAGAGCAGGTGAGATAAGGTGGGGACAGGGTTCTCTCCCTGCCACAAATCCAGGTCTCTATCCATGCAATTTCAGAGTGTGGGGTTTTCAAAGCAGGCACCACACTCCAGGCTCACTCATGCTGAGTCAAATTAATGGGCTGCTTCCAGAGTTTCACCTTCAACATTCCTATGAATGGATGATATTTCATGTTATTCAGCCAGAGAATGACACTGGTATCTTCATCAGATGGGCCCAAAGGAAAATTCATTTTGTTGCACTTCAGAAAAGGCTAGGGGAAAAAGGACAATGCAAAAATTCAGTCTGAAATCCATTAACTTCCCAAAAACTAACGTGCAGTGATCCAGCACACATGTGCTGGCTGATCCCCATGGTTATTAGATTTCTTCTGTTTTTGTTTGGTGGTAATGGATTTAAAAATAAAAATAAAATCGTCAAAGACTCTTTTGTTTTCCAGTGTTATAATTCCTCTGTTTTTGGTCCTCACACCAGGCACAGACATTGACGACTTAATTCATGTGCTCCAGAGCCAGGATATTACAGTGGAAATAGCAAAGGAGGAAAATATCACAGAGGAACTAGAACACAACGGCGCTATTCGAGTGTTCCGCAAAGGTCAGGTGAGGATTTTTCTCCTCTCCCTCCAGTCTCCTCACAATTGAATAATTAAGCAAGGTACCTCCATCAACTCTCCCTGTGGGATGGCCCTGTTGACTTTTTGTAAGGTACAAAAATTAGGAAGTGTTTTGAGCAGTAAAGTCCGTGCTAGAGGAGACCTAATGTCCTTGACCTTCCACCTCAAAATGTACATTTTTAGCACAGCAATACAGACTTCCAATACATCACAATTTGTTTTTTTAGCAAAAAAGACATAAGCAAAGCTATTTCAGGCCTGGATTTTCCTGGTGTGCTCCTTTTCTACTGCGTCCCTGCATATGAGAAAAGCCAGGAGTCCTCACTTTGTTTTCCTGCTCTTTGAAGAGCTACAGGTTCACCGTGCTCTGCCACTTGGAGGCTGTCAACTGCTTCCCAGTGCTGGTGAACGTCATCAGCAACGCCCTGCTGAGATCCCTCAACTCCACCAGGCACATCCAGGTCTGGAGCCACCCCTTCTTCTCTGTAAGTGAAGCCAGAAGCTGTCAGAAAACCATTTAAGGTCTCACTACTTCACCAGATTTTAATGGGAAGCCTTGTAGGGCTGTCTGAACATGTAAATCCATCTTCCTTCACGGTGCCTCTGGAACCACTACGTTTGCTTCAGGAAAACCTGATTTTTCCCATGTGGGTCTCAAGGGCTGCTGGGTGGAGAGGATGGCTGGGAGGGTTTCTCCAGGAGGTTCCTTATTCTCTCCAGCACATTATTCAAGCTTTGGCCCATCAGTTGATGGAAGAGAAAGCTCCTCACAAACCTGGGATGGAGGAGTGGGACCTGCACCACCCATCTCTCCTCACCAGCAAGCACTTTGCATGGCTCTGCTTTGGGAAAACCTTCCCAAACTTGGTTTCAAATCCCTCTTTTTATTCATACTGCCCTGTAATCCATGAGGAATGCAGTAAAATGAATGGTAAAATTAATTGAAGGCATTTTCCACAAATGCTTTGTTCTTCTGTTTTCAGCTGGTCAATCCAAATTACTGGGATTATGTTATGTCCATTTACCTCATTTATACCCTGCTGTTATTCCCTGGTTTTCCTCCTCACTTTGCGATGGGCTACACGCAGGATTGCAAGGTAAATTCCTTGGAATGGAGCACGTTTGGGGTGGGCAGAAGGGATCACAACTGCACTGCCAGAAGGATGTTTGAGTACAGAATCATGGAATCACTTAGGTTGGAAAACACCTCTGAGGTAAATGGGCCCAGCCCTCTGATTGGTAGCTTGGGGTGTTTTGATCCATGAGAAGTTTTGCAGGCAGCACAAAATATTGAAAGACAAAAGGAGGTCGAATTTTACCCCAAAATCACAAGGGTGACAGATTTTATTCCCTTTTCATTTCCTGGGGCCATTCCTGTGGGTGCAGTTGGCCAACCAGGCACGGGCAATAAACTACCGGTTAAAATTGTGCCTTCCCAGGTGGGAGCTCGTGCCCAGCTGAGGATCTCAGGGCTCTTTCCCTCAGCCTACTGGTGTGGCCAGGCACTGGTGGACATCCCGCTCTGCTGGATCCTGCTCTTCTCCATGTTTGGGCTCCAGTTTGCCATGAACAACAAGATTTCTGGCAGCGCCAGCACCACCTTCTCGCTGGTACATCCCATTCTGGTCTTTGCTGGTTTGCTTGGAAGGGATTGAGGGAAAATATTTTGTGTGGGGGCAGCTGAGACACTGTGGGTGCAGATGGTGCTGGAACACTCTTGGTCCTCTTACTGACCTTCTTGTTTCACCTCCTATCCTTTGGGTTTTTCCAGCCGGAAGTAAAAGGCAATAAATCTTGCCTTAATGTATTCCTTTACACCTCAGAGTAAAATTGTGGTAATATCTAAATTCCCTGATCTTACTGTGTGATCATTTCCACTGCTCCCTGTTGCTATAGATGGGTTTCTGGTGGTTTACCTCACTCCATTTTCTCCAGCAAAAGCCTTTTTTCCCTGTAGGTCACGGGGATGTTTGGTTATGGAATTTCCCTCGTTCTCTTAATCTACCTGATCTCCTTCAACTCTCGCAAAGGATGGAGCTGTGATCTTTGGTCTTTTATCCTGATAGTGGTGAGCACACTGTTGGATAATGCACTGCAGGGATTGCAGACATTCTGAGATCTTGAGGATGAGCTAGATGTCAAAACACCAAGCAGAGATGTGGAGCATAAATCTGGGTGTGTTTCATAGCAGCCAATTCTGTATTAAATTTGTGTCACCATATTCTGTTGCCACAATCCTGCTGTGACACGGGGGAATACCTGGATCCAACTTGAACTGGTGCAGGAATGGAGACAAAAAATGAATTTATCACTCTGCTTGACACCCCACATCCAAGAGATGTAAAGTGTTGGGACAGGACCCATCAGGCTAGACACTGATCATCCAAGGCTGACCTGTAAGGAGGTGGATTATTGGCATGGATTGGGATGGGAATGAGCAGGATGGGATCCCATGTTTGACTTTTCTGCCTGAAGTAGCCCTGTCCCTGGGAAGAAGTGTCCCCAGCTGGCCCAAAGCAGCAGCCAACCCTCAGAGAGAGACAGCTGAGGATCTCCTGAGCTCTCTCTGTCTCTCATCTTTCTCAGTTTTTTGTCCATTTTTATAAATTCAACAGGGAATTGCAGAGCTAGACCCACACAGTTTTAATGAGCAGTGAGTAACCCTTCCCATCAGCTGAGTTACTCTCTTGTTTTATTTTCAGGTGTGCTTTATTTCTCTTTTCATCGACAGAATTATTGACCACCTGGGCCACCTCATCTCCCTCTACACTTTGTCCCTCTTGGTTCCTGTGTACCCCCTGATGGGTTTTGCGATCGATTTAGGGATTGACTCCCACGTGAGTGGTGCTTCTGGGCAAGGAGAGGCCTAAAACACAACCCTGGGTCCTCATGACCAAAATCTGGTGCTAACTGCCCCAAAGTCTCGTGGTAACTATACCAAAATATTGGGGTAACTACCCCAAATTCCGGGGATAACTGCCCCAAAGTCTGGGGGTAACTGCCCCAAAGTCTACAGAATCATGGAATCACATCTGGTGGTAACTGCAGCAAAATCTGGGGGAAACTGCCCCAAAGTCTAGTGGCAACTGCCCCAAGGTCTGGTGATAACTGCCCCAAAGTCTGGGAGTAACTGCCCCAAATTCTGGTGATACCTGCCCCAAAGTCTGGGAGTAACTGCCCCAAAGTCTGGGAATAAGTGCACGCTGCAGTCTGGGAAGGCTCATCCTGGGTGGGATTTTCCAGAGTGAGTCATTAGGTGACTCTTTCAGCTCAGATCTCATTTCCCAGATGTTCATTAGGGCTGGGGGTGACTTTTTTGTGCAGCTGTGACTGCGGATTAGGTAAAAACTCTCAATTCTTTCCATGCAGAGTCACAAAATGGAATCATGGAATGGCTTGGTTTGGAAGGGACCTTAAAGCTCATCTTGTTCCATGTGAGGGGACACCTTCCACTAGACCAGGTTGCTCCAAGCCACATCCAAGCTGGCCTTGGACAATGCCAAGGATGGAGCAGCCACAAAGTCAATCAACTTGGCTTGACCAATCTTAAGAGAAAATCTGAAGCCACGAATCTGTCTTTGCATGGAAAAAAACCTGAGTGAGAATTTAGAATGCTCACAAGGGGCTTTACTCCATGTCAGCTGACTGGGGTGATGGAAAGTCAGCTGAGAATTTAACAAAACCCCCCAGCTATGTGCAACACTGTTGATAAATGATAAATTACTGAGGGGTGAAGTCTCCTCTATCCGGTCCCACTCACCTTTTCTCCCCTGGGACCCAAAGCAGAGATATTTTCCTGGGACAGGACATCTGGAAGGAGAGTCTGGTCCATGTACTGAGAGCTGTGACATGTTCTGGTGTAGGACCATGGTTTCCAATGCCAAACATCTGTATCTGGGGAAAATCAGAAGTTTTGCAGATTTTCAAAGCATTTTTGAATGTTACTCCATTAACCAGAATGATACTAAAGAATTACATGTCCTCATTGAGTATTTTCTTTTGTTCTTACAGATTTTCATGGGGGACTCTGAGCCATTTATTGCAGCTTCAGGCAGTCATGTACTGATTGCTGTCTTTGCAGTAAGAAAACATTTAACACTGCTTTTATTTAGGAATGTGAGTCTCCTAAAGCCCCTCCTTAGGTATGAGGAAGCAGGAGGAGGATCTGGGTGGGTTTGGATGACATTTTACTCGCTGTGCTAGAATAATTTCACACCTTTGAAATGGGGAAAGCAAAATTAAGTAAGCCCAGATCACCTCATGCTGTGCTGTTATTTTATGAATTTAGGGTTTTCTGCCCTTAGTGCTTTCTGCAGTGTTGATTACCCTGAGTTTCAGTGTTAATGGGCCATTTTCACATGTTCTGTTTCCCCCACATATTTTATAGCACTGCCACCACCTCAGTGCCCGCTGTGGTGGAAGGCAAGGCAAGGCTGTTAATGTGGCAACCTCTCTTTTTCAGCCTTACATCCATTCTGTGGTGTTCATTCTTCTTCTTCGCTTTTTGGAGTCAAAATATGGAAAAACAGTGCTGAGACAGGACCCCATATTTAGGTTTGTATAAACACACATGCACATATGAGATCTAAACTCCTACCCCACTGCTTCTTCTTGAAAACATTGCATTTGTGTCCCTATTTTTAATTTTTTTTTTAATACTGGTGATCTTTTGATGACTTGAATAGCCCCTTAAATACTGCAGTGGTGTGATAATATAAAACAGCTTTGAAGTTATGTAGTGCCTCCACAGGATGTTGCCTGTGCTGTGGGATGTACCAGCTTCTTTTTTGGTACAAAACAAAGATTGTAACTGTCATCATTATCATCATCACCCCCAACAATAACAATAATGATGATTATATCAGTAGTAATCATTATAGTATAAATTCAATCCCATGGAAATTCACTCTTGGTCTATCCAAAACGCACTGGGGGAGAACAAAGGTAAAGAACAAAATCCTAAGCTAAATCTGGTGGGTTTTCAGGATTTCCCCAAGAAAAGAAAGCAGCCAGCAGCACCCCAAGGAGCTGGAGGAGGAAGATGAAGATGTCAGAGCTGAAAGGGAAGCAGTGAGAAATGCTTTGATGGCTCCCAGGCAGGAGGAGGTACCCCTGAGTGTTGTCCTTCTTGTTTTGTTTGATTTTTCTACCTGGTAAAACACAAACCAGCGTAGGTCAGTGCTCTGGCTGTGTTGTTCTCACTGGGAAAATCAAAATTCCAAAAGTCTGTGTTCCCTCAGGAGAAGAAAGCTCTTTAAAGAAACCTGGACAATGAAGTGTCCTGTCGCACCTCATATTTGTGGTGAACTATAAAACAAAGATCTTTACAAGGTTTTCTGCCTTTTTTAATGGAAAAAAATAACTGAAGGATTGATGCTACCCAAGATAATAAATTAATCTTGCTGCTTCCTCCTCACTTTCAGATATCAGTCATTATAGCCAGCAATCTCTGCAAGGAATATAAAATAAAGCAAGCTGGCTCACTTTTTAAGAAGAAGAAGAAAATAGCTACCAAAAACCTTTCCTTCTGTGTTAAAAAAGGTGAGGACTGGGAGTCTCCTTCTAGCCTGTGTTGAACCCTGAGTTAATTCTCAGTTACCTGAGCAAGGACAGAAAGGTCAAATCTATTTGTTCTGTTGTCAAAGCATCTTCAGTCTGGGCTGGGTGTGTTAATGGTGCATCCTATTAATGGCCTGTGACTGTCCATTATCTAAAATAAAGATAAAATAAAGATCCCTGGGAGAGGAGACCACTTTAGCAGTGGCTCCTGGGAGCAATTCACAGCATCAGTTTAAGTTGAAATCTTGTGGGCACTCTGAGTGTGTATTTTATACAATAAAACCATTTATTTTATATGATATTTGATATTAGTATGCTGCCTTTTCTATTCTTTATTTTGCGGCACTGTATATATTGATATATTTCTTGTATAGTTATGATTATTCTTGCATATTTATGATTATTCTTGTATATTTATGATATATTTCTAGAATGGGGAATAGTCCTAAGAAATTCTGTGTATTGATTGCAGGAGAAGTGTTAGGACTTCTGGGGCCCAACGGAGCTGGGAAAAGCACAGCTATCAAAATGATCACTGGAGACACAACCCTGACTGCTGGGCAGGTAGGAGACACCTGGAGATAGGGGATGGATCCATGACAAAAACCCAAACCTTGCACCTAGGCTAAGTTATCATTTAGGCTGCAACTTTTGTCAGAGCATTATTAGTGATCAGGGTTTTAATCGAGTTCATTGTGCTATTAAATTAAATAGTGTATTAATAAAGTGATGGTGAGCTACTTCTGATTTTGATAAGCTGTTGCATCTGCCCTAATTGCCATGTTTATAATTAAGAAGTGTGAAATCACTCCCTCCCTGTGCGTTTCCTCACCTAAACCCCATAATCTTCCCCTGAACCACCCCTTGGGTGGGAAAAATAGTAAAGGTAAGAAGACTTTCAGAAAGCTGTGACAGCAGGCTCAGAAACAGAAAGAGCAGAGAACTCAGAGCTGCAACAGCTGCAGAGTCTGAAAGTAGAAAAGTTACAATAGTACAGCAAGCAAAGACATGAAACAATAGCTTGAGTTTTAGGCTTGGCTAAGATAGACTTTAAGACTGCAGAAAAATATGCCTAGCAAGATAGTAGAAGGCTTTAAGCTTAATTATGGAGTACTGTGTATTGTTAGTAGAGAGCACACAAGCCAGCATTGTGTGAAGCAGGTGTACATGTGCTTTTAGTCTTTGGCTAAAATAATTTTCTGTAAACTTTAGCAATATTCTATTGGCCAGAAAGTTTTTAAAATGCCCTGTAACAAAGAAATCTTTGTCTGCTGCTAGCAAGACATGAGCTGTTGCCATCTTTTAATTGTCTCAACCATCTAATGAGGCTGATGCTGCCATAAAAGCTCAAAGAACGTATCCCAGCAGTCCCATCCTGTTCCTGAAAAACCCCAACACACCCTTGCGCTGGGCAAGGCTGTGTGAGAGGATAATGCCCAGCCTGGTTGTGCAGGTGCTGATGAAGAGGGGAGATGGAGGAGGCTCCCAGGCTCCTGCATTCCTGGGGTACTGCCCCCAGGAGAACCCGCTCTGGCTGGAGCTCACCCTGCAGCAGCACCTGGAGCTCTACGCGGCCATGAAGGGGCTGCGCCGGGAGGACACGGCTGCTGCTGTCCACAGGTACAGGTGGAGGGTTGGTGTGAAAAACCCCAAGCACTTGCTTTTAAAATTTTAAAAGTTTAATAGTAATGAAATGGTTGTGAAAAAAATAGTAATAAAATAAGAGTAATGAGAATTTGGACAATCAGGGTTAGGACAATATAAGACAATAAAAAACAAAGAGGTACAGGTGTCTGGGTGCCTTTCTGGGCAAAATAAGCCTTGAAAAGGACAAATGTTAACAGAGGATTAACCCTTAAAAGCAATAGCCTGTTGCATATTCATACATCTCATATATGATGCATAAATTCCCTTCAGACAATGTTCTCTGGTTAGTGTCAGCTTCTTCCTCTTAATCCTGAAGGCGTCTCCAGGGCTGAGGCAGGAAGAATTAGTCTCTTCTGTTAAGGAAGCAATAATTTTTTCTCTGGAAGATTTAGATGTCCTGTGGCTGTTATCTCTGTGAGAATATCTCATCCCTTTCTTGAGCTAGTTAAAAAAAAGCATCCCACATACACAGTTTCTATTGTAACACTATGTTACAACCCAAAACTACATTCACCATACTACTAAAAAAATTAATACAGTTTTACTAATTAATATAACATAATACATATAGTAAATATCTGCAAAGAGCCATATATATAATATGCACTTTTCACAGTTGGGATGGCCCATGTTCCACCCCTCAGTCATGAGGAGGTGACCAGAGAGTCAAAATTCACGGAGGAAACCTTGAAAGAAATGCAGGAAACTCAGCTGCAAAAGTGCTTTTGTGCTCAGTGCTGTGATTTAGTGGGTGGGTTAAGAAAACCTCCAATTTTCCTAAGTGTGTTTGGTGTGGATGAATTTACCACTAATGCCCTTTTAAGAATGTTATCTTTAGGCAGCTTTTCTGAAATCTCTGAGGTTAGAGTTTGGCACCACAAGAAAGGGTGCTGAGCTGACACTGGCAAGGGGAATAGATTCGTAATGCTGTTGACACTGGTGATGGGTTTAGAAAAGAGCTTGTGGCTTATTCAGTGCACTCTGCTTCAAACAGTCACTGCATTTTAGTAACACAATAAATGTTTAATGAAAACAAGCAGCAGTCAAGAGCAAGGGGAGAAAAGTTCCTTTTTCTTGGCATTTTGGGAACACTTGATGAGAGTATTGATTTGGAGTAATAAAAATGTTCTTTTTTCATTTTCCCCGCAGAATTGTGAACGCTCTGCAGCTTCAAGACTACTTAAACAAAAAAGTCAGAAAATTACCTCCTGGAATAACCAGAAAGGTGTGTTTTGGGTCACCTATAATGAGCACTGCAATGCTCAAACACCAATTAAAACTCCCCTTTCTGAGTGGAGGGACCAAGCTGTGCCCGGGAGAACCTCGTGCTGGGTGGGGTGATGGAAATGAGCCTTTCCCAAACCCGCATTTCATAAATCAGAATTCTCATAAATGAGGAGGTGCTGTCCACAGCTGTGTGTGGCACAGTGCCAGGAGGTTTGGCTGAGTCCTTTCTCTGTGTCACAGCTGTGTGTGGCACTGTCCTTGCTGGGCAACCCCTCCGTGCTGCTCCTGGATGAGCCCTCCACTGGCATGGATCCCAACGGGCAGCGTTGTGTCTGGTGAGCTGGAAAATGTCACAGAGAGAAGTGTTCTGAAAGTTTTATTCTGATTCTTATTACTCTTTCTTTTAGTTACTGTTCATAATTTTTTCTTTGTGCCCTTTTAAAGTTTTGAGCCCACTTTGCCTTTCTCCTAATCCCACCTCACAGCAAGAGCTGAGTGCATTAGTAATTAGCCAGCACTGAACCCACCACACTCGTTAGTACGCTAGCCAGAAAAATCTCAAAATTGGAGAAATCTCAAATTAGCAAACCAAAAACCACTGCACGGAATTGGTGTTCCCACTACAGTGGGAAAGGAATGGGAAGCCAAAAGAAGAGATTTAAAGTTACATGAAAAGGGTTTTACCCCATTCACAGATGGTGCTGTCCCTCTTGTTACAATGGTTCTGTTGGAAAATACATTTCTTGTCTCTCTCTAACTCAGGGATGAGCAAGGGGAGAGAAAAACAATTTTACCTTCATCCTTTTTGCAAGATTTAGGACAGTCCTAAATGGGATTTGGGAGAATTCATAAAGAGACTCAAGTCAAAAGTATTTTTTGTCATTATTTCAAAGCATTTCCATGTGCTCATTAATTTAAAGTTGCTGCGTGTGAAAAATAAATTCTTAATTTAAGGGAAAGACATTTGGATGGACAAAGAACAATGATATTTCTAGGGAGTGCTGGATTTTCTTTTCTATTATATGTTTCACTCTGATCCTCAGGAAAACAATCCAGGATGCCCTGAAAACCAAGGAGTCAGGAGCCATCCTGACCACGCACTACATGGAGGAGGCAGAGGCCGTGTGTGACCGTGTGGCCATCCTGGTGTCCGGGCAGCTCCGGTGGGTGACAGCGCCTGGCTGAGCTGGAACTCACCCAAGCTGCTCCTCCAGCCTTGGGTTCTGTGAAGTGTGCCATGGTTTCCTTCTCAGGAAGCTGCAGGTGCTGAGGTGACAATGATTTCACTGTCATCTCCATGCCTCGCTGCCCTGCAGGTGCATTGGCTCCATCCAATACCTCAAGAGCAAGTTTGGCAAAGGATATCTCCTGGAAATCAAGGTCAAGGATCCAGAGAGCTCCGATGTTCTGCACGCTGAGGTTCTGAAGATTTTCCCGGGTGCAGCCCGCCAGGAGAGGTAACTGTAAAATATGGGATGAGGAGTGGTTTCAGCCCTGAAAACATTCCTGGTGGGATGGCCAGACACAGGATCTCAGCTGGAGAGGGATGAACAGCTCCCTGTAGGGGGATCTGATTTATAATGTCACCACATCCAGCCCTCCCGTGATCCCAGGACATCCATAAAGGTTTGACCCCAGAACCTCAATACAGAGCAAGAATCACTTTTTCTTCTGTTTCCTCAAGGTTCCCCTCTTTGCTTGTCTACAAGGTCCCCATGAAAGATGCCCTGCCCCTGTCCCAGTCCTTCTCCAAGTTAGAGGAAGGTAATAGCAAAACCAGGTGACTTTTTGAAAAGGCAGAACAGCAAGTGCTCATTTTCAACCCTCTTCCCATTTCTCCACAGCCAAACGAAGCTGCAGCCTCGAGGAGTACAGCTTCTCCTTGAATACTCTGTCTCAGGCAGGTGATTTTTATTTCTGCTGTAAAGGCAGGAGCAGGGACAGAAGCTGCAGCCAAACCCAGGCTGGTGCAGTGGCAAAAGGCAGCTCCACCAAAAAACTGCCTGAGGGTGGTGGGTGAGGGGTTCTCTACTGGTAAAGTGGTGGAAAATGCTTTGGTTTTATTACTGCTGGGATTTTCGTGGTGGGAACAAGACTGGCTGAAGTCTCAGACACCACTTGGTTGAGAAAGGCACACAGCACACCCAAGGATGGAGCTGCCCATGCCCAGCCCCTCTGGGTGCCCTGGAAACAGCAGATTATTTATTGCTGCTTGTGCAAGGCTGGTGGCAAAGATGAGGAATGTTTAAGTCAATCCATTGGTGGGGAAACCTGTATGGAAATACCTACAGGCAGGGGATGCCTGTCTGGTTACTCCAGAGAGCAGAGGAGGCTCAGCTCCTGCTCCCAAAAAGCCTCCCCACACCTCTGCCAGGGCTGCAGAGCTGTGCCTCCTGCAGAGGAGCATCACAGAGAAATAACCCAGGCATTACCTTCTCCATTTCAGGTGTTTCTGGAGCTCTCCCGAGAGCAGGAAAAGGATAATTTTGATCTGACTTTGGATGGGACTTTTGACTGGAAACAGCTGCAGCAGGAGGACTGTTAAATGCTCATTTATGCACTGCTCAGTATTAACCAAATTGCACATATTTACTGCCACTCTCAGTGTACCACGGAGAGGGGAACAGGCTCCTCTCTGCTGCAGAAGAAGTTTCACCTGCACTCTGCAGGGCTCCAGCCCTGCTCCAAGCTGCACTTCCAGAGGCTGGCTGATCCAATAGTGCCTGCTCTGGTGAGAGCTCTTGGCAAGGCAGGCAGGGTGAAGCAGGAGGACTGAAAGCTTTGCAGAAAGAAGGGTCCTAATCCATCTCTGGGGATGAAATCTCTCTGGATCTGGGTGCATCAGGGAATCTGGACATGCTCTGCCCTCCTGGGTTCCTCTCCCACCCGTGTCTGGGACTCTGCCTATGATGTGTTCTTACTGGAATTTGCACTCTATTTTTACACCCTTCCAATAAATGTCTCTAAAGAAACTGCAGTTCCATCCTCACCTGTCATCATTGCTGGGGACCCTCAGGAACAGCTCCAGCTCCTTCCCCTGGAGATGGGGATGCTGCAGAGGGTGGGAGATGTTTATCAGCATCAGCAAATGCTCAGCCCTGTCCTCCCTCCACTCTGGGGCCAGTACTTGGTCCTTCCCCTGGAAACCACCCCGGTGGAGAAGAGAAGGTTCCAGGGATTCCCAAGAGCCCCTTCCAGTAGCTAAAGAAAGCTGGAGAGGGACTTTTCACAAGGGCATGGAGTGATAGGACAAGGGGGAGTGGTTTCAAACAGAGAGCAGGTTTAGATTGAATATTGGGAAAAAATACTTCCCTGAGAGGGAGGTGAGACCCTGGCACAGCCTGCCCAGAGAAGCTGTGGCTGCCCCATCCCTGGAAACATGCAAAGCCAGGTTGGATTTGCTTTGGAATAACCTGGTCTAGTTAAAAGTGACCCTGCTCACTGCAGAGGGGTTGGACTGGGTGACCTTTGATGGTCCCTTCCAACCCAAATTATTCAATGACTTCCCTCCTTTTATCCCTGTGCCCAGCTCATTTGCAAAGGTCAAAACTCACAGAAAACACTCCGTTGTGTCACGCAGTCCCAGTGGTGGCTGTGTTGCAATCACTCCTTGTGCACGGCCCACACTCGGCTCCAAAACACATTTTGGCAGCTGGAGGACACATCTTCAGGGACACCCTGGCTCTTTCCCTCCTGCTTGCACAACAGCTCTCCCCTTCTACCCTGCACCCCTGAGAAATGGGTAAGTGAAGCCCAAACGTTTGTGTCACCTTTGTGTGAACACTTGTTCACACACTCAGCCCCAGGAAATGGGGATTCTCTGAAAGGGAGGAGTTTTATTTGCTGCTCTGGGGGTATCAGGAGCAGTGGAGAACTCAAGCCACAAGCTCCCATAGATAAATACCATTTATATGATCCGTTGCTGCTGGATTTTTTATTTTGTTGTTTGTGCCTCTGCAGATGCTGCTGGTGGTGGGACTTTGAGTGGGTTTGTGAAATCCACTGACTCCCCTCTGCTCTGCCCTCTGTGTCCTGCTGTGTCACACAGAAATGTGGGAAACCTTCCCTTGCCCACCCAGCATGATGGGCCCTGCTCCCTCTGCAGACCTTTGCAAGATGTAAGGACTCAAACAGCACCAAAATCCCCAGCAAACAAGTCCTGTCCCAGAGAGAGCATCTCTGGAGCTGGAGAGGGAAAGAGGAATTCCTTCTGACACAGCTTGTGCTGCTGCTTCTTCCAAGGAACCACCACCCTTCCCTCCCACAGCTCTGATGGATTCTTCCCCCTGATATTTGACATTTTCCTTTGCAGAGGAAGGTGGAGCAAGCAGAGCTCACTCCATCACCTCGTGCACAAGGAGGAGAAGAGAAAAATCCCCAGAGAGTCCCCACAGAGGAGCTGGTTGGAGCTGGGGCTTGGCCTCAGCCTGGAGGGAAGGGGGACAGGACTGGTGGCATTGCCAGCACACAGGGGACAGTTCCAGGCCCTGGCCCATGGCCAGCACTGGGAGAAAGGGGTTCTGTCACCAGCACAAAGCAGAGTTTAGCTGGCAAGAGGGAACAAAGAAAAGTTCTCAGAAAGTTCACAAGGACTTAACTTTTTCATTGGAAAAAAAAAGAAGAAGAAGAAGAAGAAGAAAGAACAAGAGAAGGGTTTCCTGGAAATGGACTGACTCCTTAAATACTCCCTTTGGAGTTTGCCTCTCCCCTGAGCTGAAGGGCTGAGGGAGGAGAAAAATCCCCAGGAGCTGCAATGGCTCTACCTGTGAGAGGAGATCCCGCTGGGATAGTCCCTGCTCCTGCACGAAACCAGCCCCAGAACTGCCCAAACTCTGATTTTTCTCCCTATTTTCCAGCCCAGCACGAGCCTCCTTTGCTGCTGAAGCTGGAGCAGAGCCTGGGGCTGAATCCATCCTCCAGCAGCTCCCACTGCTCCCCCTCAGGAACCCAGCAGAACTCGGCCTGACCAACAGGGAAATTGTCATTTCTCACTTCATAATGCCCTCTTTATCCAGCAAGGGGACAAAGCACACAAAGGGCCATTCAGCAGCTGCCTCCAGCACCCATCCCCAGGCACCATGTCCCAAATTGTCCCCCTGGAGTGGCAGCCAGGAGCAGCCCAAGCCTTCCAGGCTAGGTGAGAAAAACTCACCCTGTTGGTGTTTTCTTGAGGGTTGAGGACCAAGAGAGCCAGGCCTGTGTGTGCTCAAGGTTTGGGAGCTTGGGGACAGTGTTTGACCCTGTGGGATTTGGGGAGCAAAGAGGTGCTTAATGTCTGGGCAGGAATGTTGGGGTTTTCCAGGTCTCCTCAAAGCTGTGAAGGAGATGAACATTAAATGCTAATTAAGCAACACCCCTGAAGTGCAAGGAAGCAAACCCAGCAAAAAGTGGTATTTCTGAGAAGTCCAAGGAGCTTCCCAAAAAGCAGTGATGCAAGCTCCAAAGCAGCTGAGAGAGAATCCTGAGGTGTGGGAGAAGGGAGAGGTTTGGGAAGCCAAGCCCAGGGTTGGTGTCCTGCAGAGGAATCCCGTGGTGGGGCTGTGACTTTGTGCCTGTCACATCCCCCAGCCCTGTGCAGCTCCTCACAGTCCCTCCTGTGTCCCCCTGCAGGCACCTCCAAATCTTGGAGCTCAGCTGGACAAAAAACACCCTTTGTTCAAAAACAAAAACAACCCAGGGGAAAAATAAACCCAAAATGACAGGAGACAGGAGTGACACCAAGGAGAAAGCTCCTTGTGTGTGTCCTGGGAGGAAAGGCACTGTGAACAGGGGGTGTCACCTGCTCTGGGCACCTCCAACTCCTTCAGCTCCTGTCCCTGCAGCACCTCTGCTCTGTCCCAGAGCAGAGCCAGATGTTCTCCTGATGCCTTGAGAAGGCTG
>WBNO01003493.1:0-28695 GCA_013400575.1 Peucedramus taeniatus | reverse complement strand
ATATATATATATATATATATTAGTAGATGAGCTCTGTCTGTGATCTTATAAATCATTAGCTGCTTCTTAATGACTTGAATGCTTTATTAGAGCTTGAGGATTTTGCCTCACTGTGTTTAAAAGGGCCTTACAGTACACACATATATGCACAACCTAAACGGTTGTGACTGGTTTTTCTTTTTTTAATTTAAAAACCAAGTTGTGCAGTGTAATCTAATTAATTTCACATGAGATACAATTAAATTAAAATAAATCTGCTCTGATGTTTCCTTTTAATTTTCTTCAAATGCACACTTTATCTTTCCCCACACAACAAAATATCACTCATTAACCCTTAATTAGCTGTTTTGAAACATTAATGAAGATAAGAAAAAATATTGTGCTTTGACTAGATGAGCAAGATTTTATTTCACTGGGGAGTGAAACAGGAAAAAAATCATCATTCTATTCATAAAAAAAGAAAGAAAGAATTTTTCCAATGGTTTGGAAACAATTACAAGTTGCCATAAACAGTCTGACAAATTTCATCCAAGTGGTAAATGTGGGGAAAATTAAGAATAATGAAGCCATAGCTTCCAAACCACTCTAAAGCATTGCTTGTTAAAATTTTTTAAATGTTGAAGTTTGAGTGTAACTTACCTTTGACTTTTCAAGAGATTGTGGAATGCAAGTTATCTTGGCAGGGCATCAATGCACTACATTACGTCAATATATTAAGTACAGGGTACATCACTGACAATACTGGTAGTTTCAGTACAATGTCTTTGTGTTCAAAGGGTGGATAGAAAGACTGCTGTAAGGCATGAAACTATTAACAAGATCTTCTTTTCATAAGCCTATCAATTATATGCAATCATTATTATATATTTTCCTTTAATAATTCTTTAAGTAAGAAAGACTCAATAATAATGATAGTTTTATCCAGAAGCCTACAATGAAACAAAATGGTGCATATTTGTTCCTGAGCTTCTCACACCATATGATGAATAGCAGCAATTATAGAAAAGAACAATATTAGTTTTACAGTTATTGTTATTATCTTAAAGTACCAAGAATAAAATCCCATATTTCCCTAGATAGTCCAATCACCACCAAAATATGTGACAGAGGAACATTTTATAATCTCTGTATTTCACACTGGCTGCACAACTAGAAATTGGCAGAGTGAAGTCATTTATATCTCCTTATTACCAGCTTGCAGAAGGCTTTGAGAATATGGGGCTAGTGATGGATATTTCTATAGCAGATGTTGTTTTATTCTATTTTACCGTAGTACATCTACTTCAGATTAGTTCCACTACAGTTTATTAAAGTAGCAGAAAGAGGTCAACACTAGGAGAACATGACACACAACTTGCTTACTCTTGTTTTGTAGAAGGAAACATATTTATATACAAATCGAGAATATTTAGGCAGAGTTCCTTCATTTACAAATTTAGATCTTGTTGTGCTGAGTAATTAATTTAAACTGATGCCAAACTTGCTTAAATATGGAACAATTATCTAAATGGAATATTTCTATTCTAAATTAGATTTCTACTAAATATATTGCACGATATTTTCTCGGAGGGTGAAATGTAGCTAAATACAGAAAGTCCAATTGCATTAGTGGATTAAATGAAACTAAAATACAGTCAAGTACTTTGGATAGTTCTTCCAGCAGGCTGAACTACACTCAAAGCAAACAGGTTTAACTGAATGGACCTTGTACACTTCTGTGTTGTTTTTCAGGGTAGTTGAACTATAATAATGATATTCATTGTACTGAACTTCTAGATTCAAAATAACCCACATACTTACAGACATGTTCTTATAAGCAAAGATTTTTGGGATATTTATTCAGTCTAAATCACAGTCTGTAGCACATCTGTCAGCATAGAAACAGACAGTAGGATAAAATAGGATAAGATTTTTTGGGGGGAACAGGAGGAATGAAATTTAATTTGTTGACATTTCCACATATTTGTCACCTAAAATGAACATGGATTTTGTAGACTATGCACTGTTACAGCACAGAAGTCCAATAGCCTTCTGTGAGAGCTGTGAGAGCCTGATGTGGTCAATGGCATAAACATTATCTTGGATGGACCTTTGTCCACTGTAGCAAACTTCAAAGAAGCAGCTGTTCCTCTGTAACAACCAAGTCCACCCCTTCCCAAATATGCCTAACTGGAATTGGGATTATGATAGGAACTTGAGGTAAGAAAAAGGTGGTAGGTACTATTGTTATCCCAGTTATCTCAGGTCTGGGAGAAGAATGTGTCCACAGCTGATACTGGAAGAGAGAGAGGAATGCTAATGGCTCAAACAGAGGACAAGCACACCTGACACATCAGGCTCCTTCTGGGGTTGAACAAGACAAGGAAAGAGGCAAATCATTCAGGGAGGTGGGTACCATGTCTTTATCCTTACTCAAGTGACTCAGTGGTGATAACTCTCCTTTGGAGAATTATTAGTACTTTGATACCTGGTAGCCTCAAAGTATCCATCCCTGCTGATGGGCCAGGATGAGGCATAACTGACTACCCTGTGCTGACTTAATAGGCAGCTGCAATGTTTTAGGTGTCAAAGACTCCTGAAATTTGTTATGATCCCCAGCATTGGATCATTCAGTGTGAAACTGATCCCATGCTAGTTACCTGAGATTTTTCACTTGAAAATTTTTTTCACTTGATTTTTCACCTGAGTATATATAACTGGTGGAATTTTTCTATTTCTTAGGCTTCCCTCACTCCTGATGGATCAAGACCATCAGTTTGACCAACAGAAATCAAAATTGTAAATCTCTTGCTGAGGGACTCAAGGGGTAGCTAACTACTGTTAAGTAAAAATATGTATTATTGACTTAGACATATGATATTGTTTGCACCTTAGTTCAGGCAGAGGCATCTCTCTAAGAATTTTAATAATGGGATTATAACAATGTCTCAGGCAGCATATCATCTATATAAATACCTGATGGGAGGTAGAAAAGAAGACACACGATGCTCAACAGTTGTGCACACTGAGAGGACAAGTGACAATGGGCCCAAATTGTAATACAGGAAAATCCACTTAATTCAAACAAAAAGTTTTGTGGTTTTTTTTTTTTTTTTTTTTTTTTTTTTTTAACTCTGAAAGTGGTCAAGCAGGAGTCCCAGATCTTGAAAATATCTGAAACCTGACTGGACATTGTTACTTTCCTGAATGATCTCTTCTAACTGACTCTCCTCTGAGCAGGGCAGTTGGATTAAACGATTCCCAGAGATTCCTTCCAACAACAACTATTACATGAGTTTCTGTGATTTCTGCATTGACTTTAGCAGTGATAATATAGGGGAGTTGAAACCTAAATGGCATGAGGCCCTGTCTTCAGCATCTATTTTTAAGAGGTTCCTCCAAGTCCTTAATTCTACATTTATATATTTTAACAAGTTGAAGCACTTGAAACATGCTCACTGTTGCTTAATATAATTCAAGCTACTGCTGTAGGAATGTTATAGTTGGAAAGCTCTATGGGATCTCTCAGATTATTCAACATCCACATAATTTTAGCAGATTGTATCTGAACAATGTAAATCCAGCATATAATGCCTACTTAATTCATGTTGGTTAGCATCAGTTTGCACACAGCCTGAACTACGAATTTGGTAGTAAGATAGAAAGAGTATTTTCACTTTGGTTTGGTTTTTTTTTTTTTTTTTTTTNTTTTTTTTTTTTTTTTTTGTGAAAATGTTTCTGTAATCAAAGTTCATGCATTTGAAATAAAAACTAAATAATCATAACTGTTTGGTTTCTTTTACAAAAATTGCTTTATGTGTAGTAACTATTCTAAACAAACAGCAGTTTCAGTCAAGTAATTTTCTGATTTTGTTATTAAATTAGTTACAGAGGCCTTATTTGAGCAGATTTCATGTTTTTTTTAAACCTTTGTTTAAAATGGTGGCTAGAAACCAGAGACTGGACATTCTGCAAGATTCTCTTTCTGACCTGTGAAGTAATTACGAGCTCACAGTTACATTCCCCCTGTGCCTCCCACCTCCCCACTCCCAACACATTTTGGTCAAGGCTTCCTAAAGCATTGATTTTGTTGTGTGGTTTTTTTTTTTGGTTTTTTTTTTTTAATAAACTTATTGTGCAGTAAAAGAGATTCACAGAGTAATCTCCTTTTTCTGTAGAGTGGCAATTAAATAAAACACAAAAGTTTTCAAATATTTTTGTTACCATTAACACAATGGCTTTTGTCTTTTCTGAGGGTGAAAAATATATTGACTTTTTTTGTCTTCTCTGCCTAAAGACAACTCTCTGTTTTCCTTAACTCACATTGCATATAATAAACCCCACTTTATTTGGGAAGCTTTAGTCCTGTTATAACTGCTTTCTTGTTGCAATTCCATTTTGAAGACATGCACATTCATATGCCAGCATGTCTTAGCAGAAAATACATTTCTTGTATTTTTACTTAGTATAATTGATTAAACTTGTCAGTTTATCCACAGTGTTTACTCCTAAATTGCACTAAAAATTATGTCACAAAGCCATTTAGTGAACTTAGATAACTTTAGGTCCTACTTTTGTTTACTTGTTTTCTTATGTGTCTAATATATTATCATTAAAAGATTCAAAGTATGTGTTAAGAAGAATTTAAAATAATGATGTTAGCATTTTTCTTAGTTGTGAGGGGTTTTTTAAACTCATATCTTCACACCTGATCCCTAAAGAACACTGTTCAGAATCATTAACAGCAAATATGTGTTTACAGCTCGTTTAAATCAATTGCTAATTAACTCCACAAGGCAAAAATGGATTTCTGTTTAGCACTGAGTTTGCGCTTTTCCTTTATTCTTGATAGTCACAGGTGTAAGGTTCAAACTACATTAGCATCTGCTCTGTAACTGCCTGATCCAAACCTCAGAGAAATCAACATAAATTTAGTGGGAAAATTTGATCAGAAAATCTTCACAAAAAATCCTAAGGTTTATGAAAAATTTAAGCTACTAAATTTCTAGTACTTCTGGAAATCGGCCATTGCATTCAAATCAGGGTCAGATCTGAGGTTAGATCAGATTTCAAAAGGTCCAATCACATTTTAGTACCTCTGCAACAGCTTTGATGCACCTCTTCCAGTGCTTCACAACCCTCATTGATTTTTTCCCCCCATTTTTCTCTGCCTTAAACTTCCTTTCATGTAAGTTGTGCCAAATGTGTCTTCTTTCGTTGTATAATACAATCAAGAGTCCAGCTGCATTTTCTTTAAAAATTCACTACAGATAATGGAAGAAATCCATTAGAGTCTGTCTTTGCCTTTTTTTCTTCAGGGTGAACAGACTCAGACTATGTATATTCCATAACATATCGATTACAGCAGCCATAAAATTAGTATGTATCGCACAACATTTTTCTTTTCTTTCTAATAGTTAAAAATAAGAACACAAAAAAAAATCTATTGTTGATTAACTTATTATTACTCAGCTTAAATGTAGTTTAAGGGCAGAATAATGTTTTCTATTAGAAGTTTGTAGCTGATTACTGAGCACAGACTTGTCACCATTTTTTATGGAAACCTCTCATTACTTCCAGCAGGAGTTTTGCAAGCAAATATAATCTATGGTTTAAGGAAATGTTGAGTTTATTCAGGTTATGCATTCCCTGGTTTTTGGTGGTGTTATGAACCATTTTAAACACAGAAGAGCAAAGAAAACCAAGTCTCTGTGAATAAAACAGTTCAAACCCAGAAAGGTTTGAAATATATCCCAAAACTTGACTAAAAACAAACAAGGTTAGACGTTGGTGCCAAAAAACCCATGATATATTTTATTTAATGTTAAAGGAGGCAATGGGAAAAAAAGAGAAAAGAAAGATAGAAAGAAATGGAAAAAGAAGTGTGTGTGGTGTGATAGGGGGAGAGTAACAGGGGTAAGGTGGAAGCATATCACCCATCCAAGGGTTCCAACGATGTCTCATTGCTCCCCTCCATCCAGTCTTGGGAGTGAGAATCCCTCACTGCCTCTGCCATGCCAGAGTGTAGAATTCCGTGGATTAATACACAGCTGGGCCAGATGGGAATGCCCATGGGTCTCCCTTGCAGAAACCAATTTGACACTGTCCCTTGGAACACTGAGGGTCTGCTGCATCATCCGCAGTGCTCTCGTGCAGGGTCTGGGGACCCCTTTAGGGGGCCCTTTGGTGGGCCGGGTCACCCTCTCTGCTGTGGATAAGCTTTCCCCCAGGTGGAGAGATCCCTCCAGCTTGGGCTCTTTTGCACTGCAGAGGATGGGCATCCACTGCCTCAGACCAGAGGCTTTTTTACCACACATCCAAAAAGTCTCTTCCTTCCCCCCCTCTTTGGTGTGAGGAACTGTGTGAGCCTGGCAGCTGATATCCCTGGAGTGGTGGTCGCCACCCTGAAGATGCTAAGCTCTCTGTGAAAGAATTCTTCCCCCAGCTCAGACCTCAGTCACTTTACCTTATCTCCATCAACAAGTAGTGTAGGGCTTTGGTCAGGGCCCCATTCGGGGTGTGGTGGTCTTCAGCTTCTGTTACACAGTTTTACTATAACAAGCAAAATCCTTCATGCCGATGTTTAAGCCATAAATTATAACATTTTTTCTCCGACAGTTGGGTTGTTTAGATTTTTTTTCTTTTTGTTTTGTTTTGTGTTTTTTGAAATGGATGAATAAGATTGAAAGCATATATAAAAAAATAAATACAGGCTGAAACAGTTTTGGGGTGGTGATTTTTAATAATAAATAGAAAACATCGATCATTGTTTGGATTTATGATGGACAAACCCAAAGAATATTCATTGTATAAAAAAAATTATCAAATAAAGATATTGTATCTAAATGCTTATTTTATAAGCCAAATACTTATGATATGTATGTCTAAAGACCTGTACCTTTTGATTAAACATAGAAGTCTAAAATAAACATCGCATTATTTGATTACATAATTTTAATTTTTTTAAAAAAAAAATATTATATTGTAGTAATCAGTAACTCATATCCGAAATTTTTCTATTGTACACAAATGGGATTTTAAGACATTTTTTGAAGAAGCACCTTTGTATGCAGGAAGGCATAAAATGAACCTGTAAGAAAGGTGAATTTAAGGCTTGCTGACTTGGATTTATGTGTAGTAAAACCTTAAACACAATGATTCCAATGTAAATATGAAGTACATCAATCTTTCTTAGAGACTGCAGGAGAGATTAGCAAAACACTCAGGGAAAAAAAGTCAGAATTTTCTTTAAAAACTGTACTTCAAAGGAGTCAATTTCCAGCCTTTTAAAACACTTTTTTCTTGTATAGCCTGTAGATGGCAGTCTTCTACCAGCCATGAAATTTTAAGCATTACTTCTATAAATACATAAGCAAACAGAAAGAAATAAAAAATATTAGTAAGGTGAAAAAGAGATAGAGTTTGTGGGGTTTTATTTTATTTTCCACATCATGAGATGGTAATTGTATAAAGTACAAAGTTTCCATAAATCTGATTTAAATCTTTCTATGGTTCTACATTTTGTATATTTATTGAAATGAATTTCGCCATCACAATGACAATAACACAGATAATTATCTCTAAAATATAGCTGGTATCTGGTAGGAAATAAGTACCTCTGCAAGTGATGGATTACTGTCATGCTTCACTAGTCTGGATGAATGTAGACAATTTCAGAATTGGATATCATGCTTATGAGTAATGGGGAATTTTCCTTAATATGTATTTCTAAAATTATGCTTTTAAGAAACCTTCCACTTAGAAATATAAAAGCCCTAAACATCAAGAAAATTTTATTTGAATTAGTGTGCAGCACTTGGTTTTAATCCGTGAAAGAGTGACAGATTTGTGCATCAGAAAAAAAGCCACATACACGCACACACCCACATAAGCAGACACACACAGAAAACCCAGACTGCAATAACAAGTCAGCAAACCAAAAAAACCCCAAAATTTTCAAAAGTCGTCTGACAGCAATATCAGGAAAACAGAATTACATTAAAGTATTTTCCCATCTTACAGATTAGAGAACCACACATTTTCACATATGTTTAGATAAGTAGTTAGAATCACAAATCATAGAATATGCTGAATAGAAAGAACCGAAAAAATCAATGAGTTCAACTCCTGGCCTTTCACAGGACACCCAAAGAGTCACACCATATGCCCAAGAGTACTGTCCAAATGCTTCTTGAACTCTGTTTGGCTGGAGCTGTGACCACTTCCCTGGGAAGCCTCTTCCAGTGCCAAACCACCCTCTGGGTGAAGAACCTTTTCCTGATATCCAACCTGAACCTCCCCTGACACAACTTCAGGCCATTCCCTTGGGTCCTGTCACTGGTCACACAGAAATCAGTGTCTACCTCTCCTCTTCCCCTTGTGAGGAAGTTGCCACTGTGATGAGGTCTCTCCTCAGTTTCCTCTTCTCCAGGCTGAATAAACTTAGTGACCTCAGATGCTCCTCATACAGCTTTCCCTCAAGGCCCTTGAGGTGAAGTGCTCTGCATTTGACCAACATGCCCACATTCTGCTCTTTGCTGATGCACCACATTTGAACCATTACTTTTTACTGCCAAGACACAAGCAGGGTGGTAATGGATGAATAAAAACTAATTTGCCTCTGCAAAACACAAACATACCTAACATTCCTCAGCTTTCTACTTGTAGAAGGCATATCTTAATTTCACTTTTTCGTGAAGCTGCCATGGGAATATATATTGGCTGATATAAGTAACTTATTAAAGAAGTTATTAAATAAACATATTGTATTGCTAATCTGGACTCTCCATTGCCTTTCCTCAAACTAAGCAGAAAGTGTACCTTGATTATAAAATCACTGTTTCATTACAGAGTGCTCTAAAGATTTCCTTCTTCATCTCAGAAGTTAATTTTAGTCAAGTTATGCCTATGTCCTTATTTGTCTTTATTTTGTCCTTATTTGTTGCATGTTGACGTTTATGTAGTCACTGGTTACAATACAAGGCACTCAAAATATCTGAGGTTACCTGGTTTTGAAACCTTTCTTGTATTCCAGTATGCCAAGATTTTCTTGGCCAAATTTATTTCTATTTATTTGTCAAATCTAGACACTTAAACTCCTTCCCTTTCCAACTTCTATGCCCTAGAATGTGGTAACAAATCCCAATATAAGATGATATTTGAAATGCTGTGTACCTCCTCACCTTACTCAGCATCCCCATTTGGCTTGATTATGTTTTGGACTTGAACCAGTGGAAATGTACAGCATAGGAAATAGGGAACTGAGGGTGTAATATTATGAATTTAGTACTTTTATGTACAGAAGAAGAAGTAAATGCTGAATTTTAAAGCACAACTTGACTGAGAGAAATTTTGCACAGCATGCAGCATAAAAAGCAATATTCCTGGATTAGAGCAAAAAATAAAACCCAACCAAAAGGTACTTAAGGTAAAAGAAGGAAGTAATAAGGAGGGGAAAACTTGTAACCTTAATCACTGCAACTTGTTACTGAACTGTGAGTTTTGGCAAAATCTTTCCATATCTCAAAACATATTTTTGGTCTTTCATCACTGCTCATTTTAGAAATTTCCCTTTCTGTACAGCTGATCCCCCAACAGTGCTTCCACATTACTAACAGAATAAAAGTAGAATAAAAGCAATATTGATTTATTTTTTAAATTGTTTTCACACCTTTTAAAGAACTCTCAAAACTTGGATTTTAGCCAGTAAAACATTTTGCTTGTTCAACACAAGTATAAAGAAAGAAAAGTGAAACCTTAAGTTATTTGAATCAGAGAAACATCTAAATTTTCTCTTGTGCTTAATTTAAAACATGTATCTTGTATCAAGTGTGAGTTCATGTCTCAGATTTCTTTTTGAGGTCGTAAAACTCTTTATTTAGCACTGTGCATTCCATGAGAAAGTGCATCCAATTAGAAATGTTACAACTGAGAAGTTAAACAATCTCAATCATTCATAGAAGCAATGGTGTATTTCTTCCCACCAATCCCACAAATACTGAAATCTCCATCTACTCTGTCTGAAGTGACAGGGTACAATTTGAATTCTGGGTGTAGCTACCCTATGCAGCAAAAATGAATTTGACCTGAAGGCTTTCTTTTTCATCAGTGACATAGATTTGCTCACTGCTATTCAAAATGAAAGATAAGCACTAAATCAAATACAATCTGTGTCAGTTTATGAAATGACTGTCTTATAAATTGGATGGTGTTGGGCTAAGCTACCAAAAATATATGAGTAACTAGAATAAAAAGAAGGGTTGCTAAATCTGCTTATCTGTAATATGAACAACTTGGAGTTCAGCTCATTTCCTTCATTAAGGAAGAAGATGTATTCATTAGAGTCAGTAACACCGTAAACACAGAACCAGCTCTGGTAAGGGACTCCTAAGTCTGAAAGACAAGTTTCAAGTCAATTCAATAATTAAAATCTGGGATGGACAAATTGAGAAAATTCGAATTAAAAGAGAGGTACAGTGCTTTGTGAAGAGTGTCAGCAACTAATAATTTTTCTTTGTTTGTTTGATTGTTTGTTTTGCTTATATGGCAGTGAAATAGCTAATCCAATTCATACCAAATAACTTTTACTAACAATATTATACCAAATGTTTCAGCAGTACATTCAAATTTTATTATAGAACAGTGTAAAAAGGCTATTTTCCCACATCCAGCACCTGGAAGCAATTTCTGACTAAATAAAATAAGAAATTTTTGTGCTAAGACAAAAGAAGTTTAATGTTGTTATTTTTAGTAAATTAAATATGGAGTAGAGAGGATATGCTTTGGTGCTGGGTGAGACTAACCAAATAAACAATCAAAAGACACAGTAGATGAGAGTTACACTTGAAAAAGTATTATTGCTACCAGTTTTCTTTTTTCTTGTTGATTTGTTGGATTTCTTTTAACAAAATACCTTTTCTAATGTCATCAGGACTGTGAAGCACAGAGCATACCACTGCTCAGTAAGAGACAAAGTGGTTATCATTCAGTGATTTGTTTACTGTGCTCCTATTGAATCTTTGCTGGATCTTAATAGAAACTAGTTTTTCATAACTTACACAATTTGTGTATCTGCAGAACTCTTGAAGTGCAAGTTTCCTTGGCTTTCAGGAGTTCCATTTATTCTCATTTAGACAGAAAGTTTTGTAAAGTAAAATCTATTGTCATATTTGGTATATTATATATGTCCACAATTTAACAAATACATAGAGTTTAAGACTAGAACTCTTCATATGAAACACTGAAAAATAAAAGTACATCTTGTTAGGTAATTTCAAATTTAGAAACTTACTTGTACTGCTTGATCTAGGAAATCTTTTAAACTGAATAGACAGTGATTCATCATGAACCATGACCTTATCTCAAAGTAGTTCCATTATAAGGATAAAATAAATATTTCATTTTACCAAAATTTTTAGTATTACTTTCTTTTTTCATTATTTCAATTAGAGTATTATAAATTTCTGACAAATATCTTGCTCATAAATTGAGAACATACATTCTTTACCAGAAAAAAATTAATTTCTTGCAACAATTACATCTTCTAAAAAGTGATAGAGAAAAATCATTCAATGGAATTAGCCAGGATTTAAGAGAAATCTGTTGTAATTCCTTATTTCTACCACAAAAACTGGCAAAATGTTAGTCTCAGTGGCAGTTATTCAATTAGCAGTGCTTCTGAGCCCAGCCATACCCCAGCTCCATGAAGGATATTCGGTTGCCTGCAAAGCCCCTGTTTTCTGGAGGTGAAAAACACTTCTAGGATGAAAGGACCTGGAGACAGATGGCCTCAGTCTGCATCTGACCTGGACAAATCAAGGCCTAGGATTTTGGGAAACACTGCTGCACATTCTCACTTCTCAAAGTAGAAGCATCATCACTGAGTTTATTTTCTATAAATAAAATGAATAATACTCCCTAGTACTTTAGCAAAAGATAGTAAGGACAAATATATTGATGCTTCATGTACTTTTCTATTGAAAATAACAGCTATGTAAGTTGCAACAGGTAGATGCAAATTCACTATATAGAGTTTGTTATCTCCAAGTTAGCACTGGGACTAATAAGACTTGTAGTAAAGACCTGACTGAAGCACGGAGACAAGCTTACCTATGAAAGACTGTTTGTTGAACCTTAAACCATATACCTTTAAGAAATGTGTCTCATACATAATTCCTACTAGGGTCCCTGGACATCCTGATAACTACTAGTATAAATAGTATTATGAGTTAAAATACCCTTCCTATTAGTAAGTATATTATTTCTTATTTCTGCTCCCAGGCATGTATACATAAATCCTGACAAAGCTGAGCTTCTCAGCACTACAGCCAAATTAAAAATGTAACATAGTAAATATGGTCTGACCACATCAACTTACGCATTAAGAGGTTCACAGTACTCGCATCAGCTCTTGGAGTCCAAATTAAAAAAAAAAAACTACAACTCCAAAAATACCCTGGACAGAATAGAATGACTTTTGCATTAATGAATATCAAAACTTTTTTTTAGGTTACAATGTGAGATGTACCCAAAAGTATGTAGTCTATCACCATCTTTATAAACTGTTAAAACCAGGTGGGGCAGTGTTCCTTATCTGCTTCATGACTCATCCCTGACAACTCCAGGGGATCTCCTCCGTTAACAGGGCATCGAGTCTCACTGCAGGACTGAGAAAATTACATCATCCCATTGTGAGATGCTCCGCCCAGGGGGAGGAACCAAGCATTCCTACCTGGATATAATCTGAGACCTGGAACATCACAGTCAGCCTTATCCACTGAATTCCCAGAAGACAAGAGCTCCATAACCACCACTGGACCTTCAGAAGAAGACCACACCCTATTACAGGATCACTGTTGATGCGTCAACAGAACCACCTCTGTCACTTAAAAGAGGCCTGCATCCACCATTTAATCAGACTGCTACCAACACCCTGACCAACAGGGTGTCAGGCTGTATTCTGACTCCATTTTTCTATATTATTTCATTTAATTTAATTTTCCTATTAAATTGTATTTCTGACCTGGGATCTCCCACTGGTTTGCTTTCAAACTAGTACAACTTTCCTGTTGGAAGTACATTCGGTTTAATGCAAAAAAGGGTCACACAAATGAAAATACCAACAAGAAATGGAATAATATTTCTGAATCTTACCAAAATAAGTGTTGTCTAAATTTTGGCTAACATGTGCATTCAGGTATTGTGGAATATAGTTGTGACGGCTTACATTTCATCAGGAAGAGGAAGACTCAGGTACTCTCTGAACACCTTAGTGAACATAAATAGGACATCTCTTCCACAGCTGCAAACAGAATGCTGAAAGAAGGCCTGAAGGCCTTAACCAAACAAAAGGTTTGCAACTCTGGATTTCAGCCTGAAAGAAGCTCTTAAAATTGCAGGGTCTGTGCAGGGTCTGTGTCCCTGTCAATTTCACATTATTTTTTCTTAGACAACTACCCAGGTCTGAGATGTTGTTCACAGGTTTTGCAATGGTCAATAGTTTATTATTAATAATTCAACATGATAGTCGGGGAAACAGGTGTAAGGGATGAAGTGGAGCTTCCCTGTCAGTACTTGATCTTGCTCTCTGTATTGTTTTAGTTAAAGTCTGGGACCTTTCTTGCCAGAGGGTGCCCCAAACAGTTTCACTCTCTGCACATTTAGCACTGGCACCCCAACTCTTGACTAATCCCCTCCACAAATTGTACAGGATTGTTCAGCCTCTCTGACAGAGTATAGAGCATTTCTCCTGGATTTTGTCTGCAGAAGAAGACCTGAGTGGCTTGGCCATATGAACACAGAAGGACTTGAGTTAGACAGTTACTTGACCCATCTTAAAACAAAATCTCCCTCACTGATGAAGACAAAAATTTGTACCTCTAGTAGGCCTTTTGACCCTATGAAATCCTGACTTACTTTGCAAAGGTCTGAAATCACCTTTCACTGACTATTAGAAGAATCCTAAAGAGACTGTGTTGCTAACTGGGGTATTTAATTTAAGTGTCTAAAATTAGATAATTGAACTCTAATCCAAAAACTGAGCAGAGCTGGGAGTCAAAAGTATCTCTGTACCAACACACATCTGTAATCACCTTTCTGAAATAAGACATGTCTACTCAGGCAGCAATATTTACATAGCAGTTAAATTGATAGTAAGTATACCTGTGTTGTGATGAAAATTAAATGTTTTACTATTAATTTACCAAATAAAACTGGGGTTTGTCCATCTAAATTAGGGAAAAGAAATAGCCAGGAATGTTGAAAAGGGCATCTTTTATTATAAAAACATCTTACTTCATAAATTCTGTTTATCTTAAAGCAGTTGCATTTAGTTTATTGAACTTCCAAAATAAAGATCCAATTTTTTCCTGCGCTGGCTGAAATAATTTATGTTTGGCATTTTTGCTGCATTTATTTTCCTCACAGAAACTGGGCTTATGACAACTCACTTGTCACACTGCCGAATGATTATAATCAGCTGATAATTGAGGCTTTGTGCTAGTTAGCCTTTGCAAATTCAATTTCTTTAGCTGGAATGGTATAATTAAAGCCAGATTTATAAATCAGTATTACATGGTAATTATCAATATCAGAAAATAATAGCCAAAATACTATCCTTAATAAACTGAATGTTAAACATTCACAGAATGCATAAATAAATTATTCTGGTTTTCCTCTCATCTCAATTTTTGAGAAAATACCTCTCTGCTATTCAATCACATAATTCCTACATTTGACCAAGTTGCATGGTTTTGTTTTAATTTCTTATTACAAATGTTGGGGTGTTTCTAGCATATTGAAAGGAGAGATATTCTAGAGGAACAGCCAACAGTGCTGTTTAAAGACAAGAAAGTTCTCAGGTTGGTTGTTTCTGCTTTCTCACAGAAGGTAAACACTGACACCTAATCTTGATTGCAATCACATTTTAATGACATTCCTTATCCTTTCCAATCTTTCAGTTTATAATTCTCTAACCTTCTAGTGAATTTAAAGACAGAGAGATAAGGAAAGACACTGAGTTTGGATGTGTGGTAATTGGCAAAAGGAAGAGCCAATTATCACAGATTATTAACACAGACATGCTACATCCGGTAGTGACTGAGTCTGTTTGTCTAGAAATACCTATCACACAAATAATTAAAATCAAGTGTTGGCAGATGTGGGTCTTACCTCTCATGATTGCTTTTTCCTGTACAGGATTTGATAAAGTCTTCCAGTTTAATTTCTGGGTTGTTGGATTTTTTTTTAAACAATATCTGAGGTGTTCAAAAGAATGCATGCACAATACATGGAAAGACTACATAGGAAAATTAGACATCTGTCTGTGTTTATCTTGATTTTCCCAATTGTACTGGCTTAAGCTCTGTTAAAAGATGTGGAAAGTAGAAACAATCTGTATTCTTATTGTGCACTTTCAGCCCTATAGGAAAACCTGCTGGGATTGGCTGCAGATGGCTTCATCTCAGAAGAAGAATGTGCTTCCTAACAGTTACTTGTTCTGTATGCATGATCAAGCAACAGTCAATGGTTTCTTGTGCCTCATTAGCTGTGGTGACAGGAAGAAGTATGATTCTCCAAAAATACCTGCCCTTCCTCCAAACTAAGGTAACTCTGCACAGAAGAAACACCAAGAAACTGGAATCTTGTGTTTGGTATTCTTTTAATAGAACAAATAAAGAAACAACAAGAATTATAAAAATTATGTTCAAATTATTGACAAGAATTTTACATTAAGTAAGTAAGCTTAAGCTTTCAGTATGTATATAACAATCTTCTCTCATTAAATGAAAAGGAATTATTTTGGTTTGGCAGACGCTCTTTTTTTTATTTGTTTTTTGAGTTACAAATGTACAACTCAAGTGTCTAAAAAATTTTGCTACTGCTGAATATCTCAAATCTCGGCATATAACTCAGTGTGCATATAGCCTAGGATTCCTTAAACACCTATTTTAATGTTTTGTGGTTTAAACTGCAGGTACAAAGGCAAGGCTGAAAATTCTTGGATTTCTGTTACAGCAGTGAGACCTGTGGAAATTAAAAGGGGAATCAGCAGGAAAATTTAAAATTAATAATTTTTTCCTGAGTTATTTATGTAGTTGTCATCAAGTCACTCTTTCTCCCTGTAAGTTTGCTACCATTTTAACCATTTTTCTATTTTTGCTATACCTGCTAAGATTCATACCCTGAAGAATGTATTTAAAACCAGTGAGCTGGTGTGTACCTTGAGAGATCCTCTCTTTTGACTATAAAGGAAATCTTTTGATTCAGATGTGACAGCTATGCTAAATTCTGCCCAGGCAGTTTCAGTCCTTGTCCCTAAACTAATATTTCCCAGTTTAAACACTTCTTTCTCCTACATCTCCCAAAATGAAATATGAAAGTATGGTAATAAAATGACCATAAAAGTTACTGCAGTCTAATGCAGCACATTTTTTCATATTTGTGAAAGATACACCTATTTCTAACCTTGAAAGTTTCTGAGATAAAAGACTTAAAGTACTGACAAGCTCACAACTGCTTATCTGAGCTGTGATAGCTCCCCCTGGAAAACATACAACTGGTGACTAATGTGTTTAGTTCACTGGGGAATTATCACAACAAATTAGTTCCCCTAAATTCTTCTTATAAAAACTTTAGGCTATATTTGAAAGCATGTCCAACAGGTCAAGGAAAGTGATTCTGCCCCTCTACTCTGCTCTTGTGAGACCCCACCTGCAAGTGTTGCATCCTGCTGTGGAGTCTTCAGCAAAGGAAGGATGAGGATCTGTTGGAGCAAGTCCAAAGGAGTGCCAGAAAGCTGATCTGAGGGCTGAAGCAACTCCTCTCTTGAGACAAGCTGAGAGAGCTGGGGTTGCTTGGCCTAGGGAGTATGCTTGCAACCTTCAGTACTTAAAGGGAGCTTGTAGAAAAGATGGAGAGTGACTTTTCGTATAGACAGACAATGATAGAACAAGCTAGAAGAAATGTATATTAGATGTCAGGAGGAAATTTTTTTCCATGAGGGTGGTGAGGCACTGGAACAGGTTTCCCAGAGAAGTTGTGGATGCCCCATCCCTGGAAGTGCTCAAAGCCAGGCTGGATGGGGCTCTGGGCAACATGATATAATTGATGGTATCTCTGCCCATGGGGGGATCTAGATGATCTTTAAAGTCCCTTCCAACTCAAACCATTCTGTGATCCTGTGACTATTTATGCTGATTTTTTAAAATGGGAAATGTGTCCCATGAAGAAGAGATGATGATATGGTATTCTGCACAGATTTTGTTGGTATTTACTCAAAATAAACTGTGTAATACATGCAATTTCCACTCACTCTTTCATTTTATCATTTGGAATTCTGTGTTACATTCTAATAATGTTTCTTCTAAATAATTATTATTTCTATAATCAGATTTACTTTTCTTCATTTTTATGGTGGTGTGTTTTCTCTCACATGCATATTAGAGTACACATTTATACAAAATTATTAATGATCCTGGCACGGTAGATTAAGCCCTTCTGTCAAATATATGTACCTAACTTAAACCTCACTTTGAGAGCAAATAATAAAATAGATGTACACACATTTTTGAGGACATTGGCAAGCTAGAATTTCTCATTCATTGGGATTGTAATCAATGTTTGGGTCTTTAGAATGTCAGTTAGGTGCCCCAATTAAAATTCTTAATGGAAGCCTAGAAGCCCAATATTTAGGACCAATTAAAAAATTCTTGTCTCTGCATTTAAGAAAAACTTTAAATTTTAACTTCAGTTGCATATGCAACAGGGTCTATTTGTTTCATGCACTTGGTCTGTAAATACTCAATAAATGCATATGTTAGATTTTTTTAATGAAAAATAATATGCATCTTGTATTATGAATACCAGACTAATTTTTTTTTTTTTTTAAGGGGCTGCTCTCTGCCACACATGCTATGCTGGAAACAGTTCTAACCATTACAGTAATATTTTGACCTTTTACATATTCCTCTACTGGCAAAACAATTCAGTGCTCAATTACAGTGGACTGAACAAAAGTCGATAGACTAAACTTTTTAACCTTCTCATTCTTAGAGATATCTTACATTAAATAAGGCAGAATCAGTTTACTTGTAAATTAGTAAAAAAACCGAACAAGTAATGGATTTTTTTTTTTAGGAAAAGCAAGCAGGAAGGATGGGTTTGCTGATAGCACTGTATTTAACTACCTAAGCAATGTCCAACTGTAAAGTTGTGTTAAGCTGCATAAGCCAGAGATGATACAGCTTCATCATTTGTCAATCCAGTGAACATGTGTGACAGTAACTAATGGGACAGAAATTAATTCAGCTTCCAACTCTCAGAAGCTTTTATTGTTTTCCCAGGTATTACTTTTTTTTTTTTTGAGGTATAGGTAAATTATTTACTTATGGTATAGTGTAACAAACAATTCCAGTTTTGAAGGAAGAATTTTCTTTTTAAATGTCTAGCTCATAAAAAAGTAAAATAATGAATTAAGAAATAGGCATCTATTTTATTACATCACACTAGAAGCAGAAAATAGAATTTTTTGAAAAATAAATCAGGTTTTGTTAAGAAGGAGTTTTTGTTCAAATTCTTCCTATATACACTGCCATTCCCAGCTGTCTTTCCCTCTTTCCTTAACTTTGAATTTGTCTACAAAAGGCATCAGTTACTTAGAACAAGAAGTCACACTGGGTGGCTTTGTTTTCCTCGTACTCTGGCTCCTCTCCAGAAGAAAGACAAGATGTGGATCTGGATAGTCAAAAGCGCAGAACGTTGTAGAAAGGCAGGCTCATTTCTAGTTCTGTTAGAGGCCTGGAGGGGGCTGCTGGGCCAGGGAGTCTGAGAGCTAGTCAAGGAGAAAAAGTGGATAATAGTGAGAGGGAATAGCTTCAGGAACACACACCTGCCTCTTCAGCCTTTTCTCTGACTGGAGAGGTAGCAGCAAGAGCTGGCAGGGCCAAAGATCTTTTTCGTCTGTCTGACTTCTTTGGCTTCAAACACCATTGCCTTTTTCTCCTACTTTTCCTGAAATATTAGGGGTACTGCTGTCAAATATATTGGTAACTTTCTTTGCAGACACAGATAAAAGTAGTAGTGTTTCTTCTGTTATAACTTAATGATATGAGAGCAGCAAGGATTGTAAGCAACAATAAAATTCTTTATGACACCACTGATGTAGCAGGAAGACAAGAAGATTTTTTATTCAGCATGCCTTAAAAGACTTATCTGACCTTTCCTGTTATACTGTGGTAAGGGTAATGGGAACTTTTAAGGGCTCTCCTCTGTCTTTGTTCTGCAGAGGTTAACTGCTGGTCACCTCCTTCTGCTGTCACCCTTTACTCCACAGGTGCTGACTATTCTTCTCTCTTAAGCGGTCTGGTAGATCATAATTATTCCCAGAGCAACTGCAAGTGGTGCTTAGTCTGTACATGTTGCTTCTTGTTAGACCTGATGAAAGGATTCTGTATATGTATGTGATTATGCAAGCATATGTGTAAACATTGTCAAAATGTGACAGCTAGAAAGTATCAATGGCTAATAGAGATTGGTTTAATTATACTACCTTCTGTTTGCAGTGTTTGCACATTGTCTGTCTACATATCCTTCTTTCTACCTCTTTGATCTCCTATCTGCCATGATAGCATACAATAACCTTCAACATTTATATGCTTTACAGTGTTGTTTGTGACGAACTGTAAAGTGTTGTAAGTTACTTTTTTCCTTTATACCTTACATAAAGCAGTTGTCTTTGATTCTTCATCTTGTATAGTTTTCCCCTTTGATTTCCTCCAGCCACAGAAACAGCACTGGAAATTCTCTGTTTCAAAGGATTTTTTATTGTATAATAAATATCCGTGTGTGTTGGAGTATGGCATATCAGCACAGTGGAGAGTTTTTTCTTGAAAATGTTGCTAGAATGATACAGCAGGACACAAGAGACAAATGATCAATTAGTTACATAAATAATTGACAGTTATAACAAGTAATTCTGAAAATGCATCTCCCTCTTTTTATAAACTTCAAAAGTAGAATAATATAATGTATGCAAGCTATGTTATGAGATGATTACAGATAAGGTCATACTACCATGTAAAATTTAAATAGGACTGGATGAGCCATTGTTCTTTTTCTCTGAACAAAGATGGGAATAACTTCTATGAAAATAACTTTGTGTTGAATGAGAAACCAAAGTGAAGAAAATATAGGCATGAAAACCAATCTAGGCAAGTACACTCCAGAATGTACACGCCTGGTCCTTTGGCAGAGTAGGAAATTTGAAAGCATGATAACATAATACTTGTGAGCACTGTAAAGATATCCCCAAGCCAGGACTCAAGAGTACTGATACAGTTGAGTTTTTGCTGTATGCCTAGGCTAATTTGCCAGGTTGAAAGGCTGGCCATGCAGTCTAAAGCCAGTGGGGTGTGGATGCCACCATACAGCTCCTGGGATCAGACAACTGCACCCACGTATTGCTGCCCCAGCCACGCTGTACTGTGGTTCCATATACAAAAGAGAAAGAAAAAGAAAAAGAACAAGAAAAAGAAAAAGAACAAGAAAAAGAAAAAGAAAAAGAAAAAGAAAAAGAAAAAGAAAAAGAAAAAGAAAAAGAAAAAGAAAAAGAAAAAGAAAAAGAAAAAGAAAAAACCCACAAAAAAACCAATAGAACAAAAGAGTAAACAGAGGCAGCAGGGAAGTTCAACATTGATCATTTGCATTGTTTAACTACTCTTGATGTCATGGCATTAGCTGGACCATGGATTACCACTTTGAGGAAATATCCAGACCTAGTTTAGAAGAGACCTCTGTCTGCGGGTAAAGCTGGTATGGATTTGATGGTTGTACTTGAATACTTAATAGCTATTTTCCAACCCTGACAATTCTATAGGATTGTGCGAGGCCTTAACCATTCTTCCAACAAAACAAGCTTTGTGTCATCAGACAACCATTATTGTCCCAAAGCAAAGTAAAAATCCTCTGTGATTTCATATTATACAAGCAAAGAATCACAGAATCACTTTGGTTGCAAAAGATCTCTAAGATCCTCAAGTCCAGGCTTTGACCAATCAACACCTTGGCAACCAAACTAGACCCATAAAGTGTCACACCCAGTCATTTCTTAACCACCTTAAAGGTGTTTAAGAGTAGTATTAATTACTTGTTAATATAAATATATATTCATTATACAAATATTCATTAATAAATGAATGTTATTAAGAATGATGACTCCATCACTTCCCTGGACAGTCCATTCTAATGTTTAATGATCCTTTCCATGAAGAAATTCCTTCTGACTTCCCTTAGTGCAGCTTGTGGCTATGACCTCTCATCCTGCCAGCTGTTGCCTGACAGAAAAGGCTGGCCTCCACCTGGCTACAGTCTCTTTTCAGGTAATTGTAGAGTGATAAGGTCTCTGAGTCTCCTTTTCTTCAAGATAAACAACCTAAACTCCCTCAGCTGTTCCTCACAGAACTCACTAGACTTTGCCAGCCTTGTGTCCCTTCTCTGAATATGCTCCAGCAGCTCAATGTCTTTCTTGCACTGAGGGGCCCAAAACTGAGGATAGGACTTGGGGTGTGGCCACACTAGGGCTGAGTACAGCGGGACAATCACTTCCCTGGTCCTGCTGGCCACACTGTTGCTGACACAGGCCAGGATGCCATTGACCTTCTCTGCCACCTGGGCACAGCTGGCTCACCTTCAGCCAACTGTCAACCAGCACCCCCAGGTCCTTTTCTGCTGGGCCACCCTCTAGCCATTCTGCTCCCAGCTTGTAGTGCTGCATGAGATTGTTGCAATCAATGTGTAGGACCCTGGCCTTATTGAACTTGTATTCTTGGCCTTGGTCCATTGATCCAGCCTGTCCAGATCCCTCTGCAGATCCTTCCTGCCCTCCAACAGATCAACAGTCACACCCAACTTAGTGTAATTTGCAGACTTACAGAGATTGCATTCAACCCCCTTGACCAGATAACCAATGTTAAACAGGACTGGGTGTGATACTGAGCCCTGGGAACAACATTCGCAATTGTCCATCAACGGGATATGGCACCATTCTCCATCTCTTTCTGGGCACAGCCATCCAGCCAGCTTTTAACCCAGCAAAGAGTGCACACGTCAAAGCAGGGGCTGCCAGCTTCTCCAGGATAATGTAGTGTATCAAAGGCTTTGCTGGAGTCCGAGCAGGCTATATCCACAGTCTTTTCCTCATCCACATGGCACGTCACTTGGTCAAAAAAGGAGGTTAGGCTGGTCAGGTAGGACCTCCCTTTCCTAAACCCATGCTAACTGGGGCTGATTCCTTGGTAGTTCTGTTTTACTCTGTGTTCACCTATGGGCTAGAATACTCCTTTTGAACAGGTGAACCCCATCTATCTCCAGCAGACCTGAAGCCACATAATCCGGCCCATGATCGAAAAATCCAAAATTCCACCAACAGCATCGGCCTTTAAACCACATGATGATTACATGTGTTCTCTTGTGACCTTTTAACATTCTTCACTGCTACCAAAGGAATTGAGAAAAACACCACCTGTGGTCCTGACCCTTGAAGCAGTCTCCCCAGTGCCCTGAAGTCTTTTTTGATTCCCCTAGGACTTGTCTCATCAACCTCATTGTTGCCAACCTAGACAGTGAGCAGTGAGTAATAATCAGAGGGATGAATTTGTCCAAGGAGTCTCTTACCTGGGCCCCAGGGAAGCAGAAGATACCAGTATGGGACAGGTCCAGTTGGCATACAGAACCCTCAGTTCCTCTCATAATGGAGTTTCCTACTACAATTATCCTTTATTTCTTAACACGTGTTGTTGTGATCCATCTGGTTGACTGACTTGTTCTGGTCAATGCCCCAGATAAACCTGCATCTCCACTGTCACTTCCCTGACCCTCAATTTCCAAAGTATCATACCTATTTTGTAAGGCCACTTGGGTAGGTGAGGGAGGCCAGAAAAGCGTAAAGAGTTTCATATCATGATACAAACCAAGTAAGTTGCAGTGGTGGAAGGCTTCTGTTTAACATTTAAGATATGTATTAAATGAGTTTAAAAGCAATTACTACAGACAAACTAGATCTCACATTCTAGAAAAGTAGCTTTTATCTAGACTGTACACTATCCTTCCTGTAATAGCAAAAGTTTAACAGTGGTCTAATACATTTTTAAATGAACAATTTAGATTTAGTTTGAGACCTCAACATTGCTGTCAGGGAAAGAGAGCATTAAAGCACCCATCCTAATGGGTGATTTTTTTAGACTGACAGGGTCTTAAAAATTTCTACTGTTATTCATTAACTGTTCAAGAAAATGTATCTCCTAGAAACTTTATAGAAAAACCTTTTGAGTTATAAAAACAGCAGTAGAAAATAGTATTATAGGATCCCCTCTTCACTGATCCACAGAGAATGGGTTCTTAAAGTCCTCAACTGCAAAGTCATGGATTTTCACTTCAAGGTTTTAACACAGGAGGTCTCCAGTTTGATCCTTATGTGTCATCCTAGCCTAAGGCTGTCAGAAAGGCACATTTGTAAAAGTGTATGAAGCAATGCAGAGAAAAATGCAATTTGAAGAAAAAACAAGTCAATCGTTTCAGAGAAAAAGACAACTGTAATAAGTCATGAAGAATTAATATTAATTTACAACTGTGTGGAAACAAAACAGAGAAATCATGCCAGAGGTGATGACCCTCCAGATAAACTGTTTATTTTCAAGCTGTTTTTCTTCCTGAGCTCTGTCAAGATATTAGAAAAAAAAATATTTCTTTTGCTTTTTATACAAGAGATATTTCTAGTGACTTCAGGGAAAATTCTTGGTATTGTTTCATTCCTTGACTTTAGTTTATGGACAGTGGTTTTTTTTCTAGTTCTTCTCTAGGATTTTGTAATTGCTGAAGCACTGAGAGTCCTCAGAGTACTAGATAGTTATTTCTTTTTATGAAAAGATACACACACATAAGCAGAACAGTTTCAGCAAACAGGATCATTGCTATTTTATGTTTTGTGATTCTTCATGGATCTGATTCTGAAGTAGTTCTGTCCTATTTGGCTCTTCTGCCTCTCTTTGGCAATTTCCTGTTTTGACATATATTATAACTACATCAGTGTATTGATTTGCAGAATATCTCTCCTATTTGGAGGTGCATAGTCATCATTTGCTTCCTGCAGCCATGATGATGGCTGGGATTTTATCGTACCATCTGTTTGAAACTTAGATTTTCCTTGAAGACTGGAGGAAAAATATATGATCATCAGAGCTGAAATATATTTCTGGTCAAATGAGTAGTATTAAGATGTGTGAGGCAGAACCTGACAGATGATCCAGAATCCATTTTTCAGCAGTAGAAGCTAATTACACTGATCCTTCAAGTGAGCCTCAAGATTCCTAGAGAGAGTACATTTGATTGTTTTTCACTGGACAACTCTCTGTACGAAACCCTTAAACTTGATATTAAAGTAATGCTTCATAAGATCCATTGCATTGGATAATGAATAAGAGGAAAATTCTGGTGGTCCTAGGAGGTGGGATTTTATGAAGATAATTATTTGGAGAGATACTGCAGCTGTAGTGAGAATTGCAGCCTTGGGCATAGTGACTAGCTGCCGCTGCTGCTTGTTCTATACTTTGGCCTGTTGCTACCTTTTGCTACTCAATTTTTTGAGTGCCATTCAATTTGACTTGCTAGAAGAGGAGATCAGCTTAGTTAAATGGAGTCTGTTGTTCCAATTTCAAGGCTAGTTTTTCATTCATTAAATTTTGTGAAATTTAAAAACATTTGGAACAAAATTTTGCAACTGATTTCTCAGATTTTTTACTTACAGAAAAAACCAGTTTTATTTTCACTTAAAACCATATTAGAAGAATATTTGGAACTCACTTGATTTTTCATGCCTTTCAATATGAAATTTGGTAAAAAAGGTGGATAACATTTACATTGAGATTATTTCTGTATTTTTCTCTGCAGCAAATAACCCTGGTACTGATTGCAAGATCCATTCTGTCCTCTATGTGAAGCACGAAGTCTCTGAAAAAAAATTGAGTTATAAACAAGTGTTGAATGTCTATGTACATAAAAGAGCTGCACAATAAAGTTACAGAAACAACTTCAAATCTGTCACTTCTTATCATCTCAAGAACTGGTTTTGTGCCATCTTTAATGTGGTGTCATGGTTTCTGGGGAGTCCTGCACAAACTTTTAATATCCACTTGATAGCTACAAAATTTGATATGATATCTATAATGGAAAATTGGTATATTTCTCATTTCTTTTGAAAGCTGGTTATTACTTACCCAGACTGTAGAGAAGGAATTCATATCACCTACTTTTAAACTTTCACAGTGTAAACATTTCTATCTGAACAAGTCGCTATATGGTCCTTTTGTAGTTGTTGTTCAGCAGAGGCAAATGGATATGAGTAGAGTAGAGACCTATGGATACGTTTTATCTACTTTAGATGCCCATTTTGATATTAAAATAATTATATTTAGGAAGTGCATACATTTTCCTCTATTAACTTGAAATGAAGTTTAGGATGACTAACTGAGGCATATAGGTCTGCAGTTTGTACAGCTACACCTGATACAAAGTCCACTAAAGGAAATCCCTAGAGGAAACTTCTGTACTTTTTTGCCCTTAATAATCTCATTGCACAAACCTGCCTTGAAAAAAGTTCTGTCTTTCTTGCTTGCTTCAGTGATTTATTCCAGAATGCTGCAGTTATTTATGCATCCAGTTCTATTATTAGCTACATTTCTCCCTTTTTTATGTTTGCTGCTGATTGTGAAAGGAGGTAGTAAGCATTAATTTACTAATTGTCTCTTATTAATAGCCAATCCTATTAGTGAAGGAAAATAAGCATTTAACTTCCTCAGTTTTTTCATTTTCATTTCCTCCTCATTAATGCATTGCTCTTGTCACTCAAGGAAGACCTCCAGATAAGAGTTAAAACCAGAGAACTCCAAGACTGTTTTTCTTGTTTTGTAGAAATCTCTTCACATTGCCATATGCACTCCTAGATGTAAAAGGTTTGGCAAGAATGAGATTTTTTTTTTTCTTTCCTTGAGGTTTACTATAAGAAAGCAAAATCTCATGTAAACAGCAGCCACAAATTCTGTTCTCATTTGAAACCGAGAGAGCTTAGCACTTCTGAATTGATTAGGGTCTGTTATATTTCAAACTTAGCTGCACTCCCTTCTGTATACAGTAGCTAACATTGTATATTGTTTTAGGATCTGTATCTTTAAGGTCTTGAAATCTGTTCTGGCATCTGAATCTCATTACAGTAAAGGAGACAGTGCAGTACTTTGAAACAATAGTTCAGTTTCTTTGAAATCCCAAGATATTCTTATTTTAAAGAAAGCTGGGACTGCGTAGGGGAAGATATATCTGAAAGCCACAAAACTTACTTCAGCCTTCCATTTGAAAAGTCTGTATTAGCCCAGAGAGCTATAATTGGGTCACTGATAACCAGTAATGGAGTAATTCTCATACAGGTAGAGTTTCAGTCTGAGAGGGATTTTTTCACCTGAGAAGGCACTGGCAACCACAGTCTTCTTGGAATGGCCATCTGGGCTTAATTGCAATCACATAACAAGCTTTTTCATAGCTGTCACATTTTGCTGAACCCTCTTGGAAGTAGGTAGCAAAAATGTTTTTTCTCACATTTTACAGAATGCTGCTGCAATAGACACCACTCCTGCCTTGAGACAAGATAATCTGTGCGAACAGAAGAGAATTTCTAAGAAGAGGAACTCAGAAAGTTCAGAGGCAGGGAGGGAAAGACAATTATGTGTGTTTGGATAGGTTTCTGTAGAAAGGAAATATATATAGAGAAGTGCTGATAAGCTGGGTTTGCTTGCTAGATGGTCACTAAAGCTTGGTTCAGAAAATGGGTCGACGACAATTACTTTCACTAGAGACTTCTTGCCTTTGGGAAATATTCCAGTTTGAACACAAAAACTTTTGCAATGAAGGACATTTTATTTAGAGTGTTTAAATCTATTCCACATTTTAGAGGATTTTCAGTGGCAAACTAATAAATTTGCAAATGATAACAAAAATGAAAGCTATGATGGATATTATTTTGTTTCCTTTTTTTTTTTTTCTGGTAAATGATAGACATACACCTAGATATTGAGGAGATTTTAGTATATATTCCAGCAAGGGGTGGACTCCTCTGAGAAGGAAGGGACTAATCAGGCTAAAAAGGTTGATTTAATGCTACATTATAAATCAATAAAGTGAAGTCATGAGATTCACACAAATTATATTCATGAAGATTTTTTTGAGACTTTTAGATCCCACATGCTTCCTTTGCATCTGCAACAACGTAACTGGAATGGGGACTTATTTAACACCATTTTAATGGAGCGAGTATTATTTCAGCAAAAGAGTTGCTCATCACAGTAGGGAGGTCTAGCATAGCATGAACTGAGACCATTAAGGTTCCATGATTAGGATACTCATTTTAGGTCTACTGTAATATTATAATGCAATATTTATCAGAACTTATAGTGAAGGCAGAAAGTATTCACCTGAGGAGTTAATTTAACTTTTTTTCATATTGTCTAAGTAATATAATAAAGACAAGAATAATTTATTTATCTTTTTATTTCAACAGAGGTTGTCTAGAGGATTTTTATATTATTTTATGAGAAATGTCAAGTATGCATATAAATCTGCTACACAGGAAACCTATTAGAGACACATTCTTAATATAAAGGCTCAGACCACAGGTGGTGAAACAAGAAGAAACAGTAAAAATTTAATTCCCCTTATTTCTTCTTAAGCCCATTGTCTTTCACAGAAAACAAATAGATTCTGATCTTGACTGCACATTAGGTCTTTCCTGTTTCTTGATATGAGTTTCATTCTGTGGGACTGACACAAATCTTCTTTAGTCCTCATTCTGCTGGAAATACATACTGAATACCTGGAAAATGATGTTCCTTTGTCTATTTAAAGACATAGAAAGGACTCCAACAACTTCAGTGTTCTTGGGGCAGTGGGGCTGATTGCCTGACTGTAAGAGTTATAGCATTTCATACTGTTACGGGGAACTTTAGGGGTTAATTTGCTTAGATGCCAAGAGATTTTAGCTCTATCATCTAAACTCTGTGGAAAACAGAAGGGAGTCAGAATGCATTTGCATTAAGTCCTGAGATAAACTCTTCTGTGCTTCAAATTCTGATATGAGTAGAAAGCCTGTAAATAAAATCCAATGAAGTGAATGTAATCTAATAATAACAATCCATAGCAATCAAAAAAATTCCATACTATAAGCAGCGAGATTCTCCTGGAAATGCATTGAGAAATGCATTCCATTTGAGTTATCTGCACAGCTTTCATTAACCTCCATTAAAAAAGCAGCAAGCACTGCACAAATACCATAAACATCACAATGAGGTACGGATGCCCTTTTCTAATTCTATGAACTTATTTCAACCTGCCATATTGATTGAAAAAATATTTGTACAACAGAACAGTAGCAATTTGTCACCATATCTTCTGAAAAAAAAAAAGATGGTGCAATTTACCAATAAAAAAATAGCCATTTTTTGTGTCCAGTGGTACATCTTTTTCTATTATTTCTGAAACTTGCTTGCAAAATTTTGTATCTATTGTCATCTCTTTCTACAAAATGAGTTTCAGTTAACCAAATAAAATAATATTTCTCCAGTGAGTGGTTTCAGAAACCTTTAATTCATTGAGATGCCTGATCCCTTCCCTTCCCTTCCCTTC
>WBNO01003491.1:265-14641 GCA_013400575.1 Peucedramus taeniatus | reverse complement strand
GCAATGAAAGCAATTTGCAAGTAGGCATTGGAAGGCATTTTGATCTTGACAGAAAAAACCAAGAAAATTCTCTTGGTCATTTGTACTTAGCACCTGCAGTGTGAATGTTTTGTGGTCCTGATAGCTTCTCACATTACAGACCATTTGCAAATTTAGTTGTATTTTCATAGCATTGTGTATCTGTGTCCATATATCAACAAAAAGATAAAAATAATGTGAGCTGTTCTTTACACACATTTCATCCCTTAGATGACATCTCAGTAAGAACAGACAATCTGGACTGTATTGGAAGCTTTTCATGTAAGGGTGGCTGGGCTTTTTTTTTCATCAGGCATTCATATAGTGAATGGTTTCTGTGGGATCTTGCTCTTCAAGTGTATTCTCTTACATGGTGAGGAAAGGTGTTTAGAAAATTGGCCAGTAAAGAAGCTGAGACTGTATTATGAGCGTTTTGTACATTATTATACAAATGATTTATTGCACTTCGGTAAGAGCAATTTTATGGCCACTTCTTTTCAAATGTCACCCTCTTTCAACAAGTAATATGAAACAAAGATAAAAATTAAATATCAACCATCCTAAAAAGTGTCCCCCCCATAGCATTTTATAGAAGGTATCAGAAGTGATGCACAGATGATGGTATCAGAAGTGATTCACAGAGTGAATTACGGAGGCTTCCGAGTTGGTTTTTTTTGCTATTCTGCTCAAAAATACCTTCCTTCAGTAAGTCACACATGCACTTGAATCAGATTTGTTGTAGTAAGTTAGCAAGTGTCTTCTCTGCTGAGATGTGCTCAATAGCCACAGTTTTCAGGAATCTGCAACTCTACCTTGTTCCACCCTTTAGAGAGAACTGCTGGAAGAAGGATGAGAAAAACCAAAGTAAACTAGCATTTAGGAGAAAGGACAAAGAACAAGATCAAAACAAGGTCACAAGATGTTGTAACCTAAGAGACCTTGAAAATCAGAACATTTTTCAATTATCTAAAATTACTCTAAATTCCAGTAATTCAAAAATGCAGAGTTTCCTTAGCAGTTGTCATCACCTAAGTCAAGCTTGCATCTAGAATGAGAGTTATAGCACCAAAAAAGTTTAATGTTGTATCAGTACTCATGTAGAAATAAATAGCATTTTCCTGTTTGTTTTTGTGTCTTGCAAAAAATTCACCAAGATACACTTAATAATTCACATGAATTGCCTTAATTAAAGAAGGAGGAGAGAGAACTTTAGCATTGAGACTTGTAATTGTCTTAGCAAGATTTACTGTTGTGTCTGGAACTCATTAAAATCAGTGGGTTTTGCAGGGGGAGCTTTATATTTCATCTTTTTGAAGAATTATATTATATAGAAAATGTGTAAGTGCTGTGATTTTTTTACTTTGTGTTCCCAAATTTATGTCAATTCATGTCAACACTTTAAAAGTTGTTGTCAGCCCACTTATACAACATTAGATCATCACATGGATGAAGGAACTGTTTGCTTTCTAGAATACAATGCCACTAATTAAAGTTGAAAGTGAATGGACTGAATTAGAATCAGCTCATCCATCAAAGACTGCCTACTGATTATTTACTGACAGTGCTTCATTTAGCTCTATTAATTACTCAGTGGCACTGTTATGTAAAGGTCATGCTTGAAAAATTAGGAAAGAATACATGAAAAATTACTTTATGCGCTCAGTGCTGGAGTCTGGAAGTGGTAAATGTTAAACAGAGTGTTTATGTGAATAATCTATTAAATGTGTTTTTTCTTATCAGCATTTTAATTGTGAGTAAACAGGACAGCAGCTTACAGATCATGATAGGCTCCTCATGCAGGCTGTGATGGTCATGGCTGTGGTTCCATAGCACTAAACAAAAGTTTGTCTTTCTATTACTGCTTTTAAAATAGCTTGCTTTTTTTTTTTTTTTTGTTCTACCCAAATTATATGAATAATTATAAGAAATTTTTTTTGTTCTTTGTACTCATTACCCCTTCTTTCTTTATTCCTTTATCCTTTAAATAATAAGCCTCTTACCATCATTCCCCAGATGTCACTCTAAAATTCCATCTATGATACAGAAGTAAATGTGTCTTCTGTGTTCCTACAGCAGAAGACATACATACAGCTCGTTCACATTCAGCTCGTTCACATTCAGTAACCTTCATCAGTGCTAAGCAAAAACTTCTTTATAGTTGGGTACATGCCAGTAACAAGAGTCTTCAGTTATACATTTAATTCTAGTCATTGATACTAGTTTGGAAACCGCATTTAACTTCATTATTCCACTAAATACATAATTTGAGTTTAAAAAACCATATGTTCTCATTGACAGGGTTTTAAAAATTAGCTGAATAATATTTTTATCTTATAAAAAGGAAAAGCATGAGTTCTGTGGGTTTAGGCAGGGGATACTGTCTTTTTGCTGTTTAAATTAGAACGGCTTAGGCTTGCGGGGGGGGAGGCTCTGCAGAAGTGGTAATGTAAGAGGTAAAGTCCAAATGCTTATTTCCTCTGATAGATCTGTGAGCTGTGGTTGTTTTGTAATAAAACCCTTCGTGTCCAGGAGCATGGCTGACATGGGAAAATCTTATGTATACATACATACATATTTAAAAAGGAAAAATAACGTAGTTACTGAGTTGAAAAATACTGTTTGGCTCACATTCCAAAAAAGGGCTTGAAAAGATGATGAATATGTGTGTGCTCTTTTGCTCAAGAAGGGACTTTAATTTTCTGTTCAGTCCTGAGCTATGAGTTTCCATGCCAATCAGACATGTTATTAACTCAGATCTGTTTATAATCAAAGCTGAGAGCAGCATCACCACCGCTCTACTCAGAGACTGCAAGTATTAAGAAATTAATTTTGATTAGTTTGTTTTGTAATGGTGTTGTGTTTTGACATCGTGTTGTGTGATGTCAGGAAGGGCCTCTTTTTAAAGCCATCTTGAAAAAGCATGGCTATAAAACAGACTCAGGCAGGGAAATGGAAAACATTTGAAGCAGTTGTACGTCATCTAGGGAATGGTATCTCTCGAGAGGATAGAAATGATCTAATTGCCTTTGATTTTATGAAATACTATGAAAAGGAATCTGCTTATATATTAGATTTTACATAAATGGTCATTTTAAAAAGTGGAGAGTTTTATGTTTGTAACTTAAATTGACGCAGTGCAATTGCAAGAGCCATCTGCCAATCATCCAGATGCAACAGTTCAACAGTTACCATTTCTGGGCTTTTTTTTTTTTTTTTGCTTGCTTGGTTGGTTGTTTTTTTTTTTTGGCTTTTTTCCCTTTTGTTTTGCTTCTCAGTTGTCTTCTTTTAATCCTAGTGCCCAGCACTCTAACATTATTGTGGAGACTAGGTGGGTCTGAACACCCCTTTACTTGATTTTATTCTGCCCTGCTGTTTTTTCGGTGGCAGCATTGCATGTCCGGTGACACCTATGCATTGTCTTGCAGTGGAGTTGCACAATTCCTGCCTACCTCAAAGTAGAACCTATTTCAATACAGGAAATGCATTTTCTAGCCTCACTTTTTTTACCAGCTCTTTTAACTCTTGGCTTGGGCCAATCGGATTTTTTTCATTCTTAAATTTGAAGGCTTTTAAAATTTTATGAAGTCTAGGCATACAGAAACACAGCATACTTTTTGTGTAAAAAGTAATTTACTTTTTAAAGTAAAAAATATATCTGCAGCACCGCCTCAGCTCTCTTATATTTCATATGCTGAGAATAGAATAAGCTTGATTATGACTGAACACCAGAAGAAAGACAATCTTTATACAACAATGAAGTAATTAGTGATTAGGTGAGATTTTCCATTTGCAGATCTAATATTACAGGTATTAGTGACCGTGATGCTGAATCTGCCATCATTTGGATGAGAACCTGATATCTTGCTTGACAGTCATCATCTTTTACAGTGATGTATCAAAAACATGAGAGAAATACCCAGTTTTGCCAAGTAATCATTCAATGATCTTTATTGCTTTGAAGGTCCATGCCTTTGTCAACTGCCCTCTGAAGTAAGAATACTACCTCATTTTACCAGGGTGTTATGAGGTACCATATTGATAATGATGTACTGATATTTATAACTTGATGGGCAGCACTTTGTGCAAGAAAGTAAAAAATATTTTACCAGTTCAGACGGTCTACCTAAAATATTTTCTGTAATTTCAGTTGGAGAATTTACCCTGTATGTTTTCCTTAAAAACATCACTACTGTTGATACACTGTTCTTTGTGAGATTTTATCTTGGGGCTGTTACACAAAGCTTCCTTGCAGATTCACTTCTCTTTCTTTTTGTTCTAAATGCAGTATACGTTTACAAAAATTGCATTGCTTTTTGATCTAGAATAAACTTCCGTAAAAATTTGCAGTATAAAAATTACAAGATGCTTTGTTAGGCAAGGAATATGTTCTGCTTTTCTCCTTTGCCTATATTTTATCATGGTTGTCCATAAAATATGTGTATATGCTCTTAATACATCCTTTCAGTTCTCCATAATATCACCAAGGCTTTAACAGAGAACAATTGTATAGCTGGACTACACCTAATAGGCTACTAGAAGAAATATTTACATCTGGCACGATCAAAGCTTTTGGACTATATGAATGTGTATGTGGGAGGTCTAATTTTTATGTGGGCAGATTCACTAAGACCAAAACAGTGCAGTACTTAACCCCTTTCCCTTTATGAAAATTCAATTCCTCAAATGAAAAAAGTATGTAGTACCTGATTCTTATCTTTATTTTTCATTTTGATGAGTAGTATTAACTATTCTGCTTGTAACTACTTGTTTTAAGTCATAGAGAATTTTTTTGGTACTTCATCCCCTGTAGTGGCTTATTTAGTAAGATGCTTATCTTGCTTGTGATGTTTTTGCGTGTTGGAACATAAGCACATTTTCAAGTTTAAAAAACTCACATTTTTAACACAATTTTTATAGTCTGTAGAACTGCTGTGGAAGGAGCTGTGCTGTATTTTCAGTTTATAGCACTAGCTACATCTTCAGGTTTGGTTTTTGCAGGTTTAGTTCTTCTGGCAGTAATCAGCTGTGAGCCCTGGCTATTTGAATTTTTTTTAAATTCAGTTACTTTAAATAGTTACATTACGAAAGGCTATTAACACTCAGTCATTTAAATAATCTCAGTATTTTGTTTACAAGGCTCTGATGGAGACGTTTGGGATGATAGCTGACCTGGGCTAACAGCTTGCTGAACGGGGAAGTCTCGCTCTCCCTTTGGCTTCTTTCCTTCCTCCTGCTGTCCTGTGATCTTCCCTTCCCCGGCCCCCAGCCACACCAATTCTGACTGCAGGGTAACCAGCTCAGCTTGCCAGCCAAGCAGAAGAGCCCACATGCTAGAGCTGTGTGCCAAATGCCTTTTGTGCTGTTCTGAGCCTTAATTTACCAGGTGATCAGCAGAGTACCCGAGCTGGCTCCCAGGTAAGCATCAGGGGCTGAGGGGCTGTGGTGAAAGAGGAGCCATCTGCCCTTTTTGCCCCTGGTGAACTTGAGTCTTGCTCACAGCACTCTCTGTAGTCATAGCATGAGTCACGAACACAGCATCATGTGTAATATGTGGCTTCTTGAAAATCAGCCCTGCCTTTGCAGGCAGATGATGATGTGAGGAGCACTTCTTGTAAACAGTGAAGACTGTACATTTCTTTTGAAAAGACACACATCTTTTGTGGGTATCTTCGAAGAGCTAGAGATGTTTACAGCATCCCTGGTGGCTACTTTTAGAGCTGAGGGTCATCAAAGCAATAAAACATTTTCCCCCTGTGAAAGTGTTTTTTACCTATTAAATCATGGGTACCTATGTAACTTATCTTTTTGCATTAGTTCAGCATTCCAGGCTTGGGAAAGTTAATATACTTCTTTTGGATATATGCTATATCTCTTTATTATCCTTGTGGCATTGACAGTCCACAAATCTAATCCTGAACTATTCTAGCATCAAATGTGTATAAACTGGTACCAGTCAGCTAATATCAGGGTGATCTGTAAGTAACAGCAGCTGAGGGAGCATTTCAGAAATCATGGAGCCGTTCCTAATACTCTGCAGGAGTGGGATGGAATGAGTGGGTAGATGTGAAAATTCTTCATCTGCCAGACATTGGTATGTTGTTGAGTCTCTGTGAACACCTGAAGTACCAAGATGCTGCTATGCTAGCTTCTCTAACACAAAGCCCTTGCAAGGTAGGTAGGCTCTTAGCCAGATTTTGGAGCCCTAAGTGTTCCCTAACCCTTTAGTGTTACCGAGGTGATACGGCTTTGTTTTCTCTGGTCTCAACATCAGAACTGACACACAAGTTTTGTTGATCAGTGAAATGGCACCTGCAGCTCACAGAAAGGTGGTCAGTGTGTTCAGGATCATTATGTTTTTCTTGGGTGCTACACATCCTTTGAATGTTTTCCCTGTATTTTTTTCTCTTTCTTAGTTTGAAGAAAAAAAGGAGCAACAAAAAAAGACGTGCCGTTTCCTTTGTTGCAACTTGTAGGATTCTCTACTAGACTGCTATACTCTGTGACCACAAAACTGCCTTTTCTTCTGCGTCATGCTATTGAAAAACTGCTAGCAAGCAAGTTTAGTCTAAGCAAAACCTCAGCATTACTTGTTCTGCTACCTCTTGGTAGTTTTCAGCATGGTCACGTAATACCACAATTAGAGGCTCCAATCTATTTCTTGATGCATTTCTCAGCAGTTCAGCGTTCTCATTCACAAAGAGAGCATCACTGTATGCATTAATACTTAAGGAGATTAAATGTTAAAAAGGCCTCAGAACTGGCAGTGCTATCTATAATTGGTCCTCCAAAGCAACAGCTAACTCAGCAATGGGAAGTATCATGTTTGGTTTCTAGCTCCCAGCATCACCTAATTTACTAAATATTCCAATACAAATAAAGTGACATAAGGAAGAGGCCTTATATAAATACTTATAATCGTAGGCATTCAGGAATCATCATAAAACTCAAAAATATAATCAGAATTCAAAAGAGCTGACTTTAAAATATTGTGTTTTGTAAGCATTCATAACCAGAATGTTTGTTTCAGGCTCAGAACACCACACTCCATTTTAATCTCTCTTCTTTCAGCTCTGAAGTTTGCCAGTATTGTTGAGGTCCCTATGGCACTTGAATGAAACTGTTTCCGATCTGAGCCTAAGCAAACCAAAACAAAGAAAACAACCACTGTGACCATTATTTAGAGTATCAGACTGGTAACAAAGGCGGCACAGCAACAGGGAAAGCAAGGGTTTTTAAAACAGAAAAAAAAAAAAAAACCCACAAAAAACCTCAAGCAAACAAACACACATCCCAGACCAGAAAAAAAAAAAAAAAGAAAAAACAAATAAAAATCCCCAACAAATTCCTGGAAAGGAGTGTCAGCAGAAACAATACTTAGGAACCCCAATCCCTAAAATAAATGGGATGGAAATGTTACACTACACCACTTCTCAAGCACCCCCTCACAGAAGAGTATCAGGGGTGTACTGATAATGTGGTAATTCCTGACAGGAAGAAAACAGATTTGAACATTTGACTTTGTTGTCTACCAGAGACAAACTGTGTATGTAACATTATTACTGTCACTAAGAGATTGACTGCCTGCCTTCCTGTTGCTTGTTCAAGGAGATTTCCATTTACCCTCATCTAACTCCAAGATAAAGAAGGGACCATCTGTTCTTTCTCCTTCACTCCCTTCTTTATTATGGTCCTTTGTCCTCATCATCTCAAATACTAATTCATTCTCCCCGATGTCCTCAGTACATTGCCTGGTCTGTCAAGTGCATGCACTCATCTTTCCATTGGTCTGTTATGCCCTTAGATGTTTCCTTATTCCTTGGCACATGTATTTGCCTAATCCTGGTGTTTTAATGTGAGTTTCTCTACTGTGCCAATGTACCCCAGAAAACCTGCAGCTAGCCTGAGGCCTTGGGAGGGGTTACAGCACAAGGGTTCATGCTCTGACTCTGGATGTGGGTTGTGAAGGAGAAGACTTGGCTGCACTGCTGTGCCTCTTCCATGTAGATGGTTGTTTTCTTTCAGGAGAAATGCTTAAATACTGTCACACACAAAAAGTAAGGTGTGCCTTCCATATCTGTATGGATTCTTACCAAATTCTGACTCTGCTGTGTTGTCTGCTTCCAAATTACAGCCTTCTAGAATGGCATGTCCTTATATGCCACTACTTAGACCATTCAGTGAACATTTTTCAGTTTGTTGGTGACTATGGACATGGATTAATTTTGCCAAAATCCTTTTTACAGTAATAGAGGTTTTAAAGAGGCTTGTCAACTAGCTCTCCTCTTCTGGTCCTCTTCCTTGCACCCCTTTTAAAAAGAAAAAAACTGCATTAAAGTTACAAGTGAAAAAACTCGTACCTGTGAACACACAGGACTTGTGGCATTTTTATATACTCTGTTATCAAAGGCAGCCCTAGGATCCAGAGAGTTAAATCAGCATCTTCCCAAATAAGAGCAGTGAGGAAGTTCAGGGAGGAAATTCAGTGTGGATGATGCTTTGTGTACAGGTCTGGCATGATGCCAAGACCTGCTCTGTGATGGGGTTGTAAACAGTGTCTGTCTTTCCCTTCTCAAACATCTTTTCTAAGCCTGTCTTCGTGCCTGATCTCTCTTATGTGTGTGTGTATATGTATATCTTATTATATATATAAAGAGATTACACACCAAATAATTACTCATTTTATATCCCAGCCTTTAAAAACGTATCATGTGTTGTAGGTTTTGAGTTCCAGTGAAAACGTTACATGAGATCTAAGGCATAGCTGTTGTTTGGCAAAAATAGTCACCATGTAATAGTGACAGGACTGTCTGGAGATGTTTCTAAGAGACATATCTGTATATTTAAACCCAGATTAACAAATGTCACTACGTGGGCAGGAGGAAAAAAAAAAGCATCAGCATTTTCAGGGGCTTCATGTATTATTCTGGAATTGAGAGAAGGCCCCAAGTGGCACAGAAGTAAACATCCATCTAACTTATTTGCAGTATAATTTATCATTCTGCACGTGTTTGTGTAAGTTCAGCATCTGTTTTCAAGAAATCATTTTTGTGCTGACTTAATTTGAAAATGTTTGTGGTCTTGCTCTATATTCTTACACATATTTTCTCTCGACAGAGTTTGCATTTAGTATAGTGAATGCTCCAATGGCCTTGGATTTAGCCTTTGGCATAGTGTGTGACCTGCTCCAGCGGTGGGGGGAGATCCATGCCGGTGTCCCAGTCCTGCTGGAATGGCTTTTGGGAGACAGTGACCCGCAAAGAGATGGGGAGGCTTCTGCCCTGGTAATTTTAACAAGCAGTTGATATAGCATGCTAGAAGCACTATAGTTCTGCAGTCTTGTGGTAGGAATAGAATGAAATGAATCTGATGAAACCTGATAATTGCTACTGCAGTACTAACTGATTAACAGTCTTTTTTAAAAATTCACATGGATATTATTTAGAATGAAAAGAGTTGTATATCTGTTTCCTGGTAATACCAGCATAAAATTAAAGAGATCAATAAGCAAGCATTGAAGTTAATCAAGAGTTACTTCACAAGGCATTGTTGACTGAAACATTTTGAGGCTGTAATGTAATTACATTCAGTATTAGTGCAGATGATGGCTTCCCTTGAATTTAAATTGCTGCTGGAGGTGCCAGGCACATCTGGGCATTCAAGACCAGTGTTCTACCAATGCTGGCTTTCCCAGAAATGGCATTTAAATATTTGGTAACTTTATGCCATCATCCATGTGACTAGTTCTGCACAACACATGAAACAGTCTTGCTTACATCAGTCATCTACTTCAGGATTGTTCCTGTAAAGCTTTGCCACACTGGTTCTGTGAAAGCTGTTACTGTATAAATACACTATGTTCTTCTTGTCTTGAAAAGATTGTAAAAGTCAAAATAATGCTGGAAGATAAACCAGAAGGAGCAGGAGCAGCTACAGCTTTGACAAGTTTGTTGACAATTAATATGACCCATTAAATATACAATCAATCTTCTTTAAGTCTGTAGTTTAGGTGTGCATTTCTGATGTTTCACTGACTGATACAATTTTCATTTAATCCAGTCAAAAAACTCCATGATTTAGCAAATTATCCTACTGCATACAGAGGTCTTTGTGAAATATAATACTGTTTCATGGGGGAAGGCAACCAGATGTGAAGGATTAGGGCTGCTATTTACTTCCACTATTTCCCAAGACTTGTGCCATAACTGCCTGATCTTTGAAGGTAAAATTTCTTTGGCAAAGTAGGAACCTTTTTACTGTGTTTTCCCAAACCTTTTAAAAAAGGCATATGAATGTTTACCTTATTTTTTTAATATAAAAAGTTGTTCTATGATAGCCTCTGTTGTCATCATTTCTATATATATCCTTTTTCACACCTTTTATGATTTTCTCGTTATTATCAAACCACAAGTCATTTTCTAATCACTATTGGTTTTCTTTTTGTCAAGGAAGAAGATGATTCCCTGTTTGATAAAGGGGAAGTGAATTTTTGGGCAGAGAAGCTGACTCATGTGAGACAACTTAGTAAGCACCTTTTACATCTTGTATCAGTGACTCACCTCACCTTACCAGATCATGGGGAACTTAATCATCTGTCAAGAATAGCACTGGACCAAGCCCACAACATTGAACACCTTCTTGGAGCTCTACCTTTGGTTCCAGAGTTTTCCAGAACTCCAGAATTTACAAGATTGGCTATTCAAAAGGAGAGAGTAACAGTCTGTCTTAAAATATTAAATCTGCTCAAGCCTGATGACACTTGCAAAAATGAAAATCTGGAAAAGTAAATTACTAAAACTTCATCCTCAGGGAGCTGCACACATTACTGGATGGGCAGGGAGACTGTATTCCAGCAATGTTCCAAGGAATTAGGGATTGCTGTGATGACTTCAGGAAACCTGCAGTACCTTCAGTATTCAGGCTAGAACTACATTTTTTATACTGATTAATTGTTCTTTTTTTTTAAATGGGACGTGCAGTGGAAGACTTTTCCTTTTTAAATGCATTTGCTAATTTAATTCAGCTGAGCATTCTTTATTACAGCTACTGTAGGAATTAAAGCAGCTAAACTTAATATTTTTCATTCATCCAGGTGCAGGCCACCTGTAGTTCTGTTATGTTTTGTTCCACATTTTTACCTCCTGTATCTTAATACCAAGAAAAAGTTTATTTTTTTTCTTCTTTCAAGATGTAGCATGTGAATTATGAAATTATTATGTTTTTAAAAACATCTTTAAGTGTTTCTAATAGAAAAACAAACCATGACTTCTTTGTTTATGTCAATTTTTAGAGTATATTTTAAATTTTACTGCATTTTCCTCTGGAGGAAGACAAGGATTTTCACTTTGGTAGTAACCTTGTTTTGCACATTGAAACAGCAATAGTTAAGACTTCTGCATGCCTCTTTTCTCCTTTAAATCAAATAACTGCTTTCATAAAATGGCTCTAAAATGAAGACTTGCTGTGTTCAAAACGAAGCAGCTGTTCCATGGCAAACGAAACAGTTTCATCTTTACTTCAAACACCTTGCTCTGCAAGCAGGCCTGGAAAGCGAGGTCCTGCCGAGGGGTGGAGGCCCCTTGGAAGGGTACCAGAGGTGTTTCTGTGCTGCAGCCCTCGCTTTTGGGAGATGCTCTCACCAGGTGGGGCAGCTCTAGGGACTATTCTGAGTGCTCCAGGGTCTTGCTGTGTCTAGAACACAAAAAAAGCTTTTTGCGCATTGAATGTTTTTTTTCTGCGAGCTGGAATTGGGTTTCGATATGAAAATGAGACATCAAAAATAAACAGTGATGTGAAAAGGTTGTGTTACCTTCCCATAGCCAAGGGCTGCGTCTAGATGTGTGGCTCCGGCGGGCCTGCCACAATATGGATGTCCTTGGGAGAAGGACATGTCCGATTGCTTTCAGCCTCTTCACCTGATGGTGTCTGAGCGCAGTTTAGCCCTAAATCTCGGTGACGCCCAGGTCCTGCCCGAGCGCTTGTCCCGCGGCCTGGCTCGCCACAGCAGCTCGGCCTGGTGCGCCGCGCGGCCGCCAGGTGGCGCCACAGCACCGCCGCGCACGGGACGGGACCGGGATGGGGCTCCCGGAGTGCCGGGATCGGGATCGGCCGGGGCAGGGGAAGGCTTGGGCAAGCGCTGCTCGCAGTGCCGGGTGCTGCGGTGCCCCATAGCCGGTCGCTGCTCTCTTGAGTTTAAAGACTCTGCCCTAAATAGAGCTAAGCTGCCGAGTTGGGTCCAGTGGACATCTGAACACTGCACAAAGTCAGCACTTCAAAAAACCTAACAAGCAGAAATACAAGTTTAGTATTTGCTCTAAGTTTCCAGGTTTCAAAGTTACTTATATAAGAAGTAATTTATGGTGAAACTTGAGGCTTCAATAGGCAAAAGAGAAATGTTGGAATCTGAAATGATGTTTCACAGAATGCTCGCTATCCAACTTAACGAGCCATGCTGTGAGTTAGGCTAAAAATTAATTTGTATACATCTGGTTTGAACTCCTGGGGAAAAAATAGCCCAGCTCGTGTCTGGAAGCCACTCTTAAAAAAAAATAGTCAAGACTTGTACAATTAGTTAACAGCTGCTGATTCTGCCACATCTTTCCATCATTTCTGAACTAGTGTGACAACAGCTTCTGCAGTAGGAGACAAAAAGAACTTTGTATGCATCAAAAGCACTGTAAAGTTCTGAGACCTTGCTCATGTCAGTGGGTAGCATAAGACTATCAGTAACACTGGCTTCTTTTTTAATTGGGTAGTATTTAAAATGCATATGCTCGTATATTTGATACTGGCAAATCGATAAATGCAGACAGGTGACAGCACAGTAATAGACCCACAGTGACCGTAAAACTTGGTGGAGCCTTGAGGACTTGGTTAATCAGTTACCAAACAGCTCGAAAACTTGGTCTTCCTTATTGTGGTTTTAGGATGCAACTGGAACCTCTGTCATCTCGCTTGAGTTTATAAGAGAGCAAATAAGAATTATATCAGTGCACATACGTTTCACCACACGGTGCTGATGATGGGTTACTGTGTAACTACTCAATGAAGAACCTTTAGACCCCGAGGAGCGATTGCAGGAGAGAGCAAAACCTGATGCCAGAGCACTTATCGGCCGTGTGTTTGATCAAAGTCAGTTAATCAAAGTATTCCTCCCAATGGCGTTGACACATTGATCCGTGCATGATTGTCACAGTAAACTGTCCCCTCGGTTGGCTGGCGGGCAGGATCAGCTCCGAGGTGATGTTTCCATAGCAGAGTTGCGTGGGAGGAGGAAGAGTTTGAACTCGGGTCAGTGCGGAGGCGACTCCGACCGGCCCCGGAGGAGGTTATGGGAAGCGATGCGCGTTATGGCTGCAGCCCCGCGCTGCGGCGGCTCCCCGTGTGCGGGGCAGCGCCTGTCGCCGGGACGGGAGCTGTGGCCCCCGGAAGGGCAGGAGGAGGGGAAGGAGCAGGAACGGGGGATGTATCCCGGCACCGNCAGGAGGCTGGCCGGCCGAGTCCAGCAGCGCTCGCCGAGCGGGGGACGGGCCCCAGGGGACACTGGAGGGAGCGAGGTTTGGGCTTTCCGCCGCCCAGCTCCTCGTCTTTCCCGGGAGATTTCGATCCCCATTTCCGGGCTCGTTCGGCCGCGGGTGACGGGTCCGGGCAGGGTCCCGCCTGCAGCCTTCCCCCCACAGTGGCGTTGGAGGTGGAGGACGAGGGGAGGAAGCAGAGGAGCGCCTGAGCCTCTGGGCAGCGGGGGGCGAGTGCGAAACCTGGAGTGAGGGGCTCTGGTGACACCCCTGCCCCCAGTCCGAGGTTCCTTTCCTTTGCAAATGTGTTTGCACAGCGCCGCGCTCCTGCTGACGTGGTCGGGTTTGCTCCCTTGGGGTACGCGGGAGTGCCATCCCGGCTCGGAAGCTAAAGAGGATCAAACGCCTCTGCTGGCTTTAGCAGCCATAAAACTTTACACGTCTGTCCGCCTCTGTTCTCCTTCCCATTTGTCCCGGAGCCGAGCAAACGCGGGACGGGACAGAGGAGCCGCCGCCGCCGTTCCCACGTAGTGTTTGCGCGGCCTTATCGGCGCGGGGGGGGGCGGGGGTGTTTTGCACGGCGGCTCCCGGCCCGCCTTGGCCGGCTCGGTCCCGGGAAGGAGCCTGGCCGCTGGGACCGGCCGCTGTCTTCGCCAGCGGTCCGGCGGTGGGGCGGCGGCCGGGGGACTCGATGGGATTCACAGGACCTTGGCGGGGATGAGGAAGGAAGGGGAGGAAGGGGCCGAACGTGGAAGAGAGACGTGGGAGGGGTGCGGGGCGCGGGAATGAGATGCAGACAAGGTTAGGTGGGGGTCGTTTATCAGTCAAGCCGCTGCGAGGATAATGC
>WBNO01003488.1:41088-53771 GCA_013400575.1 Peucedramus taeniatus | reverse complement strand
TAAATCAAATTTCAAAGAGATGCTGCATGCTTTCAGAGTTTCTTATGCTTAAATTACAACAGTGTAACAACCTGATGTGACAAAGAACAATGCTTGTCTAGACCAACGGTGAACATATACTGTAGAAGTATGACATCTCGTTTCACTGATGAGTAATAAAAGCTGAACCAGGAAACAAATTACTGGAAAGAGTTTAAAGTTCTGCCGTGCATTTAAAATTAACTGGATAGGTTTTGAACATTCTAATTTGCACTGAATTTAAAGAAATAAAAGAGGTGAGCACACAGAAATGAAAAATAAATCTGATGTCAGTTAGCTTTTATTAACTTTCAAATCAGCAAGCAGTGAGTAAATTCAAAATCTGTTCTACAAGATGTTGACTTAAATTTACAGAGACATGTAAAGAGTTCTCAGTGTTTGAGTGACCAAAACACTATCTTTCTGAAGAATCATAAATACAAGATCCTTGACTAATACATAATCATAAAACTGGCCTTCATTTTCTGCTTTTTTCTTTCTGAAGCAGCACAAGATTTTATCCTATTTTATCCCATACCACAACACTTCCTCCAATTCACCATGTATATTCATTTTGTTGTTTATTTTGACAGCAACACCTCACAGCAAATGATTAAATTTGAAAAGATTTTAGGATAATAAAACATTTACAGTTTAGAGTGTACAAACAATTTTCTGTAGAAAGGGGATGGGTGGGGGAAAATATGTTTAGAAACAGATGATGGCCTTGAAAAGACAGAAGATTCAGAGTAGCTGCTGGCTTAACTGGCTTCCTTGCTCCCCAGGCTCTACAAATATGAAGAAAATTAAGTCAATGAAATTTAGGAAAAAAGGGAGCAGAGAAGTGGTGGAAGGAATTGAAAGCAAACGGTGAAAGGTACTTGGAAGACACAGTAAAACAAGGAATGCTTAGGATGAACAATGCTTGCCCCTAGTGCTGTCCAAGTCCTCTGCCCCTGGGTAATCAGAGTGCAAAGACCTGTGAGTCTGGAGACAAATCTCTAATGGTCTGTTCCAAACACATTCACTCAGTGTATTATACTTAAAAGAATTAGCAAAGAGGAAAAATATTCTGCTCCACAGATTTGTCGCTGCCACAAAGCAGAGACAGCTGTTATCCTAAGAGTACATGTCATGGCCAAATAAAGGGAGTAGGAAGGACCCACCAGGAAGAAGTCCTGGTAACGCTGTCCAGAATCCCTCTGCACTCAAGGCACAAAGGTCTCTACCATCTGGTAAAGGTAATAATCAAAAGAGGGCAGGGAAAAATACAGGACACAGAGTTCACTTTATTTCTAAGGATCTGTATGTGCTACATGCTTTGGCATAGCACCTTCACCTGACACAACCTCAAGGATGCACCAAGAGAATTTACTCAGAGGATCTAAGGTCAAAGGGAACATCACCTATTTCTCCCTACAGAATATTTATCAGAATACAACAGAATTTTTGATAAATAAGAACTCCACACCAAATTGCAGATGTCTCTTTGGTGGGGTAAATCTCATATTAGGACTCAGAAGGAATCTTACCAATAACAACATGAGTAACTTCTCCAGTAAAAAGAAATAAAGACTAAATTCCAAGCATCTGTTCAAAATTTCTGTGGAGTTTCAATTAGCTTTAGAATCAGATTACATTCAATTAAGAAAATAGGCTCAGAATTCCTAAGAGGGAGATGGTTTAACTTCACACATCTGAAAGGCAATCTGAAAACAGCTTTAGAGCAAGTGGGTGTGAGCCCATGGAATTTTTGATATCTGAGTTTCTCTGAGGTGAGATAAAAGCCTTTGAAACAAGGTAGGGGAAAACCTTTATAAAAAATGGAAACAAGACATTCACACCTACTTCTAAAAATAGGCAAAGACATGAAATACACCACACAAATACAATCTCTATTTGAAAACATCAATCTCTGCGAAGTTTGACCAAAAGATTTCAAGAGTCTAATATGCAAGTGGAAGAATATAACATATGAACGTTAAGGTGTATTTTGAAATAAAAATTCAAAACTTTCAAGGAATGCAGAAACATTTTCACAGAAGCATGAATGCCTTTAAAGAGTCAAGAAACAAACTGACCTAAGCGAAAGTCTCCTCCTATCCTCAGACATACAAATGCAGCACTGCAAGACCTGACTACCATAAAATGGGGAAGAACCCAACCAAAGCATGTGTCCAGGAAAAGAGAGGATAGCAAAAGAGAAAAAGATATCTATAGGAATATACTTTTATTTAAAACCACAGCAGCAATCAGCTTTTGTGTTTTTAAGGAAACTGAAAAAGACAAGTAAACAAACCAAGCCTGAGCTTTGCATGTTTAAGTGCAAGCCTTGCCACCGTAGAACACTAAGCAAGAAGTGAGAAAAGACAAACAAATGGCTATTCAAAGCATTTTAACAAAACGTAACTCTTCAGTTATGTGAAAAACACTAGACTTCCTGGCAATGACTCCACAAAGTTTCTCTAACTTACCACGTAAACCTGTAGCAAAGAACATAAGAGAAAGCTTTAAGATGTGAAAAAAGAGTTTTGTTTTTCCCAAGTTACCCATCTTGCAAAACCTCTCAAGCTTCTGAAGACATTAATTTACAGAATCCTTTTTACTTCAAAATGTATTTATAAATGTGCTGGCAGCAAATACAGGCATCCTGAAATTTCTAGCTGTGGTCAAAGTTGGAATGCTTGAAGATGTTGCTCAGCTCTGTAACACATCTAGGCAAATAGTTAAAATGCTCGGTTTTCAATGAACATGAAAGAACATTCCATCCATCTCTGATACACTTTTGGCCATGGCTTATTTGTAACTTCTAAAACAAATTCAAGGTCTACAGGCACTTCTTTCCACATACTGTACTTTCTTTAGAAGTTTTTTTTTTGTGAGAATTTCATGACAATCAATAGTCTACAAGGATGAGTCACATCCCTTTCAATTAGATGAGCAAAAATGTTTTTAGACAACACTTCTGTCACAAATTACTGTCAGTCACTCTACAGCTAAGCATCATAGTAATGCTTTTAACTGGAATTAACAACTTCCAGTTCATTACCTATTAGAAGTTCATCTATGGTGACTGCCTTAATACAAGAAGGATGCTTCTCCTTGAAAGAGAAATCCTTTGGACTAAGACTGTATATTCAAAAGTCTTAACAATTAGGAACATAATTAAAAAAAAAAAGAAAAAAACAATTCCTCACGAAAAAGGTTCTTTCACTGCAAAATTTTGGTGATAACCATAGAATGACATTGCTTGAGTATAACAGGTCCAAAACATTCTTTGCATTGATCCACAATAACAACATGCAGAATAAACTGAGCAATTTCAGTAGCAAGGAGACTGGAACCCAGAATGTGACATCTGCTTCCCCATCAATCATATTAACTCTCAATTTAAATGATGTTCATAAAGAAAGTTCTACTAAAGTCAGATAAACAGATAAAGAAACAAGTAATCTACGTACATACTAATAAAGGATTACACTAAACTTAGAAATAATTTGAAATCATCACCATTCTTTACAACCACTGCATGTTCCTGGTACCTGATCAGCAGACTTCATTAAGTGCTCTATAGTCAAAGAAAAGCTTGAAATTGCATAATTTTCTCACAGCCAGACATAAATGCAAATCAACATGTGGTTTTGCTGAAAACAGCATGTTTTAAGTGGGTTGTATGGGGTCTCCCCCCCCCGCCCAAAAAACTGTTTAATAATTTCATTGTGTTTCAAGAAAAATCCAGGCATCAAATGGTGGCTGATAGCAAGAGCACAAAAATTACCAGTACTGCAATAATGTCTTTGTGGAAGTAAACAGAGTAAATAATGAGTCTTACGAAATACCTTGTCCAGACCACTTTATTACCAAAGGCTGACAGTGGTAACGTGCATTTGTTTCTCTGCAATGCCAGAGTTCTCAAACCAGAAAACATGACCTTAATGACCTTATCAAATACAGCCGATGCTTATGAAGACCAGCACAGTTGTTTTAACACTATTGTGTCAATCTTGTTCCTTTGCAGAAAAAATCCACCTTTTCCTCTAGTTAACTATTACCATTATTATTGTATTCACAGAACACCATTTCACTTGAGAGTCGCACAGTCCAACAAAGAAAGGCTATTCTTTCTGCACTTAGAGCCTGAAAAAAAAAAACACAGACAGCATACCCCAAGCAAACTGTCAGCTTGCCCATAAAAGATCAAGAACAACTCTTGTGCCTCAACAACTCTTTGAAGTTATGCCTTTTGGATGAGCTGCAATCCTGTGTAACAGGAGTTCTGCAATTGAGTGGAACTGAGGAAAAAAATTCATCTTTTGTGAGATTTCCACGAAAAGATATTTGTGCCTTGAAAAGATTAAAAATGTTTGGAATAGAGCATTAAAAGTCTGAGAGAACTGTAAAAGCGATTAAATATTTCAGATAAGCTCATAGCAATGAGTCCTACAGAAGCCAAAATATCAAGAAGTTACAGTCAGTATACTTTACAATGAAATCTGTTATCATTTAATACAAGCTTCTGTTGTTCTGCATCTTCATTTGTATTACAGGGAGACAAGAACACAAAGTTTCACACAGATTTTTGTTATGTATGTGCCAACTTCAAATGCTAAAACACACTGTTTATGCTAAAGCATAAACAAAAGGGAGTGACAGCTCACTAGCGAGACCGTCAAAACAAACCTATATTTTTACTCATAAAATCTTGCAATTAATGAGAAAAACTATTCTGATTGCTTTGTTGACTTGCCACATGTAGTTTGTTTTCCATAGAGCAACAGAAAAACCACCAGTACTAAACCAGAAGATGCAGCTCCAGAAATGACAGAGATGTCTGGAGGTGGTGTTCAGAACAAGGTAAGAGTAGATACAAACCGTTCCATATTTGGAAGCTGACAGTCCAACACTTGGGAGTTTCTCATACCAAATCCAAAAAACTGCCACCGCAAACCACACTATTTTCTGGTTTGGGTACAAATTTGACTTTTCCTCAATGTAACTGCATAACTAACTACTCTGATCTACAAGAAGGCCAAATCCCAAACCCAGTGCTCCCTATTCCAGTAACCAACAGAACCTTCAATTAAGAGATTATATAAATCACTTAATGAATAAATGAAAGCAAATAATTACATTAATGACTGCACTACAACCTGAACAAAATAACATTTTATCTTAAAAACAGGAAAAAGGGAAAAAAAAAGGTTTTGTGCAACAGAACACATAAAAATACTACCTAAGATTGGAATAGAGCCAGAAAGTGGAATGATGGCAGGCATTAGCACAAGTAGTAGCAAGACAGATAAGGCGAAAAAGGTTTCTGATAGGAGTAATTGGAAAAAACTTTTTCATTTCATCTTGAAGCCATAACTTGTTCTACAGAAGCTACTTCGGAGTATTCAAATCTACTAAAGTAAAAGAAAAGTCTCTTGGGCATAACAAAAACATATAAGCTATTTACCCCAGACACAGCTACAAAGAGATCTACAACTGTTCGGTTAAGCTTCTTAAAATATGTTTTTCTCTGTAGCTCAGGAACATGATAAAAATCACAACTCAAAGTAGATTTTTATTTTTGTTTTCTACTGAGGAGGGAGCTGACATACAAACCAATCTTGTGGAGTGAGAGCAGCCTCAGTGAGCTTAGGGAAGTGCATCGTAAATAATTCCATTAGAGAGATACCCGCTGCTTTCTGCGAGCTATACGCTAATGTGTAAGATAACACATGAAAGCATATTTGAACAGCTCAGTGAGACCCACAGGAGAGCTAAAAGCCAAGGCACTTGCCAAGTTCACAGTGTGACTGAAGCCTTGGCTCCCAGTCAGCATGTCTAACACATACCGAAGCATGCACTTACTGCCTGCCTTACGCTATCCCCATCAAGTACATTAATGAACACTTTCCCAACATCTGGGTAAGCAAATCCAATGCTAATCCTCTTGGAATACTACCATAAATTCCAAGCACAGGAAATTATTTTTACAGCACAACACTTACCTTGCTTTCCTTTTTTATTTTTTACTAATAAAGTTGGAGAGGAAGAAGCAATTACTACTTACAGGAGAAGAAGAATACCTGTTTCCACCATTACTGTCATGAGGGATTAGTGGATCTGGGACAATGAGCAAACTGCTTCATTTACCACCCAGAAATGTTTAGCTTTACTCACCTCTACATTATTTCATGGGGACCTTTGCTGAAGGCAGATGCTATAAAATCCTTATCATTCCAAAAAGACACTTTTCCAAAAACTCACCAGCAGCTGCTCATCAAGATGTTCTATCTTAATTAACAAGTACTGTTTTGAAATAAAAGCATTACTTGCCCTATTCCTCTACACATATTTTGTCATAATAATCAGAACCAGTAGGATATTTTTCCCCTCTCTAAAAAGCAGAGCCAGAACAATCTGTCTTTAGCTCAGCAAGCCAGAAATAAAGTTCTTACGAAGTGTCCAATAAGTCTCTGATCACTTTAATCACAGTCATTTAATTTATTCTTAAAGGGTAAAGACCAGCTGATAAGACGCACCTAAAATGACAACCAAATTGCACCAACTAGAAAACTTTTACTCAGTTTGCATTTTTATAAAGTACTTAAACATACTTACACCAAAATACAGTGGAAAAGCAAAAGATAAAACTAGTGTAGCACAAAAACAAAAATCCACTGAGATTTCCCATTTAATACCCCCCTACAGAAAGGTCTGGCAAGATTTATCCCAGAGGTATATTTACTACTAGTCAGAAATTCATACCTCTAATTCTATAAGTGCTGCAGTCACTGCATCTGTTGCAAGAGCACCAGCCTGTAGCTTTTCAATTGCCTGTAAAACACAAGTTTTAGCTGATGATTAGGAAATTTTATTATTCTATGACTGAGTCCTACATTTTCCTAGTCCTGTATAAAATAAAATCTTCAGCAAATTAGTTTAAAATGTAAGAGAGTGTAAGAACAAGAGACACTGGAAAAAGTCAGTATGAACCATATGAGGGCAGATCTGAAGGTATGATTTTATTACTATGACATTGTGACACTGCATTTAGTAGGAGATTTCTGCACTATCAAAATAATTTCTTATACTTGATGTCCTCAAACACCAAATGTTTCAGTCAACAAGTTTCACCTTTTCCTTCCAAGATTCAACAAAATTTTCTGGTACCACATACAGCAATTACAGAAAATTGAAGAGAACCTCATCTAAAAGCCAACACAAATCACGTAAGATAATGTTACCTTCAAATTGTATACATGCACAACAATAAACTTGTAGAGCCTAACAGTATTTCTTAGATCCATACTGAACAAGACCTTACAGTCAAGCTTTCTCAGGGAACCCCAGAAAGCAACTCTGGTTGCAAGACAAACCTGAAATTGTTTGTTCTTCACAGGAGTTTTTGATGTTGGCTACTCAGCCCAAGAGTAGCTACACAGAATCTCAAATTGGACTTGAATTCAACAGCAGATCTCACATAACTAGCTGGAAAATTACTTTCACCAAGGCTAAAAAAGCCAGTGTTAAGTTTGGATGATTTGCAAGGCTTCTCATTACAAAATTATACTGGTATTAGGATTGAGCAACAAACTGTAACACAAAGTGATAATTATCAGAAACCAACTCTGAGACTCTTCTAAAAATCCTGCCAAGCTTCCAAGCTCCTTCTCCCTCGAGAAAGCAAAAGACATTCAAAATTTTAGAGAGAGGTCTTCCAGCTATTCATTCAACACTTAAAAGACAGGACTTGCCAGTTCCAAAGCAAAGTTCTTGGAAGAGATGAAAACATATTAATTTCAATGGAAATGAAATTTTTGCCATTTCTCCATTTCCAACTTTGATTTTTTTGGTTTTGTTTTTCCTGTTTCTACCTCCCTTTCTTTTAAGAGGGTAAGAGCTATCAAGAAGAAAATAATTCTAGAAACCCCTGCGTTCACAGAGCAGATGCTAGAGTTTAAATAAACTCCAAAGAGTGGACATGGAAGGAATCAATATACAGACACCATACTTAGTGCCAGAAACGCCAGAGAAGTGCAGGAAGCTGTACAAATACTCCTTGTAGGTACCACTGTGACCTTCTCTTGTTCTTCTCTTGTTCACCACTCTTCATTTGGTGTCTGATATTTGCCAGCACTGATGAGAATGCTGCTGCATCTTGTGGCCACACTCTGTCCTGTCTCTGTATCATCCTAACTGTTTCTGCTCCATTTTCCCTCCATAAACACATACAGCCCAAGCAACTAAGTCCAGGTATTTCTTGTGTACCCAGTACAGGACTGTGGAGCTGGTGACACATACCTTCTGGCAGGCTCTTTTGCACACATGCTTGTACTCTTTAGCTTTGGATTCAGAATGATAACCTGCACCTGCAATAGAAACAAAAGGAAAATATATTATAGTACCTGGCAAACTACAACCTGTAGTTCACACAGAGATTTAAGACACAGGGAGATACAGTGTTCCCTATTCTGGATTATGTTGGCATTTCCTTTTTCTATCAATGATTGACAATTTTATGCATTCCAACACAGAATCAAACACACTCAGTAAAATACAGGATACAGATCATATATCCAGAAGCATGCAGGTATAAATATCAGCATCAATCTCTTCCTATAAAAACATTCCAAGAGATTCCAGTTTCACTCATTCTTGGAGGATTTCCAGCATAGTTTTTTTCTTTACTGTCCATTATGGGGCAAAATGCTCAGTTTTAAGTCAAACTCTAATTTTCTTTCTTCCACAATTCTGCTAATTTTCTCATGTTTATGCTATGTTTTTAGAGCTTGTTACTCCTGACTTCGATCAAGGAGTTCCTTGAAATGAAGATCATACAAATTTTTCACCTTTTTCTTACTCTTTGTATTTATCCCGCTGTATTGAACCATTCTGCCCTATTTTGAAGCCACTGCCCCTACTTCCCTACCTGAAAAGTTAATCAATACCAACATTCAACTAAATGCAGCATCAGAAAAACTAGAGTGGCATACATATATAAAGTCTACTTCTGTTTTACCAGGTTTTGCACCTAAAAATGTGCTTGTATTTATCTCAACTTCCCTTTGCTCACCTTTAGAAATATTAGTTTTGAGAAACTACTAAAACAAGCTTTAACACTAATACCAAAGTGACCCAGTAAAGGACACTATACTGAGCAATTTCCTTTGCCCTTAAAGTAGAATACCAGGGTCATCAAACATCAACCCATAATAAATTATTTAAGGTTTGGGGTTGTTTTTTTAACCTTAATGATTTTATAAAGCAAGGAGCATGTTGGCTTTTCAAATATTTTAGGCATGACCAGGCCACTTTCCTCTACTTCACCTCATGTACTCACACGGATGCTCTAAACAAATATACACCCAGATATAAGCATTGTTAACTTCATGATTCATGGTCTTTAATAAAGAACCTATGAGAGAAGAATTTATGAGCAAAACACACATAACATGTAATTTTTGTATCAGATGTGAGTAGAGGAGCCCTTCATTACATGTGGAAAGAACAAAAAGTAACTCACTTAAACATGAACAAGATCAAAAAAATAGACTCAGAAGAAAAAATCTCATAAGGGTAAATAGAGTTCTGCAACAAACAGCCCAAGCAGATTTCAGAAAGTCTGAGCTGGACTGTCCTCTTGGACAAGCTAGACAAGAAACCATCAGCATCAAAAGGACTGTATTTGACCCTTCTGTAGATAAAGAAACAGACTGAAATACCTCCCTCAATTTGTAGGTTTGACAAGCTCAGCAGACAACTACAGAATATGACAATTTATAATCATTTACATTTAGGTGTTTTCTTTGTCAAGGAGAACTGTAATATCATCCAGAACACCCAAAAAAATCACATTTTGATTAAGAGTTTCCAGTGCAACTTCCAGTCAAACTCCTCATTTCGAGACTTGAACACAGAGTTAATGTCACTTTATGAGCACACTAGTAGTCCAAAGCTGCTATAAAATTTTTGTTACTATCTAGTTTGATATCAAAATATGCATTATTTCCATTCCAGCTGTTCTGCTTCCACATCTTACCTGCATGGACAAGCACAAATCCCACTCGTTTCCCTCTTTGGGTATGCTTTGTTTCGGGCTCTTTGACCATCACTTTTACAGCTGTAACCTGAGATGATTTGGAAGGTAACACTTCTACTGAACTTATCCCCTTCTCCATGATCATACATTAGGATCACCATCTTCTACTGGGAAGGAGCACACTTCCATTCAAAAATAAACTCTGGAGAGAAATCATCCTAAAACCAGATCAGATATATATGTTAGACACTGACTTCAAGAGATGAATTTCACACAAATAACCTCAGAAAGAACTTTTAGCAGAGAAGTTTGAACCAAGGGGAACACACCTCTGTAAAGCAGGGCTTCCAAGTCCTGCCTCTTCCCTAGCCAACAGCATTAATGAGACCTAAAATAATCAAAGTTCATGCTGCAAGCTGAAAGCAGCCTTTTCACTACAACATAACTTGAACCTAATGATCCTGCCAGACACTGGAAGGAAATGTTAATATAAGTTTTGTTTTCCATGGTGTTCTGTTTTCCAACAATACAACTAATTTCTCCACTCATCACATCTAACTGGCACATGACCAACCCTTTAAAACACCACACCTTTCCCTTTCTTTTGCAGGGAATACCTGTTTAAGATTCTATAATGAACTCCTATTCTTCTACACCATTTCATCCTATCTCCTTATAATTCTCCACTAATTTGCAGCAGGAAAAGAAAAAAATAACTTTTTTTAAATGACAAATTATTTCTAAAACAAAACCAAGTAAGCCTAAAACAGTCCAACAATGTTTGTCTGGGTAAGTAGAGCTACCATGATTACTAGTGAACCTCTACATGTTTAAGTCAAGCTCAAATAATTGAGTAACTCTATTGGTTTTGATGGTTACCCTTAAGAGGCTAAGGAAATTAATGTTTATAGAAAGCTAACGGAAATATTGTCAGTATTGTCGAGTACATGAAACAAAACAGTAACAATACAGAATGATGTATTTATCAGGAGCTGCCAAACAAACTCTCTGTATTTACTGCTGCTCTTATCCACAGCTTACTACATATTAATCCTGACACAAAACCACTTGTCTGTTTCAAAAGGTAAGAGAGACATTCCACACATTGAATTACTTAAGAAAGTGAAAAGCATGTAGTGTTAATGCAGAAATGGAGAAAACCTCTGTAATATATTAATATAGTTTATATATTAAGAACTAGATGAATTTCAAGGTCCCTTCCAATCCAAACCATTCTCAGACTCCACACCTCTATACTCCAGTATAACATCTATCACTCCTACCATCTCGAAAAGGACTTTGTAACCCAACAACACTGGAAGGTGAATAGAAGTGGAAAAATGAGATGTTTAATGCATAAAACTAAAACCACTGACTCTTCAAATGCTATATGGCTTACTCCAGCAATTAAATACCACTCCATTTAAATGGCCCAAACTAGGTAAATGATGCTTAGCAAAATTCAGGACTGCCACAGAACAAACCAGCTGGTTTGCCACAACTATTCTTTTGATAAGAAGAATCAGCACAGCTCTGGAGGAAGTTATTTAACTAGATGAATTTCAAGCTAAATGCTAAACATATCTAGTAATCTTCATACGCTTATAAATTTACTTTTCAAAATTAAATATGAACTTATTGCTATAATGATGTATGTCCTGATACAAAATGAAAGGCCACTACAATACACAGGCTCTACACAGTGAAAGTGTTTATGGATTACATCCAATTGTAATGGTTACGTGAAAAAATTTCAGAGCTAAGATTAAAGTATTCATCACTGCATTTACTTCCTTTTCACCAATAACAGTAAAAACAGCTCCAGCAACCATTGGTCCTCTTTGCTGCATCTTGCTACACCCTACAGAAAGTCACTCCTGCAACAAAGGCACAGCAGTCTTCAGTAAAGAGACAGAGGAGCAAGTAAGGAATTTAAACTCTCACAGGAATGGAAGAAATAGTGTGGTGGTAGGGAAAGCAGTAATGATGATAAAATGGCTTTTGAAAATTAAGGTGGAGATGCTACTTGACTTACTAACACTGTAACTGCAGGCTGAAAATCCTAATTAGGCCTTTGCATAGAGCTGAGTCTAAGGATGTGTTTATTTCTACAGAGAACACATAAGCAATCTCGTTTGCTATTCGCTATCTCTCTCGTTTGCTTCAGTCCGTAACACTTCCTCCACACCAACTCAGTTTTCTCCAACACCTCCCATCTCAAACTGTTCTTCAAGTCCTTTTATATTTCATTCACAAACGTGCTGCTTCCACTTGTTAAGCTCCCACTGGACCCAGCTCTTCCCTTTCAAGCATCTTCTAGGATTTATCAGTCCTCCCTCCTGGCTGTCATAGTTCCACCACTCTTGACCACATTCCTCCTTGCTACACATTCCCTGCTCTCCATCGGTACAGCGGCAGAAACGGTGGAAGAATATACAACAGCGTGACTGCTGGAGAACAGGAATCAAAACGATTTAACCAAATCAGCCAATGCCCTGACTGCACTGCCAAAGTAACTCTGACTCCTGAACGGGCGCTGGCAGAAGCACAAACACGCGCGGGGCCGGTCCCGCCCGGGGCGCCGCCGCAGAGCAGCCGGGAGCGAGCGGAGCGGAGCGCAGGGCGGGCCGGGCCG
>WBNO01003488.1:5919-36846 GCA_013400575.1 Peucedramus taeniatus | reverse complement strand
GAGGCTGCGCGCGGCCGCCTCACGGCGCTGCCCTCAGCGCTCGGAGCCGCCCCCTGGGCTGCGGCCTTCGTTCCCGGCCGGCGGCCGGCGGGAGCTCGCCCGCCAGAGTTAAGTTTATAAAGGGAATTTTGATAAATTATGTTTCTGCAGCGCTTACTATAGGACTTCCTAATAACACCAAGTTCATTCACTAGCCAAAATACATTTCGTAGCAAATAATAACTAGTAACAGATTGCTTACACTTCTTGCCGTCATCAAGAGAAGTGTCATTTGCTTTCATGTTTGTGGTGAACACAGGTTATACTGTGTATTAAACATCAGCAGGAACTTGCACTGAACTGGCAAGAGCCACACAAAGAGTCATAGACCATGGAATGGTTTGGGCTGGATCGAGTCTTTAAAGGACATCTAGTCCAAACCCCCCTGCTGTGGATAAGGACATCTGGAAAATAACTTTTTCACCCCCAGACTTTATTCCATCTCCACCACATCCTAATTGCCCTACACAGGATCTCCCCCAGGAATTCAGAATGTTCCTTCCTGGCCTGCCTAATACAGAAAACCTTTCTATGGCTTTTTTTCACAATAAAAATGTGCTTCCACTTTTGTATCATTTGCTTCTTTTTTCAAACACCAGCCTTACATTTTTTTAACGATGCAAAATATGTCAGGAACAAATGCAAGTCTTTTTCAACACAAGCTTTTGGCACACAAAACTATGTGGCTTTTGGAGAGCAGCTTTTGTCTTCCACGCCCACAGGTGCTTCCTATTCTGTTGGACAAAACTACAAGGAAATAACATGCATTCCACAAACCCTCGGGAAATCTTTGGCTTTCTTTCACAGATTTTAACCTGAGGTCCAAATCCAAGTTGCGACTTGCTTTGTTAACCATTCTTTGGGTTTTTTTGTTAGTTTGGTTTTTGGTTGTTTTTTTTTTTGTGTGTGTGTGTTTTGGTGTGTTGGGTTTTTTTTGTTTTTGTTTTTGTTTTTTTTGTTTGTTTGTGGTGGGTTTTTTGTTGTTTGCTTGTTTGTTTGGGTTTTTTTTTTTGTGGTTTTGGTTTTGTTTTATTTCAAGCCCTTTTTATTCTTGACAGTGCTGAACTGAAGCAAGGAGATTCCTCAAAGTACTTTTTTTCTTCTTGGATGGCAATAGGTCCATTTGTGGTAGGACAGACTGATTTGAGGGAAAAGGAGGGTGTTGTTAAAAAAAAAGAGGACTCCAATATGATATTGGCTTTCGCATTTATATCTATTCGTTTTTGCACTCATCATAAGTATTCAGATATAATATCATGTATACCTTCATTTAGCTATTTGTCAGTATGACAAAATCTATAAGTTTAAGTATGTACTGCTTAGTTTATAGAAATAGTAGTGGGGTAAATATACTATCTTATAGGCCTTAGTTGAACACTAGGTGTTAAAATACCTCTGTGTAACCAAACAAATGGTGCAAAGTGATCATGTTGTCCCCACTTCCATTGACTAAGTCCTCCAAGTGATAAGATAACCGTGACACAAAGCAGAGCACTGGAGAACAATTAGAGAATATCATGTTAAATTTAAGGAGGACATACTAAATCCTTATCAGAGGATGTGAACAGCAGAATGGAGACACAAGAAAAAAAAAACGTATTGACCTGACACACAGGATGTCATGCAGATAAGGCAGAGTGTGAAGAAGCTAAACAAAGGAGCTCCTAAAACATCAGAAAGTTCACAAGAATGTTTAAATAATGTATGAAATACATGAATATGCATGTACCTCAGCAATGTAACTGTATAAACATAACACTGTCAGGATATAGCAGTGTGTTCTTTGGCTGTCTGCCAGGAGCACCCCAGCGCTGGACTTTTGTCTCTTATTTTATCCTTTATTTTACTTTACAAAAATTCTTTATCTTGAACTCAGTTTTTCACAGTGTTGTGGAGGTGTTGCAATGCATTTGCCTTCTGGCTGCAGCCCTTCGATGTGCAGCATTGGCCACCACCAAGGCAGCTTTGATTTGACCTTGTGCGTTCACCTCTCTGTCCTGTGAAAGGTCCTATGCACCTTCTGCCTCCCATTTTCCCTTTTTGTGTCAGCTGTGGCTAAGAAAGAGGCAACATGCGTCTGACTCTCAGCTACATATATTTTGACTTGACCTGACTGTCAAATCTCCTTGAAGTTGGCAATAGGTTCAAGTTACAAAGGTAGGGCTGTCACTCTGGTAGAAAGACAATATCACAGAGCCCTTTGTTCTTTAGGAGGGAGGCTAAAGCCATGTCAATGTTTGGTCCTATACCATTTTCCAGAACTCGATTCCAAATCCAAATGTCTGTTTTCACTTGGTTTTTGATGCCTTTACTTAACTTGTCCTCTTCTGCTGGTGACAGTTTTCAAACGGGCCAAATATTTCTTGGGTTTTTTTCCTATTTTCTGGACCTTACTCTTATGTAGATTTGTGTTGCTACTCCAATGAAAAGGTGATCTCGTTCTGTAAATTGTTCCTCAGCATCCAGATTTGAAGTGAAAGGTTTTCTTTATTCCTTACTTAAAGATTCCAGCTGCGTTCTAAAGCCTGTGGGTTTTGGGTTTTTTTTCAATTTCTTGTTATTTTACATTTCTTCTTGCACTTTGTCATTTGAAGCACAATCTAATGGTTTTACTTCCTAATATGATAAAGACTTTATCTGCTCCTTTAATTTATTCTGGGTAAAAGTGTCTATTGAAGTCCTTAGACTTCAGTGGGGTTTCACAAAACATGTTCCAGACAAGAAATACCTGAACCTTTATTTTGGGAGGTTTCAGTGCTTTCAGACACCTGTTAATGACAAAGATGCTGGGAAAGGGCAGTACAAGAGGAGAAGAAGCACATCTCTTTTCTATCCCTTTTAACCCAGGTGAGAGGACACCCTTAAAAAATCAATTAAAGACAGCTTTAATGCCTTAATGAAGGATTTGTCTGAAAAGTGGCCACAAGAAAAAGAAGAAAAAAAAAAAACAAACAGAAAGGCAAGCACATAGAAATACAGCCCTATATGAACTATTCCAGCTTCAGTTAGGAGCTTTGCAACTCACTTCTACAGTCAACAGAAAAAGAAGCTGAATGCACCAGTAGATGCAAACAGGAACTGCTATCTGGATGATGGCATGCAAGAGGAGAATAGAAACTGAAGGCTGGAATCAATCCACTCAAACACCACATCATCAATCCCCCTTAAAGGCTGCCTGATCCTTGCAGGTAGCATAAATAAGCCTGCAGTCTTCTCCAGGCGTGCTTGTTGCTTCCTCTCCATATGAAGAGGCCCCTTCTTTGTCTTCCAGCCAGTAAAATAGTGGGGTTTTTTTCCAGATAATGGGCTACTTCAGATGAGGAAAATACTCTAGCATCCTGGACCTGTCTACTTAGCATTCCACATATACTCCCCGCTGCTCAACACCCACACACGATTATTTCCAACGCTCATTCCAGTGCAGCTCAGAAAGCTCTAACTCGGTGTGACTGCCATCTGTCAGCCAGCTTTTCAGAGGGGCCAAATCATAAGATACAGGACTTTTGAGAAATGCGACTTCAAAAATGCATTCATCACTTGTTGCCAAAATAACCACAAGTAGTAAATCCCTGCAAGGTTTTGTCTTTATTCCTTGAAAAGTGAGTTAAATGCATACTGGGTACATACTGGCCACTGCAGTAGGTAGGACAGTCATCTCCCAATGACAGCTACAGGAAATCAGGAAGCCAAGACTCACAGAAAAGTGGTTTTCAGAATCAGAGAACATTTTTCTTCATGCCCACAAAGTATGGTGAAGGTTTAAATACGACAATTTAAAAATACATATTTTGGCAAAACAGATCAAGTTGGCGACTAAGTAATTCCTGAACTAGGCTTTCTCCACAGGTTAGATCATCTCATTATTGTTATGGATTTTGACCTGCATGGTTGCTCTCTGCAGCTCTCCATGGCTAATGATTTAGTCCAAGCCAGAGCTGGTTTATTGCACTCAGTGTATGATACAATTTCAGCAGCACAGTCTTCACAGCATCCTGCTCTTCAAATTCTGTGATATTGATCCCATTGCAACAGAGAGACTTCAGGATTCCTAAGTTCACTATAATTTAAGAATAATTGGCAAAATCTTTCTCTTACTGGGGAAGTTCTGATCTTCAAGATACAAAATGAGGGAAAAAAATCCGTTCTCATCTCTCCAACAAGCTTATGAGCTCTTTCAGCAAATTCACATTTTGGTGAAGTTGAGATCAGTACAAAAATTAATGCAGGTTATCTTAGGACAGAATTTGCATTTTTAAACTACATCTTAACACACAACTAAATTCATTACTGTTACCCTTTTTCTGTATTTTGGACCTTCTGTCTTTCAAAAAAATGTAACTCACAGTAAAACAAAGCAATTATTCTGACAAAATCATCTTTGTTTACCAAGGCAACTTGCTTTGCTATCAATGGTGAATTTTGGGCTTCTTAAGAAAAGAAGATAACTTAAGTGATAGATTCATACTCTTTTAAGTGTGGTCTTCTACACCTGTTTTGATTTTACTACACAAGTGTTGCAGTAGCTGTATGGCCACCACCCTGTGAAGCATTTCTACTCCACAGAGGGCATACAGAGCACAGAATTGTTCCCTGCTAACACTTGAGATGTTCACTGAAGTGCCCAGTCTCCTCTTTTGGATTGAGGTGATCATCCATCCATGAGACAGATGAGCTTCTGCGGAGCATAAAGGTTGTGGCTTTTATTTTATTAATATATTTAAAAATTAAATTATATAAAAAATTGAAATGAAATTAAATTAAAGTAAATTATAAAATTAAAATATATTTATTTCTTTTATTAAAATAAATGAAAATTAATACCCTGCTGACAAAACAGTTACTTTGCAGAGTTGAGCACTTAGACACCAAAATACAGAATAATGAAGACTGCTTCCCTTAACATGGTATTTTCATGTCAGGTAAGAGCTTAAAGAAAAGCATCTATTTAGGTAACTGCCTAAGCTGGTAACAAATGCCAGAGAGGAGGATTTCACATGCACTGTGCTTGATTTTCACTCATGACATGGTTTTAATTCCTAGGCACTTTTATTTAGTTTCCTCATAGGGAGCTCTAAAATTCATCAAACAATAAATATTTGAAAAAAAACCAAAACTGTCTATCTTCTGCTTGGTTCAAGAATTGCAGACCTTCTTTCCCCCCTCCAACTGCAAGGACACCCTTAAACTCTTGGCCAACACCAGAGGCATTGCTCATCACTGCACATCTTCTCAGGCTCTCTCCCTGCTGCCTCTCTTCAGTCATTACTTCTGCTGAGGGAAAGAATCAAACTGTCCCCGAGTCTTCCAAAGCCCAAGGCATCCATTCTTGGGCCAGCTCATGTACCTACTCCTTCTTCGAGTGCCCAGGCATTAACCTAAGGGGAAAAGCAGACAGGGCAATGAGGAAGGGAAGCAGCTTGTGCCTGAGGTTTTGCATTCCACACAACTGATTTCAACTCTTTATCACCTGTAGTAATCACAGCCACCCTAAACCATTCCTTTGCTATTCCCAGTCCTTTTGGTAACCACTTCTGTTAATTTGCATTTTTCACGGACAACCTGCCAGCCCCTTTGAGCAGCAGTTCAGCCACACACATTGCTGACTGCACTGGGCAGTTTTTTTGTTCACACCCATCCTTGATCCCACTGTCAGAAGTCACTACAAATCCCGTCTGCCTCAGTTGTCCTTTCCCTCCTTCTTTGTCCCAGAAATACAGAAGGAGGAAGATCTAAGTGCACTGGGCAGGATTTCAATGCAAAGCCAAGGAATTTGTGCAGTGCCAAGGAGCTCATAGGACACAATCCAGGAGCATTTGCCCATGAATTTGTAGCAACCAGCCGCGGGATCGGGTGTCTGTGTGGATGGGCGAGGAGCAAGGTTTGCCAGTGGGTTCACAAGCAATGCTGTTTAAAACTCAACAGTGTTGCACTGCTGAAAGACAGAGCCAGAACAGTCCTGAGTAGGGATTACTCATGCTAGTGATGAGAGGGATAGACAGTAGTAATGACCATAGGTGACATTCATCTAGACTGGGTCCAGAACCCAGACAAAAATACTCCCATTTATAATGCTGTATGTTAAGGACAAAACCTCAGAACAGACTTTTCTGCCACTTTGTCTTGCTTCTTACATGAATGCAGTAACATAGTCCTCTACAAGAAAAGGAACATTTTTACATTAAGAAAGTTACAGTTCTTTAAAGTATTCCAGGAATTAATGAAAATTACTGTGCCATCAGAGGTACCAGTGCTGTTTTTCTTAGCACAGCTACAAAACCTTACTAAGGCACTTAACATGATTTAGGACAAATATAAAGCTAACTAATTGCTCCAGTACTTTTAAATATAGATCATATATAACATGAGTTTCTAAGATCTTTTTTAGAAAACCCAGTATTTTGGTTGTTTGCTTTATTTGCTAAAAAAGTATGTGATAGCACAACTTACTGTTATTTTTGGATACTATCAAAATATGCAAAGAACAAAAAGCCAACTTGCTCTTAATTGGAAACAGTATGTTTAATTTTTAAACTGAAGGAATGACTGAAAACATACATGGCTCTTCATCTCTTGTTGTCTGATGTTTCTCAGTTTTTAAATAAATCAAACCCTCTTGTGATTTCCACTTGTAATAGTAGAGCTTTAAAGGCCTGGCTTACATTCAACATGAGCTCTGCTGGCTGCCAACGTGGAGACAAATTACTTTATAACAGACCTCCGTAAGTTGCTAGAAAAATTATTTATCTCACTTTTAACAGTCCCGGTTTTTAATGTATTATTTTACTTCACTGCCTTCACTTTTGCTGGTTACATGACATCTAGTGAAAGTGAAAAATAGAATCATATCTTAAAGTTGAGAAGTTAAAACTTCTAGATCCTATTTTCATGTTTAAAAGAATTAGGTGGTCAAAACCATAATTTGTTTTGTTTAAACCCAGGGATATGGATTGCAGGGAATCCTAGACTCTTACCAGATTTTTAAGATATGCTTTTGCTGGAGACACAGAAAGCATATCAGATTTTGCTCACATTGATCTGGAGTCATGGAGATTAGATGATGTGATTTGAATTACTAATCAGCAATTAACCTTGTTTTTAAGGGGGAAATGAGATTTTAGAGCTCATCGTTTTATAAATAATCAAAATTTCTCATCTAAGGTGGATGCTAGGACAGATCCTGAAGTTCTCCAGTTCTTCCCAAATAAGATGCCCCCTTAGCACTCGGTAACTTGAGAACAAAACCAGCAACAAAAACATCTGATTATATAAAATGATCATACATTAAGCATTTACAGGATGCCCAATACACATTACCATACAACAAAACAATTATTTCAACCAGTAATTAAAATCACTGTGAAGTCTGCCTTCATCTTTCCATGCATTTTGTCTTGCTATGACATCCAAGTAGAGGCCAGGCTTCCTAACAGGAGAAAATAGCCAGCATACGTCCATGTGAAGACACAACATAATTTATACCATCTAATTTCAATAAGAGATCCTCACAATTTGTGACTTTTTAATTTTATAACCAGATTTTTCAAATTACTCCTCTAGCAAAGTTCATGTCAAGGACAGAGGCATTGCAGGAGTACAGAAATTCTGGTGGAGTTTTGTACCAGTGAGTCACTCAGCATATCTGGGCAATCTGCAGGAGCAGAGATCCACCAATTCCACACGTTGATTTTCAGTTATAAAAGCACCAAGCTGAAAAGAAAAGCACCAATAACACACAAGTGTTTGGTAGAACTCGGCAGGCTTAGAGGATTCAAGAGAGTGCAGTTTATTGCTGCCTTTCATTTTCCAATAAATCTGTTTTCCATACAAATTACTAAACAAAGCTACGGGAGACTCTCTATGGACCCAGTATTAAAACAAAGTAACTCTGAAGATGTTCAAATGTTTATGAAGAGTAATTACCTTTAAAACACTCTCGGTCTGCAAGTATTCCATTGGCACATCATTGCAAAGCAGTTGTAAAATCCATCTCCACGTGTATTGGTACATTATGTTCCTTAATACCTTTGGCTGTTTTGGTCACTCTACAGCCTCCCATGTGCTAACCCAGCTCTCTTATCTCCTTTACATAGTGAGATAGATTTACTTGATATAAACACTGGCTTTGATTATCAATAGTTGTAGCCCCTGATTTCACAGAAGTCTTTGTTTAGATTAGTAGAACATTTTAGAAATTAAAAATTATGTCTTTAAAATGGAAAATTACCTTTCAGCTCGATGTTTCTAAAGTTTTCAGTCTTTCTTGTAATGCCATGTTGTATTTCCATTACAGCTGATACAGCAAACCTTTACAAAAATCCTAACACCCCAAATCACACCAAACCTTAATCAGTGGCCAGACTCCAGGAAAGAGTGATCATTTTCTACTGACTGTATTCTCCCTGCACCTTTGATACCTTCATCACCAACACGAACATGGCCAAACAACGTTTTCTAAAATTGTATCATCTAGATCGGCCTTTGATTTTTTTCCTTTCTCCCCCTCCCCCTTTTTTTTAACAGTTGCAATGCTGGAAGACTTTGTGTCAAGTGTCATATTCATGGAAATGTAATAACAATAGGTGCAATTTCATTTAGGCGTGAAAGAAAAAAACACGGCTAGTACCCAAAATTATTTTTGGCCAATTTAAACCATTTATTTCCAAAGTATGTTATGAAGCACTTCTAAATGGCAATATTTCCACTAATTAGTTCTATGACCTTCAAGTATTTAAAGGAGAAATTAATAAAGCATTTATGCAATCTTTTAAAAATCTACAAAAAACTCGTGTACAAAATTTCTTCCATTTGTAGTTATATTATTACCTTCTTTATCAAGACAGGTATGTTTTACAGACTTCTGTGGGATTAAAAACTTTAAAACCACTTATTTTCAGCAATAAACCTCTGCAGAACAGTTTTTATTATTTAGAAATAAACCCATAATTATGATTTTTTTAGCCATCCTCAGTGCTTCTATTATTTTTAAGAGATGACATGATACAAAATAACCCACTCCAAAACCACAATTTCCTTACATATGTGCAAAACAGTATTTGCTGTAGCAGAAGAAAAGTGTGATTATTACTCTGAACACTTCACAATTCAACATTGTTAAATGAATTTTCAGGACATTTTAGGTGGACAGGGATTAGAGCAGGCTGCAGTAACTTTAACAGATGTCTCCAGTTAGAAGGGCTTGGACAAAAGTAAAGGCTGAGTAAAAACAAAGTTCAGTTATTAGATTTTCTGCTTTTTCCGTGCCTGAAACTCTTTGGTTTTATGTTTGACAGACTTTATTAGCATTGATAGGGCAGGATCTATGGCCTTGGCAACCTCTCCTTTCTTTGCCACCTTGTTCTCCAGGTCCTTGTTTGCCTCCTTAAGATCTTGCTCCTTTCCTTCTCTTCGGCGAGCTTTCTCTTCCAGGATCTTTTCTACTGCTTTTGTCTTTTTGAAATTTGGATCTGAAGGATCCAAATTAAACAGGGGAGAAGTAAACATGGCTTGGAATCTTGTATCAGCAACATTTACCTGAAGGGAGAAAAGAAGCATTTATTTTAGGTAAACTTTTCCTATGACAGCAAAGTTTTTAAGCCCAATAAAACATGAACTGCTTCAAAAGTCACAGCTCATGAGATTCCTGGAATTGCTCCAGTCACTAAGTCAAGAAGTACTCAATTACCTGGAAATCATCTTCCAGTAATTCTTTCTTTTTCATAAGAAGTTTCTTTTTCTTCTTGCTCAAATTATGTTGTTCTACAATCTTTTTATAATTAAAATGTTTTCTGGTGTCATCCTCATCATCCATCATCAGTAGGGCCATTTCAGCCTGTTACAAAATAAAAAAGTCCATATACACAATTAAAGTTTTCCATGAAAAATTCAGCATCTCATTAATAAAGCCTGTATGAGTCTACATTTATTTAAATAATAAGTTGAAATAGGGTCATCAGGGCAGTATTATTTCATCCATAAAAATATTATTTTAACATTTTGAGGTGTAGTATTATACAAATTGATTTCCTTCTTATTCAATATAAAATAAATGCAAATACCCACATTCAATTTTCAAACACAGTAATAATCTCATCTGAAAATTGTGCACCACAGCTTAGAAATGACTAATGGATACAATTTAATACTGATATTCATACAGCAAAATAAAAACTAACATATCTGGATTTAAGTAATTCCTTTAGTTAACTTGTTCTGAGAAAGGATGAAAAGAAAACTCAAAATAGCAAATAACTCAATCTTCAAGGACAAAAATATATAGGACAAGGTTCGAACTCACAAACGTTTCATACAATACTGATGTTAAAAAAGTAAAAACTTGGCACTGCCAAAGTGCAAAACTTCTTCTTGGTAGTTTTTGTTCCAAAAGCTCTCACTATTAAAATTGTATAGTTTTATTCTACTGCCATCCTATGAAAATTCTGCAGTTCCACTCACAAACACATACCAAATATGTGTTTATAATATACCACATACTTGCAGAATTCATGCAGTGCAACATTTTACATCACTTTACCTTCTGTTTTTCAACTTCATCTTCTGAGGTACTTTCTACTGATTCTGGCTTCTTCTTTAAACCTAAGTGCAAATACAAGGCATGAACACATTTATCCAAGTTTATGCACGAGGGCATAATTTATCTACAGCTAGAACTTCAAAGTACATCTCATTTTCTTGCACTCAGTATTTGAATGTCAGATGTGGAAAAAGGCTACACAGTTAAGATAAACCAAGAAGACTAAAAGCAATAAAAATCCACTGAATAGTTGTTCAGTTTAAGGAGGCAGCAACATTCAAATGGCATTAGTAAGTCAAAAACATGGTTTTACTGTATTTTTCATAGAGCAGTAGAGAGAAGTATCACAATAGTGCAGGCAAACCCATGACATCACACCACTCCCAGGGCATTTCCTATTGGAAATTAAAATATGATTGACTCCGCTCAGACTGAATATTGTTCTGAGGAAGCTCCCCTACTCCCTTAGCATTCAGATACACAGTGCTGATAATGACAGACATAACCAATAGTAACAGCATAAGACATTAGTCAAACCTAACTTCTAATGAAAACAGACCTGTTTATAAATCTTACAAAATCAAATTATTCTCTTTGGAATGCCTGTAGCTCTTGATCAAGAAAAAGCAGGAAAAGCAAAAGGTTTCCTGACCTGAACCACACATTCTGACCTTTGAGCTTGGAATGACATTCCCAGGCAATTTACTGCAGTCCACTGGGGGTACTCTTAAGGAAGATATTTGCTTTCTTTTGTTAAGACAGGTTTGTACTCAGGCTACAAATACAGACATGCCAGACACATGTCCAGTTATATCACTAAGGATACTCTGGAAGAGAATGTATTTCTTGAGAAAGGTTTTTTTCTGCCTTGACTATTCCCTTGACTATTTCTACATGGATTCCAAACTGGAAATGGATTTCCAGAAGAAACAAACCACCACCATGAAAAAATAAACTATCCTGATGCACAATGTTATCAGCTGAAAAACTAAACTATTAATTTAGTAGTTCCAGAAAATGTGCAGGAAAATCAGATTCAGATATGATATTGTTACCTAAACTACACAATTTAAGTTAATGTGTAGAAGGGAGAAATAAAAGTCTTCTGTATGACTTCAACAACTATGGAATCTTTCTATCTTTCAGCAGTGGCTAAACTACAGAAAAGGAGCACAGATAAAATCGGAGACAATTATATGAGAAGTTAGATCAGTAAATTTCTTTTCTTTCCACACATTTCCCAAAGGAAGGTCATTCAAGTCACCTTCCCTCCTCTTTCACGCCATGGGGAATCACAGAAGTGATCCTTATGCCTTCAGAGTATTCTGTGGCTGCAGATGGGGCTGAACAAGGAGTTGGTATCAAACTGAGCTCTTCTCCATGAAAATAAATAAATTAGTAAACCCTTTTTTTCTTACTTTGACACTATGCAGCTAGTAAAACCAGCCTGAGACCTAAAATCACCCTTGGGACTCAAAAATCTGTATCATACTGAAAATGGTTCTGCTTGAAAATTTACAAATGCATCATTTTCTGTATTATCAGCATACTCCTGCTACAGTCTCTCTTCCCACATACATTCTGCTAGCCCTACCACACACACTTGTTGCACACTTAGGGCAAACTGCAATCAGATTTTTCCAAGCACTTCATCCCCACTGCCATCTTTTAATTGGATTTGTCCCACCTACAGCAGAAGATACTTCAGTGTGACACAGAACTAACTGGTAGCTGCCACCAGTCAGTATAAGAAGTGTCCAATTTCTGCTGCAATTCCCACTTATGCTGCCATTCAACTCTTTCTCAGCTCAAGAATTTTGTTTGCAACATTAACTTTGCTCATCAACAGTTTTCCAGCTGACAGCAAAAGCTAATCATACCTTTGGGACTTCAGACACAGGAACTGACCCCAGATCAAAAACTCCTTCACAAGACTTCTGCCTTATTCAGAAACTTGAGTCAGTCTCAAAAGCCTTGCAAAGACACACGGTAAAGGAATCTTTTCATCTACTTTATCTTTCAAGTACAGGTTCTACAACTATACTCTGATCTTGTTGGTAAGCTCTTAGGTCCTTGCACTTGTACTGCTCCCTTCTGGCTTTAAAGAGCCATCAATTCCTACATAACATCATCAATTAGATCACGAGAAGGCATCTAATGGTTTGGAACTAATAGGAGTTACAATAATGTGTGAAGAATTCCTCGAAGGTTCAACAGAAACTATGTTTAATAGTCTAATGTGTTCTGAAACTGTTCAGTGACCCCCAAAAGCAGGACCTTGCTCTCATGTTAATAAGCAATTACACTATTTAGCCATTAATTTTTCTACAGTTTAAGCTACAAGAGTCATTTTGTCTCCCTTTTCTAAGACCCCACAGAAGCTGATGCAATAACAGTGAAACTGGCCAAGCCAAACCCAAGTCTTACAAGGCTTTTTGAAACAGTATAGGCATCAGTGTAAATGAAAGTGACAATTGTTTTTTTTTCTTGACAATATGAAACTAGAGTCAAGCTTCTAGAATGGATCATCAAGGCTCATGTATCTGCAGCATCTGACATTTTAGTCTGTGGTACTATAAAAGTCACGTGAAAACTGTGCAAAGCAAGTACTACCATGAACCCCACACAGACAGCATTTGGGCACAGCAGGCACAAAGAATTTGTTCTACCTTGCCTCTCCCAAGGTGAAACACCCACACTGCCTGCTTATCAGGAACAAAGACATACCTGAGGAACATACGCTTTAGTGAACTTCCCATAAATTCCAGTTTTCCTTTCACAGCACTCAGAGGTTTTAGGCCCTTGGTCTAGCATCTCCTTACACTCTTGCTTCCCTACAATTGCCTCAGCTTGACAGAAACCAAGCTACACAAGACCCATGCATGTTACAGCCAACAAATGAACCCAGCACTACTACATCCTCAGTTTCTGCACTGGTCCACATGAGTCTGCAAATAAACCCTGTCATATGCTTTTTCAGCATAATCTAAAATAATCTGACAGTCAATTTAATGGTGAAATTTCAATCTTCCAGGGGAATTGTGGAAGCCTTGTGAAAAATGATGGTCATTTAAGTTGCCTGTACCCTAAATATGAAGTTGGCAGAATTACAGCCAAGTTCAAAGATGACTGTAACCCATTTTCCCTCACTGGATACGTTGTTCTTATAAGCAACCCCAACTATGAGACAGAGGCTGTTCTGGGTAAACTTGGTGAATGCCAAAGTTGTGCTGTGTAATTACCATTAAAATGTAAACTGGCCCACAGCCAGCCACTGTACTGTCCCTTTAGAACTTCTCCAGGGCTAACCACGTCCTGGTTTTCTGCTGTATCTCAGTAATTATCAGTAATCTTGAAGACAAAAGCTTCACTTTCTTAACCTTTCTGTGTATTTAACTATCCTCAAAGACTCCACAAACATTAAAGTCTATTCTCCATGTTATGGACAAGGTTTAAAAATGTGCAAATAAGCTCATTCTCTGCTGAGCCCCTTTAGGACACAACTTCTCACATAAGGAAGAAAAAAACATTTTTTCAGAGATTTCACAGAGAACATCACACATCATATGAGAGTACCTAGGTAATCTTGCTATCAAAGAAAAATTAAACACTTTGGTGGAAGGAATGGTTATCTTTACAATGAATTACTTCAACCTATACACAAGCCACCCAGAAAGCATGGCAGAAAACAGCACTGCATGACACTTTGGACTGTGGTGTTTTTTTTCTAAAACATGGAGAGGACTCACTCTACTGTTCTGTATTTCAGATTATTAAGCACAAAATCATCCAGATTTGGGACGGTTAATTATTTATTTTATCCTAGGATAGATTTTAACATTCAAGACAGAAGCCTGTGCTGGCAAGTATAAAATTAAAAGTAATTTACCCATTTTAAATAGAACTTGGATCTGCATTACTATGCTCAAAAAAAAACCCAACCAAACAACAGACTGGCAATATGACTAAATCTGTTGCTATCTTCTTAATGTTTGATTTCTTCTTTTGTTTTTATGTCATTTTTCTTCTTTTAATATACAATAATATGAGCCACCCTTAGGATCTGGCTCCCAAAAGTATGGAACATCAGAAACTTACCTTTATTGATTTTACTCAGCAAAATCACTCAAAATAAATTTGCTGTTACCATGGCAAAAGCTAATTTAAACATCAGAATAAAAAGCTTGTAAAAAAGGTATCCTTAAAATGTAAACTGGGCAAGTTATTTTCTAAAATATTACATTTCACTATTGGGATTTCTAAGCAGCCAAGAGTACTCCAGTAAAAATGTGCATCAGACTAAGAGAAAAGTGATTTCTTCTCAAAGACAACTTTGTTTATGATGCAAAAACATTTGACATTTTTGTAATTGACCCAAGTTTCAAAGGGACCCATATATATATGGCTCCTCCTAAATACAAATTTTCAAAAAATTCAAAATTGTACAAATACAAATTTTCTCTGGAATACTTAGGGGAGTAGCTTGTTTTTAACAGCCATCCCCAGAAACTGGATAACTAATGGTCTCTGATGAAAGCCAAGAGAATATTCCATACCATTCCATGTATGATAATATGCATAATTTTACAGGAACAGCAATTTTAGGCAAATAATACCTAGTTCATTTAATTCTGAACATTCTATCTCTGTGTTCAGTCCAGCCTGACTTTGTTTTGGAAACTCAGTGTTTAACAAAAGGGCAGATTTACTCTATAAGTTGCCTGTCTTGACTGACCTGTTCTCTCAAATTCCTCAGCAAAATAGGGGTCATTGAGATCAACATCAGGTGGAAGTTCATCTTCACTCTCTTCTCTCTCAGCAGCAGCCTGTAACAAAGCACAAACATTATTTCAATCAACATTTTATTATTTCAACACTATTTCAATCAATCAACTATTTAAGTTTCACTGGAATGAGATGTTCTGTTAGTAGCTATGAAGATGAAAACTGAAATACTGTACATGGAACATCAAAAAACCAGAGTACAATAAAAATTAACAGTAAAGACAAATCAACAATTTCAACCCTCTTTCATACATCTTATTAGGCATATCCCCAAACTGTGATGCATCAGACAACCATTCCAACAAAATTACAGGATCAGCACTATTATGTCCTTACTTTATGATCCACAAAAGCTATTCTTGGAGACAAATTTGAGTAAGAAAGTTCATTTTGTGCTGCAGATTTCAAAAAGCTGGAGCTCATATTTAAAAGAACAAATTTTCTTACTGGTAGTAGTGTGTCATATACCTTGCTCCTTGGCTTAATTTATTAAACTGGACAAGCATGTTAAGCTAGATAAAGTTGCTTTGCTACTGAACAGTGTTGCTTACTCCATTTTGAGCACTTATCAACTTAAAGAAGTTACTTGTCAAGTGCCAGTTAAAATTAATTGACATGCAGAGAGTAACTCAAGGTGTAGAGTTTACTCTTAGAAGTATAATTCAGCAATGTGAGTTACACTGGGAGTAATTTAAGACTTTAGAGAATCTAGATTCTGCAGCCACATGCTTTTTTTTTTTTTTTCCTCTTGCAATTTGAAATTTGAATAGTTCTTTGCAGCTATTAATTCTTTGCTACTACGGGTTTGGAAAACAAGTCTGTATTATTTTAGCCCAAAAATTTCCAAATTATCATTCTTATAACAACTACAATTATTATTGTCATAACAACTTTGAATTGATATGCACACAGTAGCAAAAAGACCGCTTCTAATGCATTAAAAATGCAAATTAAAGCCAATTATTATTATGACTAATTTATCTTTACAGCAGCATAAGTAGATAAAAGATGTTTTGTGTAAGCATATGTATGGTCAGCAGTATGCTGAATATCCTTTTCCTCTGTAGGTTTGATGAAGTACTCCCAGTACTTCCAAATGAGTGACCACTGCATATTCTAACCTTAAAATAGCACTGGCAGCTGGACAATTTATTTTGTTTATCTGAAACAAACATTAGCAACAAATAAGAAAACAAACAACTACTCCACCTCAAATGACCAATATAAACATTACCTTTCTCTTTTTCTTAAGAATTCTTTTTTCTTTCTTCTTCTCTAGATATTTTTGCCATGGAGTCAAGTTATCCTTTCCCTCCAACCTGTTTTTGACCATTTCTTCAGCAGTTTCTTTGAGGCCTAGAAAAAAAGCCATAGTAAATTAAAAAATGTGATGAATCTGAATTTTTTTAATCAACTGTTTTCTCTTTCGTAAAAGAGCAATCTAGCTTTTATTCAACAAGTCTGTGGAAACAACATAAATATTGCTTAAAAACCCATCTTTATAAAGAAGATTGCTTTACAAGATGTGTTTTCCAAATAAAACATTCCTTCAGTAAAAACTGTACAAGAGTCAAAAGAAGAGTTTGCTATGTGGTATCTGATCCTCAACACTCCTGCTGTTCCTCAAAAAGGTCTCTTCTCCAGACATTCAACTGTACAATCTACAGATGCCAGAATGAGTAACACAATAAAACCAACAGACACACACAGAGCCCTTATGTTTAATGTACCACACTATCATTAGTTAAGATTCTGAATTAGTTATGTTGCTGAAACTTTGCCTCTGTGACAATACTCTGACAATGCTGCAGCATTTCTACTGACCACTGTATTTTTCATTCTAGAAAAGTAAACCCCAAAAAAGTGCAACATGTCTGGCTCTCAATAATTCTGACCTAACAGGATCAGACAGTTAAGCTGGGATGTGTTAATTAGGTTTACATTAAATTCCGTAATTTAGCACAGACATCCACTGTTTCCATGCCCAACATTTTCATCTGCATAGACAAGTGTGTCCTAACCTTTAAGCTTTTTGTAAATAGAACAGAATGAAGTTTTCTATAAATATGCATCATTAGAGTATTCAATAATGTAAGAACATCACCTTAAAAATAAATCCACTAAATAACTGAAGCATTCCCATTTTTCATGTAGAAAACTTAAAATCCAGAATATGGACTTCATTTGAAAGCAATCCTCTAAATTTGGTAAAAAGTTCCATATACATCAAGAATACTTTTCTAAAATTCATTGTATCACAGAGCACTTGGATGTTATGAGGATGAAAACTCATAAACTTTCAGCCCACTTTTCAGAAGATGGGCCCTTGCAAAAACAAAGTTTCATGATCTAAGGAGATTAGGTGACTTGCCTTGCAATGCACTAGAGCACAATTCAGTGGAAAAAACAGAAACCACTTCCCTGGTAGGAAGTAACAGCCTGGGCAATGAAGTATTTTTCTCCTACCTGTAATTCCTTGCTTCATTCACTAAACCTTTTTTTTTAACTTCTGTAACAAATCAGTCAGATATCCTACATGTAACATTGTCTCCCACAAAGTGACTGAATTTTCTTGGGAGTTTGTAGGAATTCTGTTTCTGCTTTGCTCTCCAAGCCTGATAATTGTTGTCTCTTCCCCAGTCCTACTTCTAGTGGTCTCTCTTCAGCATTCTCTCCTGCCATACCAGTCCAGCCCTCACGTGACCACATCCTACTCTCCCACCCCTCATCCCAGTTTTACTGCTTAGAAATCATACTCGGACCTCTCCAGATGTCCTAGACTAGATCCCATTCTTTCTCCCAGATTTCTCAGTTGCCAAGTCCCCATTCCTCATCATTCCTTCCAGCTCTCCTCAGTATGGAGGAACTGAAAACAATGATCATGATGGAATAAACAGGGCAGCTTTCATGGACAGTTCTAGCCGTTCCCAGAAGAGCAGGCAGAACATCTTTCTGAAAAACTGCAAACACTAATCCCTGTTTTTATGTTAATTGACACTGCAAAAATCATTCCAAGGCAAGGAAGCTGGTTACAACTTGTCTGAAATAGAAAGTGTGGACAAGATCTAAAATCATATTAAACCATAGAATCGTATAAGGAAAAGATTGGAGCAAATACAAGATAAAGGATCCTTCTACTACTCTGGAAAGGTGCCAGAATGAACAGTAAGTGGCAAAATGTTACAGCCACAAATATTGAGTACTTAACCAGCAAACAAATCAGAGCCACGATAAAGGAAGGATTTTGCATAGATTCACTAAAAACATGCCATTAAGAAACTCTCATACAACGAGAACAAATATTTAGTTATCTTCAAAGTCCAAGAAAGCAGAGTCATCAGCTTCCTTGAAATTGAACCACTGTAACTCTGGATACTTTGTAGTACTTTTATGGAAAAAATTACTGGCCAGGTAATAACCTTGCAGATTCTCTTTGAAGATAATAAATACAGAATTAAAAAAAAATTATGTCACATCTCCAGCAAAAGAGAGACCCAAAATCTGAAAGGAAGTTACAATATTTCTGATTTATTTGCCTGGAAAATTGAATCATTTGATCCATCTGGCACTGAAGAACTTGGAGGAAAATCCAGCCCTTTCTTGTGGTATTTGGCAGTCTCATGAAAGGCTTTAGAGTTTCTCCACAGATTAGAATGGCTTAGAAACTACTGTCCAGACCACTTCCCGAGAATAAGAGTGTATTTAAGTGGTCAAAAGAATTTTGATTTCAGAAGGGGAAAGGAATGGTCTACACTTTAGGTAGAAATATTAGTTGGCCATAGAAAGGTCTAACTTAAATATACCCTTATTGGTATAAATTTTTTTTAGAATTAATGAATCAATAGTTTTATTTAATCTTCACAAACGAGGGCAAGAAAAGAGAGGAAAAAGGTCATCTATATTAGCATGCAACGAAATCCTACTTCAGCTAAAGGATTAAACGCGTCATAAATACTACAGCAAGCCTAAATACACTGCTGTTCACACTGGTGGGACAGCAAGGGATGGGTGCAGGCAGAATTTTTACTTTTCCAGACACTCATTTCTGAAAACTTATGGAAGTTTAACAGCCTGCAGCTGTCACTGTTATTAGAGGTTAGAAAGATACATTTCTGTTCTCAGGAAACCTAAACAAGCAAGTTCATCTTGTGTGTAATGCCTCACCAGAAAAATGAAACACCTTGTTGCAGGTAGCAAAAGGGACAGCAAATAGAAGTAAAAAGGGACAGCAAACAGAAGTACTCTGATAACACCAGAATTTGTCACCCCCAAAGATAAAATATGTTAAGTCAACGAAGCTTTCCTAAGCAGTGAAAGTGCCTGTGAGAACCCACCACATGTAGCAGCTGTCAGGAGTGAACCCCCACACAGCTCAGCACATGCTGCTTAGTGCTGCAGGAACTGAGGCCACTCCAGGAAGGGGACACACTCAGCAATGACCCAGATGGGGATGAATATTTCATACGAGCACTTCTGTGCTCAACATCATCTCTAACTGTACAGTTGGGCTTTACTATGTACTTTACAGACACCACAGCCTTCTATTCTACTTCTGACCAAAACAAATTTGAAATTTTGCTCTAAGCCTAGCTAAATATTTACATCTCATTCTTCCCAAAGGAAAAGTTTTTAAGTTCAAAAAACACCCCCAAAAACCTGGCTGAATATCATTAAGAAATGCAGTTGTGGTCTTCTCTCTTTTCACTTTCTAAGAGGAGCTTTGGGAGCTGGATAAGGATTCATTGTAATTGTTGCTTAAATCAGATATGATTAAGAAAACAGATGGATGCTTGAATATAACACTGATTTTGTGCCTAGAAGAAACAGACCAAAGAGAGCTGGAACTACATCTAATTTAATTTTGCTGGCAGTGTGGTTTATTTAAAACTATTATGATTCAAGAATAACTGAATCATTGACAAAGTATGCTTGCTACAACCATGTGTAAATAACCATGTGCCAAAACTCAAAATTTTAAATTAATTCATATATCTGCCTTTCAATTGAAAAACTTCCTAGATTTAACTGTTGTAATTCTTCCATGTATTAAACATTTGGGCAGGAAAAAGATTTTGCAATAAGTCAAGCACATTAAGGCAGAACTTGATAATAAAAATATTTCAACAGACATAAACTAGTTCTGAAAAAATTAAGGAGTCTTCAGAGATTACAACAAAAACTATTTTTGAATGCCCAGAATGCTCCAACTAAGCATAAATTATTTTGAAATTTAAAAGAGCACATTTGTTCAAGAAAAAATAACAACTAACTATCCTCCCTCCCATAAGGAACCATAGCCTCAAGTGCATATGAATTGCCAGAGCTATAAACTACTGTTCAGCATATGCTGCCTATGCTCCACAATATAAAACACATACATAGAAGAGTATCCCCTTCAGGTGTGCAGGACCTCTTCTCCAAATGCTGCCTGAAAGAAGTAATGGCTGAATTTTTGACTCAAAAGCAAACTTAACACACCCATTTTCAGTTTTACAACTTGTGTTTTGACAAAACTATATTGCAGGGGTCAATAGCCAGAAGTGGCACTGCTGACCTTGTGGAGGTGAACAGTCTCTAACAATGGCAAGTGAACACTTCTATGATTTCCAGAACCTCTGCTCTTCCATAAACCTCTCATTTTTTATGGTAAAAAATGAAGAAATGATAACATATACTATAAAATCATAGTTGCGAAATGAACATCAAATACTATAAACTATCCATGTAAAATTCATTGTGCACACATGCACATTGAACCTAAAATTATATGAACAACCTGACCCTGTGCATGGACATCCAGCCAAACTTAGACAAAATCAGTCAAATTTATCAAGATAGGGGGTTTTGTTTGGGTTTTTTTACCATCCCTCCCTCAAAGGAGATAAGGACATAGCAAAAGTCCTAGGACTCCTAAAAGAAGGTGCAATAGGGAAGGGGTTGTACTAGGTGTAAGTATATAACAAATCCAATTTTCTAAAGTCAAGTTCCATTACAAAGAAACAGAGCCCATGCATCATGGAACTGGATTCCATCTCTACTACAGTTAATACTCCATTACTACTAAATGTGAATGCAATTTACTCATAATATGAAAGGTACAGTCTTAAGGACAGCCTTTTAGAAAACTTCTTGCTCTCTCAGGGCAAGCAAGGCTAAAGAGTTTCCTTTGGTCTCCCTTAAAACAATTTTCCATCTCCTAAAATGAATGGTTGGCTCTAGATTCCTGAATATGTTACCACATTAAGTTGCTCAAACTTTTTAAAATTTACAGGACTTCTTTAATACAATTTGCAAAATTCTTCAAAAAACAGAAAGCATAATAAACAAAAAACCCTCCAAACATGTTTTCCAAAACCAACACAAAAAATAGTTGCTTTAACAACACCTAAATACAAACATATATAAATACAAAACACACTCTTAGCAGCAATTGATTCACCTGTGGTTTTCACCTTCACTCTGAAAGGTGGCAACAACAAATCTCTGTAGAAGTCTTATAAAGCTACCTATCTGTGAAAACTCCTTGGCCTTGACAGTGACACAATGAACTAACTACTGAGTGAGCAACATCGTGAATGCAAGTACTGACATGCTGTGGACAGATGGAGTATGACGCTGTGTCAGTGCACACTTGTTCTGGCTGCATGATATATGTTTTTTCAAAAAGGTTTTGACAGAATTCATGTCAGAAATTATTGGAATTATAAAAGCATGATTGAAAGCACACAACCATTTTTAATGCCCATGTATCCTTTTGAACACGGGTCTGATGAAGAAACAGGAATAAAATTGTTCTGTTCAGTTTAGTCCATTTCAGTGAACCGCTACAGACCAGAATATTTCAAACCAAGCAGAACTTCTATTCAGCACAAGTAACCTGAGTTACAACTCAGAATAATATTTGTATAAATCATATCATTAGCTATGCATTCCTAGCTGGGATTAACCCATCAGCAGTGAAGGGCCTGGATTCTGGTACGCGTCTGGTCTTGCTATATGCAGTAACAGAACGGGACTATGTCCTGACATAGACTGCAGTCCCACACCTATTGCACCTTGCTGCTCCCAAGAAGGGAATGTCATACTTCCCTAGTCTTTCAGCTGCACATTTAACTCTCTGAACATTTGCCTGTCTGACGTGCTAACTCAGTGGAAAAGATCTGGATTTTTTCTTTTCCAGAGTAGTTCTGGTTTTTTAGGAAACAAAATTAGGCTTGCAGAGACCTACCAAGTGCCAGGGCTGGTACAGACTGTCAGAATGAGCTCTGGGCCAAGATCAAGGTGATGCCACAGTGCAAACCTTTCCCTTTGTGAACATAGTGAGCTGTTAAACTGGCTCATTACACCTCACAGAAAGCATTCAGTCTGAGTGGATTTTTGTCACAAAGGAAAAAAAGAACTAGACACTCGTGTTTGGCTCTCCAGATGAGCCCTGCTGGGATGCTATATGGTGAAGTTACCTTTCACTGATTTCCAGTTGTCAATCTGGATGTCAATGTTCCAAACCATTCCTGGTACCTTGCTTTCTCCCAGAGCAGCTTCACTGGAAGGTCAGACTTCTCCCTCTTTGCCCCCCCAAAGCTTTAGCATTATGGAAGCAACACTTCCAAACCACTCTCCTCTAATTATACACTATGTTTCCAAATCATACTGGTTTTCATTTTTAAAAGTGTAAGTATATTTTATGACTCTATAGCAAACACATGAATTCTACTTAAAAAAATGTTTATAAAGTGATAATTGAAAAAGCAAGTACAAAAAATCCTGGCAAAAAATTATCTATAAAGAGAAACTTACAGCTGAGGAACTGAGTTCAGTCATGTTATTTCTTCTATTTCCCTCACTGTAAACAATCTGGATTTCAATTTATGGGGGAAAAAAAGGGTTTGTTTCTCCTACTATAAATTCAGCACCTTACACTATATCCCTGTCAGCAGACCAATACTGCATATCTGCCAAGGCAGGAAAAGGAAAAAAATAAACCCTACCTGGAACCCATTTAATCTCCATTCCTATATCCTTTTCTTCCTGTTTTTTCTCTTTTTCTTGGATACTTTGCAAAAGTTCTCTGTACTTGGCAATTTGCTCTTCATCATCTTTTTGGCTTTTCCTCGGTTTGTCATCTTCCATTTCATTAGCTACATCACCATCTAGGAGGAGAGAGCAAAGTTATCACAGAGAGCCTCATGAAAATGAGCAACTGAAGTTAATCTTCACAAAATAAACCTAAGACACACACATTATTTTCAGAAGATAATATAAAATATTTTCCTCTATTATTACCCCACAGAATTCCCTTATTTAGATGAAATAAAATAGTATCTGAAAGGACAAAAGACAATTTGTCCAGTAAAGGAAATCACTCACTGGACACACATCCTTCCCCGTATTTTAGAATTATTACTTTTAGAGTCCCTTTAAGCAGAGAAGAATGTAAATCTCCAAAACCAGTCCTTCAAACTCTTTGTGTAGATGGGCATTACATCTGCTAACTTCCAGTCAATGGATCTCCCTGATTATCCAGGACTGCTCAAAAATGATGGAAAGTGGCTAAGTGAGCATATGGTATCTGCCAGCTCCCTCAGTGCCCTTGGGTGGATCCCATCTGGTCCCACAGACTTCTGTGTCTCTACATGGTGTAGCAGATCACTGACCATTTCCCTTTGGATTAAGGGGGCTTCTTTCTGCCCCCTGTTCCTGTCTCCCAGTTCAGGTACCTAGAGAACTGGCATTACTATTAAAGACTGAGGCAAAGGAAGCATTAGTATTGCAGTCTTTCAGTCATTCTTTGTCACTGTGCTTCCCTCTATATCCAGTAAAGGATGGAGATACTCCTTAGCTCTCCTCTTATGGCAAATGTATTTATAGAGACAATTTTTGTCTTCCACGGCAGTAATCAGGTTAAGTTCTAGCTTGGCTGTGACCCTTCTTATTTTCTCCCTGCATAACCTCCCAACACCCTTGTAGTCCCCCTGAATTGCCTGCCCCTTCTTCCAAAGTTCACAAACCCTCCTTTTTTTCCTGAATTCCAGCCAAAGCTCTCTGTTCAGCCAGGCCAGGCTCGTTCCCTGCCAGCTCATCTTTCGCATGGCACATGGGGACAAGTCTGCAGCTGCTTTTCTACTTTCCTCATCAGAAGCTGAGATCTAAGGGGGAAGCATCTGCTCCTCCAGAAAGCAAAAGGCAGCTCTGTTTTGAAGACAAGTAGAAAAAGAAGACATCTGGTTGTTTCTTCTTCCTAGTGTCCTGAGAAAGAAGCTGTACTGCATGGGAACTGAAAAAGTCCTTAAGGTAAAGAGGATCCCTAGAACCTGGATAGGCAAGGGGGGGTACGAGTTTGTATTTACCACTCATTTTGCTAGGAGAAATTTAAGTAGCAATGTATATTGTCATTCTTTCTCATTTAGACAGAATTTGTATTGCTTCTGTCAAAATGAACAGTTTTAAAACAAATGTTCAACATCACCTTCAAAAGAACTGTAGGAGCTTTTAATCCTGTAAGCAAATAAAGCACATTTGACAACAGCTGCAAGAAAGGAAAGTGAGCTGAGTTTGTTCTCAAAGTTTGTTCAGAGTTCAAATAACCTTGTCAGAGGCTTTCAAGTATCACGCTGTATTGCACAACATCAGGAACCACTTTCTGATGGATATTAAGGCAGCAATGCTTTCTGCCAACAGCTTGTTCAAAGGCTTTTTGAACAAAACACACAAACCAAAAAGTTCTGGGGCATAAACCACTGCACTGCAAGAGAAATACAATCAACCTAGGAAGGAGAATAGGCAAAAACTGATGAAATTTAGAGTATAAAATACAAGCTGATTCTTATTGTTTTCAAAAGAAAGTAGTAATAGAAGTGCTAAAAAATTTTAAAATAAGAAAGTTCAAATCATGAGGCTGGTCAGAAACATTCCAATAAAACAATTTGTTTTTAAAATATGACATTAATACCAAATATAACTAAATGCGGTTCAATATATTAAACTGTTGACTGGCAGCTGAGTTAGCTGAGATCATGTTCTTATAATCACAGGGTTGTGAAGAGATCATGGTCTTAGTTTAAGAAGATTATCCTGCAATAGCTGAGAAGATGATTCCTTTTTTAAAAAAACTCAGCCTTAGAAACTAAAGACAGCAGAAAACTTTTAGCAGATATAACATCTGACAAGAGGTCTGCTGCAAAACTGAGTTTTTTTAAAGGTGGAAGGGGGTTTTTCTTTCCATGATGTAATGGCAAAGCAGAAAACTCAGCTACTGGCTTGGATGCTGACAGCCATACCATAAAAATTGCACTAAATGTCTCAATTTTATCCAGGGTAGTTATTCAAATTCAGATAGATAAAAAATAAAAACCAAAATACGTACAATGCACGTAGACACAGGGAATTAAAACCACAAAGCTTTACACTCCCAGTGTTCAAGAATCAAGTCTGAGGTAGAGGTTTTTGCACTACAGCATGTTATGAAAAATTAAATCTGTTGATGTCAGTCTTGAGCCAGAAAATAATGTCAAAGGAACACTGGGGTTTAACCCCATTTTTCCCAAATTCTAAGCACTTCCCGAACAAGGATTTGTGCCAATCCCAGTAGTTCATCCCAGTGCTAATAAAAAAATGGAAATATTTAGAATACAGGAAGAAGTTTAATCAAAGCCTATCAAAGTTGACGTCTTTTTGTAAGATTTTTCAGGGAGAAAAGATACTGAAAGAAGAGAATGCAAACAGATAACAGTAAATGAATGGTAAACATTGAATTATGGCATTTTCTTAGATTTTTTTGCATTTTCTTTCAGGTGTAGTGTAACTATTGAGAGGTGTGCATTGGGTGTAGTTTTTAAACTTCCCCTTTCAAACTAGGTGAGTTTTGTAGCTGCAGCCTTTAAGCACCTGGCTGTGCAGAGGTGAGCTGGCACCACTAGAGAGCCAGCCAGACCTAAGGCAAGGTAAACACTCTGGAAATCAGAGTCAGTCCTGAGTAGGGACTCACTGACTTGCAAAAGCACAGGGAGATGTGTTCTTCAAGTTACTGGACACCTCCAGCAGTTTATATGAACTTCCTAGGAGGAATGCTGACATGACCCTTCTTGGCCTTACAGGCACCTTTAATTGCAAAACAAACCCAACCCAAGTTCCTGCAAACATGCTTTGGAAAAGTATCCAACATCTGCATCAGTTGTATCAAGTTTCTGATGCTTCCCATAAAGAAAATAATCGGGTTGTGGTATTTGCGTTCTAAAATTCCCATGAAATTCCACCCAGGCTTGGCCAACTCATAAACTGCTAAACCCTCTTGCTTCTTCTTTTCACAGACAATAATAAATAACTGCATGTTCTACTTCTGTCACCCTCAACTCCTTAGCCTTCTGTAATAGCTTTAGCAAATAAAAACACATGTGCATACTGTTCATTTTTAAGAGAAAAAGGCTGTACCTTATCTAATAAAATGCTATATATGCATTTAAATGTATGTATGTAGTCATGAGTTACTGCAACAAACAGATTTCAGAGTTGTAAAAAGATTTAATAACTAGTCTGATTCTACCTAACCTTAATTATTGAAAATAAGATTTAGCAGCATTATTTGAACAAAAACTCCTCCCTCCCTCCCACTACACTTCCTTTCACTGCACTTGTGCACCTCTGACGTGGGGACAGCAGCACAAAACAGACTTACTGGCTTTGTGGAGTCTTATATAGGAAGCCAAACACCACAGGAGACTGGGCTTCCTGCTCAGATTCCTACTGAGGAGAGCAGGGATCTACATGGAGCTCCTACAGGCCTGGTGGAGTTCAGTGTTTGGACAACCCTTTGGTTTAACTTTTAGGTTGCCCTTTGTAGAGTCACAACTTGGACCCATTGATCCTCATGGGTCCCTTCCAACTCAAGATATTCTGTGATCCCATGATTCTAGCAAGACCAGCTAATTTTAAAAAGTCCTATAAAAGTATCTATCATACAGTCTGTTTCACTATTTGTGTGCTGTGCAAAGCAGAACAACAGAAAAGATGTTGCTCTTGTAAAGATTAAAAAAACAGATTAAAAGCTTAGACATAAACCCAATAATGCTTAATTTGAAGCATATTTAAAATGCCATACACTAAGTCACTGGTCCGTATTGTCAAAATAGCAATTATGGGCTGGATTTGATGAATGCCACAAACACCTCCTAACTGGGATAAATGTACCCAAGTAACAGAAAATTCAGAAGCAATGTAAAGGAGAAATTTTGTGCTATGAACCACAACATTCCAGGTCACTGAAATCCTTGATGTTACAGAACTGTTGTTTAACAGTAATACTAACATTCATGATGCACATATTTTAAGTTGAAAAATTCAATAAAAAAAAGTATTAGAACAGGCCAACAAAAACCTGTTTTAAAATAAAACATTTTAATAAGTTTGAAAAGTATGAATAGAAGTCCAGGACACTATTTCCTCCTTATCAGACTCCTACATTTCCATTCAAGCAGCTGACACTGATTTTTCCCATTTGTGCATAGCACCACGTAATTCTGCTGGATGGAACCCTGACAGATGGAATCCTGTTTTGTATCACATAACTGAATGGATAAAATGTCAGGAACATATTAAAGACATGACAACATAATTCCCCTTTTAGCAACTTACCTTTCAAAACATCATTTGAATCTAGATATTTCCAGGTTTAAAATTTATTAGTGTGGTAAGATTATTTAAGGTCATTTTTTTTCCTTCCCAGCAATGGAATTTTACTCTTTAAAATTCCTGAAGTGTTGTTCACATGAATATTTGCTTTCATCACCACCCTATCACAGATGCTTATCTTTAGAATCTTGGTAGCCTTGTACCTGAGAGGAGATGTAAATGCTTTACTCTGCATCCCCTGGTCCCCTTTACAGACCTCACTAAGTATTGATAGAGAAACTAAAGCTCACTATGGTGCAGTTTGTGAGTTTTTATGCAAGGTGAGAAACAAGCGGACATTATCGCTGCCAAGATGAGTTTGCTGCCACAAGACTTCCTAATTCTATAACCAGAAGAATCTGTAATGTTTTTTTGCATGCTCCAAGCTCATCTCTGATTGCAACAACCTGCTTTAATGTGGCATAAATCAATTTTAACATCTGTTTGAAAGACCTAATTAAGGCTTAATGAAATTTTATTTGCCTTGTAATCTAGGCGGTATATATTACTAAGAGCAGGATGAATTTTCAAATGACAACAAGCAATTTAAATCAGGAATTTAAATATTGCTGCGCCATATGCAGAAAACTCATGTACCTTAAAAGTTAGATGAAATTCTCTTTATATTCTTAAGAAGTATGTGAATCAAAAAGCATTTGAAACATGTTCCTGTTCATTTAGTCATTATCCACATTGCATTTCAGACTAGGATTTTCCTCTGAAAAGGAAACACTTCAAGTTATATGGGCCTATAATTTATCTCAGAAATGGACAGATTAAAAGCAGATATTGCCAAACTTGACAAAGAGATGTCAAGATATCCTGAAAAAGAGGAAAAAAAAAATGGGAGTAGGAGGAGAAACAAAACGCAATAAAATTATTTTCCACTCAGAGGTGCAAGCTCCTATTCAGAAAGCAGCTACTGTAGTCCAGTGGAAGGTATCCCTGCCAATGGCAGGGTGTTGGAGCTAGATGGTCTTGAAAGTCCCTTCCACTCTGAACTATTTAGTGATTCTGCTCAGGGGCACAATCATTATGCAACAAATATAATATTGTTCTTGTAAAAGATGACATTCAAAGTATTTTCTATAGATATGACATTTAAATACATAAATAATTTGTATTCAAAACCCTGTGGCTAATGACTTTGTGTACAATATTTATTACCAAAGTACCTTGCTGCTGTTCCTCCTCTTCTTCACTTGATGAAGCCAAATAAGCTTGAAAATCCATGTCAAGAAGCTCCTCTTTGTTAAAAGTTCTGCTGAGTGATGTTACTCGCTCATGATCTGTCTCATCCCACGTGATATCTACCTTAAAAGTAAGAATGCCAGTTGTAGAAGCTGGAACACTAAAACTAAACACTGTACCACTGTCTTTTTAGGGAACATTATTTTATACTTTCCATCTAATTATCTGTTAGTAATGCTCTCTACAATAACTCACTATAATAACCATTTAGTAACATGAATTTAAATTTAACATTTTGGAATTTATTCTACAGTCAGTTTTAATGAGTTTGAGCTACAAGAAGAACTGAAGAAATCTCATGCACTGAATGGTTCTGTAACAGCAGGTCCCACAACAAAAAAAACCTCTGTAAGCCAAATTTCCTTTGTGGCAGCAGATACTGGAGTTGAAGCAGCCACCAACCCCTCTCTTTTCCTCTTCCAGCAGTAATTCACCGCCGGAATCACACATGGATTGCAATGGAGACAATGAAAGTGTTCGCGCAACTACACCCTCAACCAGAATGTGAAACAGATCTGACTGAAAAATGATCCAGCAGAAAGTACTTATTCCTCAACTAATCACTTCTCCAATCTGGTTCACTTCATGGCCAGATGGAAATCTTGGCTCTCAGTAGGACAGAGTAGGAATGAATGAACAAGGAGGGGAAGCAACTGTTAAAGCCTGGCATTACTACCAAAAAAGCTCTTACTGATTTATACAATGACATCCATTTTGGGCAAATTAAAAGATTTATCTGTAAATAACAAAGTAATGTCATGTGCAACTTGTCACAGAGATATAACAAGGTCAAAATTCAGTATTTAATTTGTAAAAGAGAAGCCCAATCTCCTTTTAAATCCAAACCAGGGTTGCAACTTGTAGGTCCATAGCATGCTTAAATCTTTTAATACGTTTGATGTCTTTATTTTGAAATGGTGGAGATAATCAGGAATCTTTTCCCCAGTACATATATCATTCATAAGCTGACAGCAAAACTAAACATATAAGAAAAGCATTACAAAAACACTGTAAAGATACCTTTGATGTTCCCATAGCAGCAGATGTGAAGTACTTTGGCTTATAAGCAGCTATGTTCACTTCTGAGGCTACATCTTTTGGCTTATCATCAAATGTAACATTATCTGGAATAAATCTTAAAGGCAAATAAAACATGTTATTCTTCAAATACACGGGGAAATTGCATAGTATAAACAGCCTAAGCTTTTCTGAGTATGGTACATCAGCATGAAAGAATTAGCTAAAATAAAAAGGAGGTAAGCCTAAAAAGGGAACAAAAGATATGGATAAGTACTCCACACGTGTAAGATTCATTGCCTGGCTTCTGCAGATCTGTTCCACAGGTTTTCAGTGTATAACAACACCCTCTTTGGGAAGTATTTCAATTTTCAGTCTGGTATAAACAGGGTCACAGGTGGTTTTTTTTGGGCCGTTTTCTTTGTTTTAAGAACCATCTTTTCAGAAAGTTTAATATTAAAAATTAAAAAGAAAAAAGTGAATAAAATAGGATTTGGAAACAGATGAATAAGAAATTCCAAACCTTTTAGGAAAGCTTGGTACATCTTGAAAATTATAATTAGTAAGTAAAAAAAAAGTTTAAAAGTAACAATTGAAGAATTTAGTTAAAAAAAACCAAAAAAACAAAACAAAAAAAAAAA
>WBNO01003486.1:0-68439 GCA_013400575.1 Peucedramus taeniatus | reverse complement strand
ATGAAATGCAAATGTGTTAGCTTCAGTATTGATTTGCAGAATTTTCTTCTATGAAATAGTCTTTTAATAATAGGGGAAGTATTTCCTAATATTTTATCAGATTTGTTATTGTCAGCTAATAAGTTAGCTGACTGATTTAAATCCTTGAAAATAGTTAATTTATCCTGATTTGGAAGTCTGTAGGGGTTTTAATTAAAAAGCTGTTTGTCTTTCCTAAGATTGTAAGTGGACAAGAGAAATAATTTCGTATGTGTGGATGTACATGTAGGGGATGGTTACAACAAACAAAAATAACCAAGAAATAGGTATTTGGTGAAATTACATGTGGCTTTCATTTGTGCACTTGTGTTTATAACATGTTAATTGGTGTCTTTTCCACACACATAAAATAGTCTTAAAAATGTTTTAAAACAAATCATTAATTGTTTATTGTCAGATGTATGTTAGAGTACTGTGTATGTGTTTTTATTCCTGAAAGAGAAGACTCTTTCACAGCACAGCCATCTATTCAGAGTCTGTAATACATAAGCTTAATAGGTGTTTGTATATTTTGCCTCATATTAATCCTATAAGATAATTAAAGCAAATGAGGATTATCAGAAATATTTCAAACTCAGTTTTTAATCTAACTGTTAAAAACCCAAGAAAATTATTACTAGGGTATTACAGATAATGATTTACAGTTCCTTTTCCATGTTTTGATTTTTAGAGCAATGATGGAGAAGAACGTTTGGCTGTTGTTCGACTCCTGGCAAAACTCTTTGGCTCCAAAGATTCTGATCTGGCCACGCAAAATCGACCTCTTTGGCAGTGCTTTCTTGGGCGGTAAGAGGAATGGGATAGAATTCTGAATTCCTGTTCTTTTTTATGTTCTTTTTTCTGTTTCCTTACAGTATTGCACTTTTCATTGTCTTTTTAGAGTATGTAACTGTTCATATTTTAACAAGTTTTATATTAAATCTTCAAAGCAGAAAACTGTATACAGTTATATTTTAGAAGGAAGAAGCCTGAAGGACTGCTGCTATATTACTATCAGCTATGGCCATATAAGTTAAATAGGCAGCACATTATATGCATACCAGAATTTACACAATAGCTATGCCAGCATTGTCTGAAATTTCATACTGTTCAGCTATATCTGCAACTCTGTTTTGCTTGGCATTTACCTTTCTGAGTGAAGAGATACTTTCTTTTAGATAAATGTAGAAGTTCATGATTTTTAAAAAGAGAATGAAATTCTTTCATATTCTTTAATTTTAGTCCTGACTGAATTTCACAAGAAATAACAAATATTTGTATGAGGTACATTATGGAGATAAATTCAAAACATATATATTCTCTAATTTTGCCATATAAAAGTATTCTAATAGTTAACTGAATATACTATCAACACATGTTACTACGTAGAGAATAATACTGATTTGCAAAGCTAATTAAAAATTAACATTCATTATCTTCTATCCCTCTAGGTTCAATGATATCCATGTCCCTGTGAGATTAGAGAGTGTGAAATTTGCCAGTCATTGTTTAATGAACCATCCAGACTTAGCAAAAGACCTCACTGGTGAGATGCTCATACAGGGGTTTAGAATAATCTAAATGAGCGAGGAACTGTTTAACTATTTTTGTACATAGCAGTGTAGTTCTGAAATGTACCAAGTCCAGTGCTTGATAAGGGATGGAAGAGGTATCTGCTGAGTAATTGATTTCTGTTGAAGATGAGTGCTAGTTATTGGAAAGAGGAGTGTGTGGTTTTGTGTGGACTTTGTCAGAGTGAGTCATTAAGAACCCATTGCGGAATGATCACTGAGTTCCCCACTACTCTGTTCCACTGAACTCAGAAAATGCCTTTTTGCTGGTCTAAACTATGAAGTTTCTTCTTTCCCTACAGTATCATTTTAACTGAGATTTTCAGGCTTAACTGAAAATACTGTTGCTTTTTGATGCAAGCTATTCTACAGTTGTCAGTACTTCTGATTTATTATTTACATTTTTCACTCTTTGGGAATGAAAATTTCTTCTCTTTTTGTTTCTTCTTATTCCCTCACCCCCCTTTACTTACAATGTATTCTAGTCTACTTTATTTCACTTTATTGCTTCTTGCAAATGAGGTTATCATAAAAGCCATCACTCCTGTATTCTTCTGATATTTACAGTTATCCAGTTGCTTTATAAAGCTTTAACACAGAAAACGTCAGAACAAGTGTTTCTGTGGGTAGCTCTATATTTAATAGATTACATGGTTGTGATATACGACTGACATTTAATTGATTAAACATTAATAATAAATTAGAATGCATGACACCTACATAAAAAAGCCAAGCTTCTCATTGTTTCTGCTCATAACAGAATATTTGAAGGTTAGATCACATGACCCAGAAGAAGCCATTCGACATGATGTTATTGTTACAATTATCACTGCGGGCAAGAGAGATCTCTCTTTAGTCAATGACCAGCTGCTTGGCTTTGTAAGGGAAAGAACGCTGGACAAGCGGGTAAGTGTTAATACTGTATTTTCAGCAATGACCTGCTTCTAATATACTTTAGTAAAAGTAAAATAAAATAAAAAACCGAAGCCACAGAATCACAGAATCTTCAGAGTTGCCTACTAACAAGAATACTGACGGGGAAAAAAGTTATTTTCTTACAGAACATCTTAATGAAAATTCCATATTGTGGCATCAATCTAGTGTTGTCAAGCAAATAGAGTTATTGACTTGTGATAAACGCAGTTACGTTGAAAGAAGATAAGAATGGTCAAACATGTTAAAGCCAAAGGTCACTATAACCCATCATTCTCACAGTTGTCAGTTTTGGCTTCCAACAATTTGTGATTTAAGGATTTCTTAAGACTGTTGCCCTATGCTCATAATAACTTTCAACAGAACTTTATTCCATGTATTTTTCAAGTTTGTTCTTGAATTAATTTGTACTTTATAAGCCTTTATGGCATATGCATCAGTAAATTCAAGTTTAATGCATGTTTGGGAAAAGTAACTTCACTTGTTTGCTTTTAAACTTGTCTGACAATTTGACTTGGGTATCTCATAGGTTTTGGATTACATAAAATAATGAATAATGTTCTTTGACTCATTTATATTTAATAAATATGAATTCCATATCTTCTCAAGTTCTTTGTTTTCTATTCTAAAGAATCACCTGATTGACTTCCACACAAATAGATTTACATACTGCTGATCATTCTTGTCTGGATGTTCTCTGTCCTGTTGGAACTAAGGTGACCAGACTTAGGAACAATGTGCCACTCATAAGAACATCTGATTTTGAATGGCATTCAGAGTTTGCACCGTGTTGTTCATACTTCGTGAAAACTTTTTTTCTTATTCTGAAATGTTCTGTCTGTCTCTTTGCTATTTCTGAGCACTGAGCTGACAGTTTTGGAAAACATTCATGTTCACGTCAATGTTTTTCTTGAATAACTTTAGATGGGATACTGCCAAATACTGCACATGCAGAGTTAATGTTGGTAGGAAGACCTGTCCTTAATCTGAATTTCTTTCATTTCATATCATAACAATTCAGTAGCATGACATTTTTCTGCAATTCTTAATTACAGTGTTACATCTGACTACCTCAATAAATTTTATACACGCTGTTCAGTTCATTTTGTAATAATTTTTCATATGTTAAATGTCAGATTCCTTTCTGACTTTGTCTACAGGTTTATTTTGTTCCCTTCATTGTGAAAATCAGTCATTTATTTCCACTCATTTTCCCCTATGCTTTAGTTAATAATTAATTCACAACAGAATTTTTATATTTAAGGCCCTCTGGTATGAGACTTTGTTGGAAGTTTTTTGGGATTCTAATGCATTTTACTGATGGACTTCTGGGTCCAACTGCTAAAAGTTATTTTTTCTTAGATAAAACTTCCCTTTTAAAAATTTTTAAAAGTTCAGTGGCACATTCCCGTAACTTATTTTTCAGTAGTGTCAGCTCTTTGTTGTCATTACTGTTCTATTTCAACCTGTTTGCCTGTTCTAAAACAGATATTTTTATGAGGGGCACATTGTTCCTCTTTGGACCCTTTGGTTTCTTTCACATTTGCTGTCTTCAATCTGCTTATGGATAGATTGCAATTATAGAATAATTAGTGTTTTGTATATAGCGTCTAAATTCCTGTAAAAGTTATAGATGGGTTACCACCTTTTGTAATGAAGATTGCAAAATCTTAATGGCTTTCTTCCTGCTTGCTTTATTAATTTTTTTTAAACTTCTCTTAATGATACTTTAAGAAACCTCTTCAGACCTCTCTCCTGGAATAAATCTGTTTGTCTCTCAGCCATACAGAAGGGGTCTGGAGGGCTTCCTGCTTCTGGAATCTTTGGTGAAGATGTTTAGTTAGTATGCCTTTAATAATTTCGTTTTGAAACTATTGCCCATGCTTCATCAAGAATTTACTTTCAGTTTGCCCGAGCTTGTTTCCTGTTTACATTTTTTTGACTGTGGCTCCATGCTCTTTCGAGAGTGATGCTTAATAGCAGACTTCTCTGTGCAATGTAGCCATGTTGATTTTTTTTTTCTTTATTATTGTTCTTTTTTGAGAGGCTATAGAAAGGATGCCCCCTATGTCATTCCATCTAGTTACTTTTAATTTTACATTTTCTTTTGTCCTTTAAAATGAGAATGTTACTATAATTGATTTTGAAAAGGATATCATTTTTACACCGAGAAATACTGATTTTGAGTATGTTCACTGTTATAAAGCAGCTTTTCAATTAATTGTACTTGTAGTTTGACATTGCATGTTTCTTGGAAGTGATCGAGATCACCTTCCTTCTTTTTCAGCCACTAAACATGTCCAAAAGTTCGTTTGTGAGATCTAAAAACTTTTAGTATAGCCACCATTTCCCACTGGGACTTAGCACCTAGTGAGAAGGGGATGATTGATACTGTGTCTTCACCAGTCTCTGTCTGTTTTCCTTTAGCATGCTGCTGTCAGTAAGAGGCAGTCAGCTATTACTGTACAGCTGTAATACTGATTTCTACAGAGCTGAGTCTTTTTTTTTGTGTGGCTTTAAATCAGTGTGGCAGCACATAATGTTCCTCATATGTTTGACTAAGTGATTTCACACCAGTTGTAGGTTTGATATGTTGCATTTCAAGGTTAAGTGCTTTTTCAGGCAATCAGTGAAGAATAACTTTGTCTGTACATGATGTTTCTCTTATAAAAATCTCTGGAGAGAGCTTTAATGAAAGTATATCCTGAAGAGAAAATAAAATTGAGCATTGACTAGAAATTACTACAACAAATACTTAGTATTTGAAGTAGACCTTAGCAATTTAGGTTGTGTTGGTAAATATAATGAGTGCTATAAAATGAAGATCAAGGACATGTAAACTTCCATCTTTTTTTTTTTAATTATTTTTAGGATTTTTCTTCAGTTTGGGAGAGGAGCATTGATAATGTCCATGTAACTGTCTTAGTTTTCTGTGTAGGGTTTTTTCAATTCCAGGCTTGAGTGTACTATACCTATTTAAATCATTCCTTTAAAAGAGCTCTGTATTTTGCTGGGTGCATTTACCCTTTGTAGCTGTTTTCTGTTGGACACATCTACTGCAAACTCCTAAATGATCGTTCATCAGTTTGACTTCATCTTTTTAGGTCTGCAGTCATCTGTCAAATGAGTATTGCTATTACTATGAAAAGAATGCTTGTCCAACAGGCTGAAGTAAAGTGCAAACCTGTCGTTTCAGTTCTGCCTCTTATCTTTATAAAGCAGGGAAAAAATCTGAATCATGCTAAATGGTACACCATTTAAGTGATCTTTTTTTTTTCTCCTGACCATTTTCTAATTGACACATTATTGGTAAAGACAGTCTAAACACTTCCTAGAGTGAAAGTTTCTGGCTAAAAGACACTACTTAATTTTTTAAAGGAACGTCCTTAGCTGATTTGATCTATATAGACATTTGCATGATGATTATAACTATTTTAAAAACAACAGCAATTTTAAAAACAAACAAACAAACCCCACTTCCACCAGTAGCTTTCAAATCCATTTTTATTGCTCCAGATGGAAAAGTAACTCTGGTAACGTGCTTCCCAAAAACAGAAATCCAGTTTTTGGTAATAATTGTTCTTAGGAAAGCTCCACTGGAACACTGTTTCAAAGGCCTTTCCAGCATCTTCACTTTTCAGAATAATTAGGAGACATTTTGAAAATAAACAACAAAAATACTCTTGTCCATTATACTAGAATAATCTTAAGAACCTGAGAAGTTCAGAGAGTTTTGACAGGTGACTTCATTGGTATTTCTCCCAACAGTCTTTATGGAGTAGAGACTCAGGCCCTTCATAAGAACTGACTTGCACATCATCAGCTTGAAGTCAAAAGCTATAGAGTGAGGAGCTGTAGAATCATACACCCATTTTTGGTTCTTCTTTATGCATTTTTCTGTATGTGTGTTAATTTTAACTGTACTGAAAACCATTGCAGCTTTTTCCAGATGAAGGAGAACTATTGTAAAATGCTTATTAAAGTTATTCTAATGGGTAAGGGATTTTATTGAACTTTCAATAGGAATTTTCTTTTTCAAAACTCAGCCCAGCAGTCATCAGTGGAGGAATTCAATTATGTTGGTCAACCAAGGAAGCTAAAGTTATCAAAATTCTTCTGCTAATTAAATCAGGGTAGTAATTCTGTTAGCTGTGTTTATGTATGCTGCCTTTGAAACTGATTATTACATTCCTCTATGTTTATTTGCTGTTTCAGCTTTAATTCTCAGAAGTGTCTTATTCTTTTTCTTCCCTATATGTATCTCCTATTCAATAACTTTCTTCCATGGTGTTCAAAACATTCTAAGTGGTTTGGTCCAGTGTCTCCTATTGTCAGTCTGCAAATGCCTTTCTGCATGCTCTGAGATCTGCTCTACAGCAATTTCACTAATCAGAATTCTATTGGCAATCCAAACCTCCTTTCTTTTGTAACCCCTTGTTACTCCTTCATTTTAGGCTTAAATTTTCTGGAATAATTTCTAGAAATCCTTTTTTGTTTTCTTCTGGCAAGTTTTCCATCCTTCCTGTCTCATATAGGAGATCTGATGAAGTTATCACCTGCATTGGAAGGGTATATCTGAAAGCAGGAAAAAGATACTTTTCTGAAAATGTTTCCCTTTCAGGCCTTTATTTTCTTTAAAATGTGCTTTAGATTGTAGCAGGAGTGAACAAATTTCTGCAGAAAAGTTAAACAATAACATTTATTTATAGCCAAAGTTTTTCTCTTTTGTGAAAACTAATTACTGTGTTATGTTCTAGCAAAGTCATTACTATCTTGACCTGTCACGGTTTTAATACTTAGGAAATACGTAACAAAATACAAGTTTCTTCTTTCCATCTTATTGTTATAACCTACTCCAACAGCCAGTGGTGTCTTGTGGTGGCATGAGCAATATTATCTTGAAGATTTGTCTTTTTTTTGCCCTTCAAGAAAAGGAAATCATTCAGTAAAACTATTAAGAAATTAAATGTGCAGTACCTCAGTGGTATTGAGTCAAGCCTTCAGTTTAACAAAATTGAGGAAGTTACAGTATGAATAATAGTATCTACATTTATACTTCATAGGCTGAAATGATCTGAGCATTGTTAGTCCTTGGGAGTTGATACCTAGCGTATTCTGAAAGAAATTATCTTTTTCAGTTTGAATTTCAAGCATTTCTTCTAAATGATACGGGAAAACAAGTGTCTTCTGAGATTTACTGTGTAAATCATTCATTTGGTATGTTTCCTCACACAAATCAGCACAGGATGGCTTATGGGTCTTGTCTGGTAAATTGTTTAATAATTGGATATTTGTTATTTACTTGAGAGGATAAAGTATGACCACCAAAGGCAAGATGGAGAACCCATTAACTCTTCCTGTAGCTGTTGTATTCTGGAGTTTTTTTCCTTAATCCCTCCAGTCTTGGAGTGATTGCTTCAAGGCTTCGGCAAAATGGACCTCTCCCACTGTCCTGGAAAGTGGCCTAAGAGTTGAAGCCTAGCAGGTTTGGCTTGGCCTAGGCTCCAGGTCTCCCATGTCTAGGCAAGGGTGCTATAGGATGGTGCAAGGCAATGGGAAGAAAGAAGCCTGCCACTTCTGGTGCCTGTCTCTGAATAGATAAGCCTTCCAAATCCTGACTCAGTAAGACACTTACTCAGGCGTACATGTTAAGCTGTACTTAACTTCTTTTCTGCTGGCTAGCTCCCAGATTTTCTTCACTCGGCACAGGAAGTACTGAAATCCTGGGTACTGACAGTATTTAATCTGCATAGTACTGGCAAGAAAACCCTTATACAGGCTTTGCAAATTTTCATCTGGAGGCTTCAAACAGCATTTTTCAGCTTTTGAAGTATCTGAATATAGGAGACCAGAAAGTGGCTATTTTGTCTTTCATGCTTCTACATCTTTACTGTATTTTGTATGTTTTATCTATTTATTTATTTATTTATTTGCCAAAACCTATTCCCCAACTTCTTTTAATTTCTTCTCTCTCAAGTGGCGAGTAAGAAAAGAAGCTATGATGGGTCTTGCCCAGCTGTACAAGAAGTATTGTCTTCATGCTGAGGCTGGAAAAGATGCTGCAGAGAAAGTGAGCTGGATAAAGGATAAACTTTTGCACATATATTATCAAAATAGCATTGATGACAAGTGAGTCAATCTAAGTCTTCCTAATTTTAATTGTATAATGATAAGAGATACTCTGAATATACGTTCTTATCCTGTGAAAGCTGTTGTATTCTGTATTTATGGGTTGGTGTATGGTGTATTTAATTAATCATTAAGACGTGTGCACGTATTCAAAATTGTTGTATTATCTGTTCATGGATTCCTTTTTATATACTGATGGAACTAGATTTGTGATGATAGCAGATTTTCGTTAACTAAATACTGTGTAGGAAAAAAATTGTTAAATCTGGCATTTACTATGTCAGCTGTTGTTTGCCTTCCTGCTTTCCAGAGGCCAGGCTGTTAAAATCCATCATCTGTGAGTGTTAAGTGTGTCCACACCACAGTACATGCACAGATCTCTCCTTTTGGTATATGGACCTTTAGGTAGACCAAAAGCTGAAGAAACATCAGGGGTGCTTTCACATTTGATTCACCTGTGTTTTGTCATTCAGTCTCTTTGATTTGTTGAAATACCATTTTGGTGTTGAAGAAAGTATTTTGGCCAAGGTTTTGGAAGATTATTAATAGTCTTTCAGGAAGAGAGAAACTGTGAGGTCACACAAAGGCAGAATTTCAGCCTAGATTTTTAGTATGGTAGACTCAGAAAATTCTTTGCAGTGTTTCTTAGCATCTTGCCTATGCAGCCTGCTACTTCAGTGTGTTTTGTTACCTTGGTGACTAGTCTGAATGGGCCAATAGCCTCCTTCAGTTGCCAGTTACGATAATAAATTTTTAAGCACTGCAGTGGTGAAGGCTCTCGCTTTTTTCATCTACCTGATTGTAAATGGGCATAGTTACATATTTTAATAGTTAGCACCTTTTTTGAAAATCAGGAAGTCTTCACATAGTTTATACAAAACCAATTCAGCATATACATAAAAATATACTTCAGTTTGCATTGAGAGGTTTCCGGTTTTTCTACTGTGTTTGCATCTCATTTTCAGTACATGGGTTTGGTAGTGGACAGAGAATTAATCAAAGTTGTATAGTGAATGGGGCAGATGTTTTTTGTATTTCTGCTCAAGCAAAAGCAGAACACTGATGGAAATGAGGCAAGGAATTTTAAAGGAAGAGTGTGTCATCAAAGCGGAGTTTCTTTCTCTGACGTGATTTCAGAAAGTCTGATTACACTATTGAAACTAGCTTTTTCATGAGGAGGCATGGATTGTATCCTGTTTGTTTTCTATGTGTCCACACAGAAAGACTGGTGGCTTGATTTTTAATGTTTTTCGAGGTCAGTTTGATATTTTGAATTTTAATTCAAATGCTACTAGTCTTCAAGGCTGACAATTAAGTTCTTGCTCATTGACACCATTGGGTTGGTTTTCTGATCTCAGTGGAGGGATAAAGGTGTTTGTGCTATTGTCAGGATTTTAGAGATTTAGCACCTGAAGAGATGTAGAAATGCTATGATCTTTTAAGACAGAGTCTATCCAATCCTTTAAACACGTAAGCAAGCATGGGCCAAAGTTAGCCAACTCTGGCCTATTTTCCTTCAGTAATGCAGCAAAGAGGATAAAAAGTAGCAGTGGACAGCTCTGAGCCTTGGAGTATTTTCCACAGGGTGCTTGGGATAACACTATTTATTTCAGGAGATAATAGTGCAGTATCACACAGAGTTCAGGCATGAAGTGGAATGGAATAGATTTTTTTTCCACACATTGACAGCTTGGTCACTTGATAATGGTTTTGTTGTTCCTTGGCTATTGAAGTACACGTCTACATAAGACTGAAAACTTCTGACCATAAGAGCTGCCTCTGGTGTATTCTCTGAGCTTCTTTGTTTTACAATAAATACACAGGGAATAGAGTGAAACAACCACATCTGAAACAGTGCCATTAACAACTATTGTTATGCTAGCCAGTCACTTTCTTCACAGGAGAGAAGTGTCTTGCAGTTGTTCCTACTTTGTAAATCTTGACCCTAACCAACAGGGACCAGGGAAGAGATGATGCAGCCATTCCATTTGTATTGACTGCTTTTCTAGAACATGTATCTGTAGAGACATGGACTAGAGCGGTGTTCATAAATTGGTAAGAGCTCTGATGCCTCCAGTCTCCCAGTGTGTTAAACAGATGGAGTCCCTTGAGATCTGAAGATCCTGTTCCCCAAACAATTTAGTTCTTGGAGTCATCAGTAGGAAAGTTTACATTTAAAGAGACAAAGCCAAGTTTTCTTTAATATGTTTTTTAAAAAATTTCTTTTAAAAATTAAATTCTTTAATTTTCTTTAATAATCTCATTTTCTTTAATGGGCGGTCTTGAGATAGTTGTATTCATACTCATGGTCATCCTTTTATTCCTCTGCCTTGCCATCATGTCTCTCAGAATTCTCTTTCAACAAAAATAAACTGTGTGAGCAGAAATAAGGTGTGTTTGATCTGTGCTGCTGTGGTCTCTGTACAAGGCACTCACAGAGTTCTTGCAGGTACCAGTGCACTGGTACATAGTGAAAATGTTTTAAAACTCAAACACACACAGTATTTGTCAATAAATATCAAATTATATTGCTGAACATTGTGCACAGCTTTCATTAGTATGAATTAAATTAACATTTGAATCTTCTTTCATGGAGGGGGCTATAATTTGATGAACTACTCACTTGTATTTTGTAGTTCAAAGTTGTTATTTAATGTAAAACTTCAAATGTGTATTTAAAAAAGATACTTGGAGATTGTTTTTGCTGGTTTGGTTGGTTCTCAGTATGCCTTTTGCCCCTTTAGTTGTACAAGTTTTGGTGCTCCTTCATGTCCACCTTTTTAGTGCTGATTTTTAGCTTGTGTATTAGAATGAGTAGATTCTCAAGTACTGCAGTTCCATTTTAACCATTCTTTCAAGGATACTTCAGATTTTTACTTTTCCTCCCCTTTGAGTTATATTCTTGTATTCTTTCTCCTTTATTTGAGCTTTTTACTGTCAATGTTCCCTCTATATATTAGAATAAACAAAGGAAGATTCTCATATCTTAAAGACAAGGAGAATTTGGATGGTGACAGATTACTCCTTCTTAGAGGTGAAAGTGAAAGAACGTGGAAAAGCTTTCAAGGAGCAGTTCTTTCTAATCTTTCTATCAGTAGTGGAAGGAGTCTTTACAGCTGAGAAAAAGGCCACTATTTCTTTGTCTTCTTTGTTTGTTGAAAAATCTGGTTTTAATGACTTCCACTATTTCTTGTTTTTTCAGCTTGTCTGGAAGATATTGTTTGACATGTATAGTAGTGATTTCTCCTCTTTTTTTTTTCTTCTTTCCTGCAGATTACTGGTAGAGAAAATCTTTGCTCAGTATCTTGTTCCACATAATTTGGAAACTGAAGAGCGAATGAAGTGCTTGTACTATTTGTATGCTAGCTTGGATCCAAATGCTGTCAAGTAAGTATAGTTTGTATTCAACAAATACTTGCTTTCTTAGACTTTTCTAACATCTCTGTTATCTTACTTGTATTATATAATAAAAATACAGCTAATGGATGCTTAGCATTATTTGCAAGCAGCATAGTATTTGAAAACATTTCCCTTTTATATACAAGCCCAACACATCAATTAGACAAGAGGATCCCATGATATTTGAGAAGAGTGGGTTTATCCATTCATTTTCATGCAGACTTAAAAGTGTGCAAGTGATGACTTCTAGGTTTGCTCTGTATTAGGAATCGTGATGAAGGTGTCTGTAATTGAATTCTGGTTGATGGTGGACTGTTTTTTATTTGGGTGGTTGTAAGAAGTACTACAGGTGTCCTGCCTATGTTAAATTGTTCCTAGAAGAATAAGAGAGATGATGTTCTGTAAAAAGAGAAAATCAGTTCCACCTTGTTTTCAAGACTTATTTTTGATATTTGGTAGGTTTTAATTGTACCTAACAGGTGTTGCGTTTCTAAGATAAATCAACGAACAATCTTGTTTATTAAAACATACAACATGTTTTTGTCATGAAGAAGCTTTTCTTTTCTGGTTTCCCATTTTTGCAGAGCACTGAATGAGATGTGGAAGTGCCAGAACATGCTAAGGAGTCACGTACGAGAATTGCTGGATTTGCATAAGCAGCCCACTGTACGGTTTTGAAAATATTTAGACTTTATCCAGTGGATCTATGGGACTAATTTACTGGGGAGTTTTAATACTGTATTATTGATTCAATATAGCTTCGTTATTCATTGATTTCTGTATGTAGACAGCATTCCATTCTCACAAAGTAAAGTTGCTTTCTGTAATGCTTGAAGGTATATGACCTCCTTCTGTTGATCATTCTTTCATAGTACTGTTCAAGAGCTTTGGAACAAGTTTTAAAAGTTTCAAAGGTTTTTGTTCCCTTTTGACAGACCTTTTTTCTTTCTAAGAGATTTCTAACCACTTTTTAAGAGATTTTGGGAATGGAATATGTTGTAACATAAAGCAGCGATTTCTTCGTTGGTTAGAAAAAACAAGTATTTTTAAGTATTTTTAAGTATTTGTACTGGAATTTTACTAGTAGGAATCTTAAATAGAAGGGCGTTGCTTTGAGGTTTTCGTGAGAGAGTGGGCTTGTGGGAATTTTCTGTTCGGGGTGGGTCCTGGGGACTTTTTCCTGATTTTGACTTGTTATGTGATTTAATGAATTTTTGCAGTTCTTGGATGTTACAAGGAGATTTTTCACCTTTCTGTGTAGTAGCTGCTAATGCTGGTTGCTTTATTCTAGTATCTGTTCCTAAAAACATAAAAAGTAGTGCAGCAGAACAACTAACAGATCAGCTTAAAGGTGTATTTTATAAAGGAGATATTACTGATTTGCTTGTCTGTTTTTGCTGTTGTCCTCAGTCAGAAGCAAACAGTGCTGCCATGTTTGGAAAGCTGATGACCATAGCAAGTAAGTGTTAATAACTTTCTATAAACGTTCTATAAACTACTACAGCATTCCTGGAAACTGTATTTCTGTGAATCTTGGCCTGCTGAAGTTGCAAATTTATCTCACATTAAACTGTTTTTAATCATACAGAAAACCTTCCAGATCCTGGAAAAGCACAAGATTTTGTGAAGAAATTCAATCAGGTTTTGGGTGATGATGAGAAACTTCGGTCTCAGCTAGAACTGTTAATTAGCCCTACATGTTCTTGTAAACAGGCAGATGTCTGTGTGGTAAGGAAATGGAAAAGCAAACTTTTTTACCATAAATATTTGTGCTTAAAACTGCTACCCGGAATTGATTATCACCTTAGTTACCTAAACATGTTTTTTACATCTTTCCAATTTTCAAAAAATGGCTTTTTTATTAACCTGTAGAGATTAGGGAAAAGATAATTACAATCATTATCTTAAGAAAACATTAGCTTTATTCCTTTTAGGGATCATAAGCATCAAGCATAGTGTCTAAAAGGCCAATTTATTTCTTCAAAATATTTTATTTCAAGTGCTTGTTTTGTGGTAGGGTCTTCATTTATCCTTCCCACATTGATTCAGCTTTCAAGTACCAGCAAATCATCTGTTACCATCTGCATATTATTAATTTGTTTTTCATCCTAGAATAGTATTTTGAGGTCACTCTTTTCTTTTTCTCCCATTATTTAACCTCTTTGATGAAAGTACACACCTTAATATTAAATTGTACTTTTCCAGAGTCTGACAACCACCACAGATTTTTTTTTAAAGGTTTAAGGCAAAATAAGCAATTTCATTGACAGGAAGTACAAAGGTCACAAAGAGCATCTGCAAACAGACATAGATTTCTTGGGTTTTGTCTAATGGCTCAGAAATTTTACAGGGAAGGGAGCAGGACAATTTTTTCATTGTTATGAAATCTCATGTACTACAGGGTTACCCACAGTTTTCTGGATTACACTTGACAACAGACATATACATTCTGTGCACTGCACTTCACTCTTCCTTAAATCTATTTTGAATCTGGGCTGCAATTCTTAAGAACCACTGAAGAACTCTAACTAGAAAGCTATTTAAATAGTTTTGTAAAGTATGATTGAATATAACATGATCAAGAGAGTGTGGAGATGCCAACAGCCTCCCCCTTAAAAACATTTCACTGATTATATAGACAATCTCTGTAGTAGAAAAAAAAAAGTAACTGTATTTAGCTTGCTCAACATGTTAAAGAAGTAAATAAAATGAGTGTAATTCTTCTTTGTATCAAATGTTCTTGTAGAGGGAGATAGCCCGGAAACTTGCAAATCCCAAGCAGCCAACAAATCCTTTTCTGGAAATGGTCAAATTTCTTTTGGAAAGAATTGCCCCTGTACATATTGACTCAGAAGCCATTAGGTAAGCTTGAAAGATCATGAACAATTGACTCATGAATGATTAAAATATTCTAGAAATGGCAAAAGAAAAAGAAATTCTTGGTATTTAAATTGGTCTGTCCTAGCACTAAATATGTGGGTGAGTTTTAAATCAAAATTATGTAGATGTATTCATTCCCAGCAACCTAGAGGATGCAAATTCTTTTGATGCTGCTTCCCGGTGCTGTTTGTAAAATGATTTTAAAAATGTAGCAGTTCATGGTGAAAATTTTATTTGTGTGGCTTCAGGTGAAAACTGTGAACATAATTTTCACATAGTTAACTGCAGCGCAGTCTTTCTTATAGCATCTGAATTAATTAGCTTTTGTGGGATTGTGTAAGAGAATGTTTTGATTTGAGACTTGTCTGGCAACCTAATTACGTTCTGAAACTTGTGCAAGTATGTGTTAATCTAATGCCACCAGCATGGTGGGGGGTTTTTTGGATGGATTTTTTTTTCTCCCCAAAGAATTCGTTTTGCAGAAAGTGAAGTTTGGAGGAAAAAGACTAATGTAGTAATTCAAAAATAGCAAAAACCAAACAGCAATGCCGACACCACCCCCAAAGGACTGTTACTTTCCCTTTATATGTTGTGAAAACTAAGTAATCTTGCATGTATCTCCAGCCCTTAACATTGTTATACTTACTTGTTTGTTCCTTTATGTATCTCTCATTTCAGTGCACTAGTAAAACTAATGAATAAATCCATAGAGGGGACAGCTGATGATGAAGAGGAGGGTGTAAGTCCTGATACTGCTATTCGTGCAGGGCTTGAACTTCTCAAGGTAATCTACATTAATGCAATTGTAATGGAAGGGACAAAAGGAGCATGAGTAAGGAATTAATGTTAGCATAGATTTAGTAGTTATTACTTAGATAATTACTTTTTTAATGTATGAAACTGGTTATTAATACTCACTTGAAAGAAGAATAATGGAAGAGATGGTTTGTTGGGAGAAGTATGTTTGGAAAAGGGTGCCAAGCGTTGAAATGTACATGTTTAAGCAGAAATTGGTTTCTGCTTAGGAAGGTAGTAAAGAAGAAGGTGTAGAGGTAAAATGAAAGGAAGAGAAACAGGGAAACTGGGAGAGACACCTTCTTCAGAGTGTATGCTTACTCTCCTTCCAGTGCATAACACTGGAAGGAGAGTAAGCAGCTAGCTCAAGAGCCACCTTATTTAGAAAAAAAAAGAAAACTTGTGTTCTCAGTAGTGCTGAGAAGTGGAAGGAGGAGAAAAAAAGATTTGAAGTATCTGGAAAACAGTAGCCTGTGTTTTGTTTCTAGATGTGTTAACCTTCTTGGTTTCTTTTCTGCTCAGGGACTATAGATTGTGAAGAAATGAAAATTTCAGTTCAGTTAAATCAGGTTGAAAAGAAATGTTAAATAGATTGCAATATAAAAAAATACTCTTAAAAGTGTTCATTTGAAGAAATGTGTTTTTATATATTCAAATAATGTAGTATCTTAAAAAATATTTGGAGGACAGGAGGACCTGAAAAGCAAAACCTAGATGAATTTATTTGAAAATTTATATATAATCTTCTCTGCAATGCAGTTATTGAATGCAATAGTTTCGTATGGGCGTGTAACAGCTATTTAGGGTGATGGTAATGCCCATAAACAGCCATCATTTTCTTTTTCTGATTATTCATTTACTATTAATAAATATACCTTTGTTTTAATGTGTGTCTGCAGGTTCTGTCCTTTACACATCCTACCTCGTTCCACTCTGCAGAGACCTATGAGTCTCTACTGCAGTGCCTCAGGATGGAAGATGATAAGGTAGCTGAGGCAGCCATACAGATTTTCAGAAACACGGGTCACAAAATAGAAACAGACTTGCCACAGATAAGATCGTGAGTATTGTTACATGCTGCTTTTCATATCTGGAATTGTGCCTCTTGATAGTTTATTCAATATGTTGCCCCTATCTAGTCTTGCTGATATGAACAGCTTCTCTTCCATGACTTTGATTTCCTTCAGTATCTTTCTGTCTCTGTCCCTTCATTTTTTAATTCTGTGCTCTCACACTTTTTATGTATATATTGAACGTGTTAGGTACTTCTTCAAAATCTTCTTATAACAGAGACATTAAAACCAGTGCATAGCAAATCTTTAAGGTTACAAAATAAGCAACAGCAAAAATACAGCAGAGATATGATTACTTGGCATAATTTCTACTTATATCTGTCCTTCACACAATTTTTCTATCTTTGTAAGAAACTCAGATACAATCTCCGGTATAGTTAACAGCTCTATTTGTTATTAAACAAGATGGGAAGCAAAATCTAAAAGCAAGCATGAATTTCTAGCAAAGAATAATTGTCTGTAAGTAGTCATTCAATTCATGCTGTACTGCTGATTAAAGCTACATCATCTTCTAGGTGTTCACAGACTATTTTAAATACCTTGTGAGTAACATCTGAAACCTTAAAATTAGCCTGTCAGTAACTACCTTGTCCAAATAATAAATCACAGGTTTCAAGTTCTCATATATTGAAATAACATTTTGGATACTGCCATGCTAAAATGCATATCAATGCACACTTTTAAGTTTGTTTTAAATTAAAGCTGTAACCTCAGCGATTCTTCAGAATGGGCATCAGATTTTGGACAAAAGAAAAATATTACAAATACAGGTATATGAGATATGTTTTAAGACATTTGTAGGGGTAAAAAGAAATAAGCCCAGCAGTCCCCATTGTCAGTACAGTTCCCAGTATAGTCCCAAGTGTCTTTGGTTCCCTACCAGAATTTAATCAATACTCTGTTGCTGGGCTATATCATTTTCTCTCAAAGGATCTGGCATTTCTTTGACTTCGTGCCTTAGCCAGGTATTGCTGGGATGTCTCAACTTAAAAATTTAATTGTCAAAGTGGAGGTAGCATCCTTGGCATGGTTTCCAGGCAAGTCAGGTTGGCATTCTGAAAAACCACGTCAGTGTTTACACTTGACACAAAGAAGATGACGTCTGAGGACAAGTAGATGTTCCAGACTTCATATATTCAGAAATCTTAATCATAAATGAATGACTTGATACAATCAGCAAGATAGTTTGTTTCAAGGGATATCTGTTTGTATTTTGGGTTTTTTTTTTTAAATGCTTCTGTGAGCAGGCTACTTGCTGTCCTTTGAAGCAGTGTTCATCAGCAGCAGCTCAAGTTCTTCTTCCTTGTATAAGAAATGAGTAAGGGGTTTTGTACATTTCATGGACTAAGACTATCATATGAATTGGGACCCCCAGTGATGAAAGCACTGGCCATGCTCAAACAGAGCCTGTAGACCACATGTAAACTTGTAGATGTAAACATGTAAAGCTGCATATCAGCATTTCAGGTTTCACCTTTTGCAGATTTGTGTCAGTTGGTGCGTGCTGAGGTGTGGTTTGTAACTGCTGCTACAAGGCCTGGCAAAGACACTTAAATGTACATGTACTTAACACCATGAAAACTGTAGGTTAGGCATTGAAGCTTATTTTAAGTGTACGTTTTACTGAATTCTGTCCTGTTTTGGCCCTTAATTCAATTGGCGGAATCTTGGCAGGTTTGAGAAGAGATTTTCTACTTCAGGAGACTGTTAACATGTTTCTCAGGGTCTTTGGTTTGGTTTTGGATTTTGTGGGGGTTTTGAGATAACTGAGGTTTGATTCTTTCAACCCACCAAGTTGCTCTTTAGCCTCCGGTTGCTGATGTGGATTATGTAGAATGTGTCAGCAGGGTCTGAATAATCCATGTACTGAATACTATAAAAGAATATTTCAAGAAAGCAGGGAAATTTTTGGGGATGTTTCCGTGTCCGACTCTTTCTAGGTGGTTTTGTTTTTTCATGTCAGTTGCTGGATGAGTTGCAGGGTGAACCTCCTGAGTTAGTGTCTCAGCTGCTGAGCTCTGATGGGACAGGCCTGCCTTCCAGCACTGCCTGGGGAGTGACACTGAACAGTCTGACCAGCCTGGACCTGTGGGCTGTTTCCTTCTTGTATGTGTACAGTCAGATATTCTAGTATTGCTAAATACAGTTCCATCCTGCTTTTTATTTTATGATTGTGATCTTTGCTAAACAGACTTCAAAGGAATACTTGATTTATAGGAAAGTGATGATAGATTTGTATGTGTGAAGATACATATTTTTTTGTAGATTGCAAATTGCATTTTGAAGTATTCTATTTAATGTTCACACAGAACGCTAATTCCGATTTTGCATCAGAAAGCAAAAAGAGGCACTCCTCATCAGGCAAAACAAGCTGTTCACTGTATACATGCCATATTTTCAAACAAAGAAGTACAGCTTGCACAGATCTTTGAGGTATGTGTTGCCTTTTTGTTTTTAAGATTTGTTTCTGTTATTAATTATACTAGTAATTATAATTAATTCCTACTGTTTATTAACAGATAACAGTTTACGAGGTCAGGAAGCCTACAGATGTATGGTAGTTAAGTCATTAATTTTGCAGTAGCAAGTTATTAATATTTGTGTCTTAAAGTCAAATTTACTAATATTCTCATGTCTGAGATGAGGGTTTTTCTTTTTATCTACGTGGGAAAAGTTTGGGGGAAGTAAGCTAAATATGTTGGCCTGATCTGCAGCAAATCCCATGGGGACACCTTTAGCAGATACTAAATGAGAGATAACATGCCCTGCTTTCAAGCTGTATTGAATTACCCAGCTTTAAGGTCTTTACACATATAGCCTTGCCTCACTAAGGCAGTTAGTGCAGAAGAACTTGGCTGTAAGCTCAAACATCAGCTTACTGCTCACTTACTGCTTCCTTAGACAAGTTATTAAGCAAAAAGACTTTCTATACAGAGCAGTTTATTACTTTTCACTGTAGTCTTTTAAATAATAACATTATTAATCTGCACTTGTAAAATATTTTAGGTTTTTAATCTTATCTGACTTTGAGCCTGTGCATAATTTATAAGTGTGAAAAGCTTTGAATTAAGCTTGCAGAGTTCGATCTCTGCTTAGACTTCTGTGATAGTGATTGTTCCCTCCCTAATACCAGAATCTGATGCAATGGTGTGGGGTGATACAGGAATTGTCCTGATGACTGTTACCTGGAAGGTAAATATTGATGGCTAGTAGAAATGTCCCTGGTGGTTTCCAAGGTTTTGGCTGCTGTTTTCTACCATTGGCAGTTGGGATTCACAACTTCTGAACAAAATTAAGTCAAAGTTTTTTCCCATGTCATGCAGGTTTGAATGTGTTTTATGTTAAGTAAGAGGAGAATATAGAATTTGTTTTGCCCTTACATTATATGAGATTTTTATTTACTCTGTTGAATAGGAAGTTGTATTCTCTATACTTCTGATTGCTAATTTTATTAATTCTTTTGGAAAAACAGTGAAATGCATCAGCAATACAGCAGTAAAATAAACTATTTTAGGACATGTTAATTTATTAAATGAAGCTGAATTTTGAATTTTTTTTTATTTTTCCTTCCTCAGCCTCTTAGTAGAAGTTTGAATGCTGATGTACCAGAACAGCTTATAACTCCCTTGGTCTCTTTGGGTCATATTTCTATGTTGGCTCCAGACCAGTTTGCTTCTCCAATGAAATCTGTTGTTGCAAATTTCATTGTGAAAGATCTCCTAATGAATGATAGGGTAAGATTATAATTTTTTTTTTTTTTTGGTAAGTGCTTATTATGCTGTTAGCCTATTATGAACTCTGTAGGGAATAGAGCTTTTTTGTCAAATGAGTCTATAAGGTAATGTGCTGTAAGTGGTTAGTACAGTGATAATTGCATTATAAAAGGTATTTTTGTAAAAGAAAGCCTAATCCATGAGTTTCTTCTATTTTTACTTCTTCATTTTCTGTATGGATTGGACCAGTTTGTATACTTACATGAATTTCTATAGTCAACAGGTGAGAAAAATGGAAAATTGTGGTCTCCGGATGAGGAAGTCTCTCCAGAAGTACTAGCAAAGGTTTGTTATCTGCTGACAGCAATAACGTGTATATCTGCAATTAAAAATTCACTTTTCTTCAAGCTGTGCAATGGGGAATATTAGAATAAATCCCTTTGAGTGTTTTTGCATTAGTCCTATTAGAATATTATTGGTTTTGTGGGTTATACACAAAACTGGTAAAACTGATAGAAACTATGCATTCTGTTGTCTTCACTTACTGATATTAATTATTCAGAGCATTGAGAAGATCAAGAAATTCAAAAGTTGTAATTTGATTTTACTGACTTGCTAACAGATTTGAAAGAAATTGAGACCCCGATGAATGGGAATGTAATTATGGCCATTTCTAGGAATTTTTATCTAGTTGCTCTTACTTTTAATCATATATCAAGTATCCTGCATCCTTTGCAGATGCAAATCTGCGAAGACAGTGGACCATAGTTGTAGTCTCCTTAGGTCAGAAATACTGCTTCTTCTTTTTCACTCTAAATATTTACTGCTTCATTCCGTTCTTTAAAAAATGTGTCAGCTCTAATACACAGAAATCTATGGGAATTTCAGTTTGACAACAGTAGGTCTTAGTAACTTACCAACTCTGGTAAGTAAGTTGATTGTTGATTTGTTTGTGTGCAATAGGTGCAAGCAATTAAACTTTTGGTACGCTGGTTGTTGGGTATGAAAAACAACCAGTCAAAATCCGCCAATTCCACACTCCGGTTGTTGTCAGCTATGCTCGTCAGCGAAGGAGACTTGACAGAACAGAAGCGAATCAGGTCAGATTCTGTTCTTGCAGGCTTCCATAAATTTTGTTTAAGAATTTCAAAGTATGTTGGTTCTTTTAGAGTGCTTGTGGAATGTTAAGGTCAGCGCCATGTTGGCTACAGATTTGATCAGAGTAGTAATGTTAGGAGTGGAGTGGCAGCGTGAAATTGTTAGACACTCCCTTTCTTGCAGTTTGCTAATACTTACAAAGTTCCAAATTAGATTATTTTCCTAGTAAAAGATTTTGTAGAGAGTAGAACACCTGCAGAGGTATCTTTGAAAACAATTGAGTGATAACCACCTCCCAAGCATGTTAGATTTTATCTTGGGTGGAGCTTCTTCATTCCAACTGTGAGGTAGCTGCACCTCAACTTCATCTTGAGGGTGAAGGAAGGAAAGAGAAAAACTGTGGCAAAAGCATTGCTTTCATTTAGACAGTGATAAGAAAACAAGAAACTTGACTCATCTAATTTTATTGTTTTACTCGTAGTAGAGTTTTTTTGTGGGGAAAGTAAATCACTTTATTTTTCACAAATTTGATAGGGTTAATTTAGCTTGATCTAGAGCTATTTTACTAGGACTTAATTGATTAGTCTTTGATCTTGTAAAAAGAAAAAATTGAGACATGCAGGCAATTTAAGGATAGTTGTGGTGAGCTGTGATTCATTATTTGGAGTTTTTTTTCTGCCATTTTTAGTAAATCAGATATGTCTCGACTGAGATTAGCTGCTGGTAGTGCAATAATGAAGCTTGCACAGGAACCCTGTTACCATGAAATAATTACCCCAGAACAGTTCCAGCTCTGTGCACTCGTCATTAATGTAAGTAACTGCATTAGAATTGAAGTGATCCTTAATTGAGTTCTGAGTCCTTACATCTGAACTTTTGTTGCTGCTACAGAGTATATCTGTTCCTCACTGCAGTTTCACAAGAGTTATTGAAGTTTCAATTTCAAATGGTTGTAGTGCTGTATCTGTTCGTGTTTTTAAAAAGCCTCCTCGTAATTTCACCTTGAATGCCTTTTTTTTTTTTTTAAGACCAGGATTTTGATGGTTGCCCTTTTATGGTTTGTGTTGCTGTAGGATGAGTGCTACCAAGTGAGGCAGATATTTGCCCAGAAGCTGCATAAAGCACTTGTGAAATTACTGCTCCCTTTGGAATATATGGCAATCTTTGCTTTGTGTGCCAAAGACCCTGTGAAGGAGAGAAGAGCACATGCCAGGCAGTGCTTGCTCAAAAACATCAGTATACGAAGAGAATATATTAAGCAGAATCCTATGGCTAATGGTTAGTATTTCACTAAAACTGTTAATGCAATAATACTATACTAGAAGGAATAATTACTAAACCTTAAGCAATTCGCTTTTCTAAAGAAACACTAGATAAGTTTCATCTGTTTCCTCATCTTTATATTAGACACATTCAAATCTAAATTTACTTAGTCCAGTATTAGCATTAACTATAAAATACTCCTATGTACATTGCTGAGAATTATGGATGTAGAATACGGTGCTCTTACGGTTGTAGTTGTTTTGCTCAAAAAATAAAATTTTGTGTCCTGATATTTTTAGGTTTTGTGACCTTCTTCCTGAAGCAAGACCAAGTAGTTTTGTAGTAGTAAAACATGTTCATTTATTTTAATTGATTCATTACAAGTAAAGTCAGTAGGAAGAAAATGCAAGTCAAAATTTTACATTTCGTGTTTGAAAAAGTTGTAGTTTGAAAATGTTTTTCTTATGATGCGCATGTGTATGTGTAATATAGAAGCAATTTTTGTTGTTGTTACTGTAGAAAAATTGCTGTCCTTGCTGCCTGAATATGTGGTACCCTATATGATTCACTTACTGGCACATGATCCAGATTTCACAAAACCTCAGGATGTTGATCAGCTTCGTGATGTCAAAGAGTAAGTGTCAAGTGATTCTAGAATTCTTATGCTGAGAATTGTTCTGTACTTGGAAAGAAACTGATTAGGAAGAGGGAAAAACTAATTAGGAAGAAGAAATACTTGTTTGATCAACAGTGTCTTGCAAACCAGTAAATGGAAAATGGAAATATGGAACACTTTAACCATGGGAAGAAGGTATCAACAACTGCTTAGCAGTATATTCTGAAAGCCCAAATGGTAACCTGTAGGTCCTACTGTAGTATACCAAATTAGTGGGTTATGTATGCTTCTTTTAAAGTAAGTAACGATTTTAGAGTCTTGTCTTTGTGCCTAGGAATATTTATAGGATGTCAAGTAATGTTAGTTCAAATATTTTGGAACTTTTGAAATAGGGCGCTTCTCTGAGAAAACTTGAAAACAGTGAAGCTGGGTAGGTCCTGCCTGCCTCACTGGAAACTTATTTTCCCCTTCTATGCAAGCCTACTAAAATTCATTCTGAGTTTGCTGCTGACTTACCATTTGCACCATACATCAGCAGTGCAGGCCTAGTACTTCTTAACGTATTCAGCACAGCTTACTGTATACAATACAGTCATACTTGGCAGGATCTTGTTCTGTACTGTTTGCCCATTCAGACCTTCTTGTGTGCCTCAAATAATATTTCACATCTTAATTATAACTTCTTTTGCTCTTTATGCCTTGCAGTGAATTTTAAAATTTTAAAAAATAGTTAACACTTAAAAATTGTTAAAGCATGTTGCCTCTTCCACCACACAGCTCTGGTTTTAGTATTTTAGTTTTTTGTTGTATCAATTTTTGATGAAACTGAGATTTGTTGGTTTTGTATTGGGCATATATATCCACATACAACAATATACATCATCCAAAAAGCAGTTCTTTTTTGGCACGAATAGGCTAGATCTTAATGCTTTTTGCACCTTCACTTCTCACAGTCCAAGTCTGATTCTTTCTCTAAATATGTTTTTCTCTCAATATGTTTTTCTCTGTCTTGGGGTGTTCTGATTTGAGTTACTTGATTCACACCTGGTCAGACCTGAAGTCAGTGAAGATTTTTTACCTTACTAACAAGTCTGCATTTTGTCCCAGCACTCCCTGTTCCTGGCAACATCTGAAAGCATCCTCCAGCATGTACTTTATCCAAAATGCATGGGAACAAGTTCTGATTTGCAGTCACTGAGTTAATACTTTCTTTGAGAAGCACTTTCTAGTGCGCAGAGCTTTTTTGGACGGTCTTTGTATAGCTTTTCTTTGTTGTCAAATTTCCTCCCTCATGTTTGTCGCAGACTGGCTGAACTAGCCAGAAGGGACTGCTCCAAACAAAGAAATACTCTGTAGGGGAATTTTGGCAGGAGTACTTCTCTGAAGAGTCTCCTGAGATATGAGAAAAATGTTTTCCATTCAATGTGACACAGTGTTTCTTTTAACAGCTCTGAATGTCTTAGTGTTCACTTTAAAGTGTTAACATAGATGCTTGCAAAGTTGGAAAAACAGGCTTTGCAGTGTGTTTTGTAGGTGTCTCCCTAGTTCATCTTGGTTTACATGGCCTAGATACAGTGATGTACAGTAAATGCATGCTTAACAGTTCCTGGACCATTATCTTATGTGATACTTACTGTTGAAGTTTTTTAAGCTTATCCTGCAGGGGTATGTTTGGGGTTGGTTGTTTTTTATCTTTATACTGTCTCAAGCGTCTTTCTCTTCCTAATTGATATTCTGAAATTACTGAAATGGATACAAAGAATGATTTTATGTGACTGTGTTCCTCTAGGTGCATTTTTTTTTACACAAAATCCCACTGGTGTTTTGGACAGGTCTTGTACAAAGTTGATCATTATTTTTGTAATTTGCTGTCTTAGTGAGAAAGTCAAGCTATTGAATTTGACATGAATTAACTGGAATTATCAGAGTATAACGTGTTCTCAGTAGTAGTCTTGGGGTGACATTGGATTTTGCAGAACTTGGGTCACAGTGGTATGTTACTGGTCCTGTATTCATCCTATTCAAGTTCTTGAAAACAGTGGATAGATGGATGTAAAGCTGTCTAACAGATTGATTTACTATAGCCTTTGTAGCTCTTTGATGCAAGTCAGACTAGAGACATCATAGTTTCTTGAACATCAGATAGCTCTGTAAGTATTTTGATGGAGCATTAGCCTCTGAACTTTTGAGAGAAATGTTCCTTCATCTCTTTCATTACAGTTTGTATCAGGTAAGAAGATGGGGGCTTTTGTGAACAGGGAATTCTAATGTTCAGTCATTCTATTTTCTTGGGTTTTATTACTTCTTTCTACAAAATAATCTCTCTTCCAAAGCTTCAGAATTAAATTAGCTACTGGCAAAGCCTGCATTTCTCAGAACCACCTGTATGTCTTTCCCAACTAAGTACTCTTTTATCCTACAGTGACTGTAAGACTCTCTAACCTTATGCAGTGGTGGAGCTTGATAGCAAGTGATAGCATGGGTGGACCAGTTGGGCTTTATATCATAATTGACAAAATTTTAAAACAAACTTTAAGTCAAAACAAAATGTAGTCTCACTATAAGTAATCTAGATTTAAATAAAGAAACCTAGGAAGGATAATTCCGTTAAGTCTTACCTGGGAGAATTTTCCTTCCATATGGAACATTAGCAAGAATCTGACCTGCTTTTTGGATCTCCTCTCCTATTTGAACTGCAGTATTAATCCACCTTGTGTGGGTAACTGTCTAGCAGTAGCATGATTTGTTTAAGCCTGCCTTGAATGTGCTCTTGGCACATTATTGATAGGGACATGGTGCTCAAGGTAGTGATTACAGAATTTCATTTGGGTGATGATAGCAGAAGAATTCCTGTTTCAGTTCATATGTGGAAGAGAAAAAAGTCAGTTGGCTGGGCAGTATTTACAGGTGTAATAATAAGTACAATAATTTGGCAGGTTTACTTAAAGGAGTACAATTCAGACTGTGTGGTAAATGTCTAGACTCTGTTTACATCATTATATGAAGTGATCTGTTTATGTCTTCAGATTGATTATGGTTTCTTAAGAAAAAACTAGTACAGCTAACAAAATTTTGTAAAGCTTTGCTGTATGTAGGAGCTGTAGTATAAAAGCTGGAGTGTAATTGCTTTGTGGTTTTATGGCTTTTTAGGTGCCTGTGGTTCATGCTTGAAGTTTTAATGACAAAGAATGAAAACAATAGCCATGCCTTCATGAAAAAGATGTCAGAAAACATCAAGCTTACCCGAGATGCTCAGTCTCCTGATGAGCCAAAGGCCAATGAAGTAAGAAATGCAGTTGAGATTAGTGCTGGGTGATGAGCTGAGGGTTTCACAAGCAGGATTTGCAGGAAGTCTGAAAGAACTAGCTCTGACATTTTTATGTTTTTTTAAAGACACAGCTAATTGTAAGCACTGGCTGTATCTTTCCAATCTCATTCTTGCAAAACCTTGCTGACCTTAGCCAGTACATAATACCTGCATTTTAAAAAAATATTCCTGCTGCTGCCTGCCTTATTTTAACAACAGCTGCCTAGTTTCCTCACATAAGTATCTTCTGCTGTTGGGGGAGGAAATACTGCATTATACAGTTATTGTTAAACCCATTAGTTTCTAGCAGAGATGAGAAACCAGATAAGGTGATTTGACTGAGCAAGAGCTTCAATTGTACAGCATAGTCATGTAAAGTATTACTAGGTTTTATAAATAGTATCATATGAAAAAGGAGGACTTCTCTATGTGTTTTAAGACCCAGCAGTATGGTTAATGATATAATTTTTAAAATGTCCTTAGTGATGGTTATTTAAACACATATTTTAAATTTTTTAAGTATTGCATTCTTTCTACACTGTAAAAATCGTGAGTAATTCCTAAAGCATGCTTTTCTTTTTTTTTCCTCCAGAAACTTTACACAGTATGTGATGTAGCACTATGTGTAATCAACAGCAAAAGTGCTTTGTGCAACGCAGATTCACCGAAGGACCCTGTATTGCCAACCAAATTTTTTACACAACCTGAAAAGGTAAATTTGTAAATCTTATTTCCAAAGTAATAAGGGGAAATACTTTTTTGATGGTTGAGAGCTGATTATCTCCGTAAGATAATGAGTGGCAAAATGCGTATTTTATTATCAGCAATTACTTTTTAATGTCAGCTCTGTGCTGTGCTGTCTATTATGAACACGTGACAGAAATGTTTTAACCAGGTGAGAGCTAATTGGAATTTATGCTGGTATGCTGACATGTATTGCTGAATCATTTCATTAGTGTGTTTTACAGGTGCATCTGAATATATGAGAATATATGTATTTTCTGACTGTATATCTGAATTAAAATGCGAATCAGACAAAAAATGGGGAATATTATTTTATGTTACTCTTGGTATGTTACTATCTGTCAGTAGCTGTTGGGCTATTCTGCTTGCTGTACAAGTTGGTTCTCTTATTGCCTAGTAATAGCTTTGGCAAGTACAGGTCTGCTGTCAGCAGTGGCACTACTGCTCTCCAAGAGACCTACTTCTGAAAAGTGTAAAGGGAGCACAAGTAACTCTCTGGACCAGACCTGATGTTTTAGTTGTCCTGGAGAATGTACTGGTTGACATTTTTCAGTGCCCTAGGCTGTTAATTAACAGCCTTTCCAGAGTCTATTTAAGCAAAATTTGTTTCCTATTTAATTGTGAAATGGCAGGTGCCATGTAACAGTGAGCTGGTGCCCTTATTCAGTTACAGGATTTTGGTCTGAGTAAACTCTGATACTCAGAGTGACAAGTTTAGAAAAAATGGCACCTCTTTTCCTCTGTTAGGACTTCTCATTATAAACATGCAAGTGAACAAATAGGGATAGCAGTTTTGCATAATTTCAAACAATTCATGTCACTTTAGAAGGAAAAATGTTCATCTCAGTTTCAGGTATGGCATACTGTCATTCAGTAATGCTTGCTGTAAATCTCCACTGAAATACAAGTTTGATATGTCTTTATTAGATTGATTCATTCATTGGTCAGCAGGTTGCATGGTGTGAAGTATGTGTAACTCTTGATAATTGCATCTAATTTGAGAAGTCAGTTGAGTGTATATAAAAAAAGAGGTGAGATTGAGAAATCAAATACAAACTAATTTTTACTTTGTTTTCTATGCAGGATTTCTGCAATGACAGGAATTATATTTCAGAAGAGACAAGGGTTCTTCTTTTGACAGGAAAGGTACTGTATTTTGACAAGTTGCAAGTCTTTGAATATTACTTGTGATTTTTAAAATGTTCTGGACTGCTAGTTTAAAAATTATATTAGGAGTTCATGTACAGTAATTTGTAACTCTATTATTTGGTGATATATAATAAATTCATTGAACATACTACCTGATGAGTACACAAAACCAAGATTGTTTTCTGTGCACTGAGGTACAGGTTCTTGATTACAGTTTCTTCTATTACTGAAATAAGCTTGGAGTAAAGTTATGATGCATATAGAGAATTGTGATACCACTAGCACTGGTGATCTTAAATTTTCAGTTGTAATATTTTTAATACAGTTTTTAATGCTCTTAAATTCAGCTGCAAATATCTATGCACTTTTGAACATCTATTTCAGGGAGTCCCAGCTGGAGATACTCTGTGATTCTAACATCCTGTATTTGCAAAGCAAAGCACCTCTGGGAGAGGCTTTCCAAAATATAATGCACAGTTAGGTTCAGTACAACAGTAGGAGATATCACAGAATCGTTAAGGTTGGAAAAGACCTCCAAAATCATAGATTCCAGACACTGACCAAACACCACCATATCAACTAACCACAGCACTAAATGCCATATTGAGTATTTCTTGAATACTTCCAGTGATGGTGGCTCCACCACATCCTTGGACAGTCTGTTCCAATGCCTGACAGTCCTTCCAGTGAATAAATTTTTCCTGATTTTCAACCTCAACCTCCCCTGGCACAGCTTTTAGCGATTGCCTCTTTCCTGTCTTGAGCTGCATGGGAGAAGAAGCCACTCCCCACCGGGCTACAACCTCCTTTCAGGCAGTTGTAAAGAGTTTTAAACACCCCCAGCTCCCTCAGCTGCTCTTCATAAGGCTTTTGTTCCAGACCCTTCACNCAGCTCCCTTGCACTTCTCTGGACTCACTCCAGCACCTCAGTGTCTTTGCAGTGAGGGACCCAGAATCGGGAACAGGATTCAAGGTGTGGCCTTACCAGTGCTGAGTAGAGAGGGACAGTCACAACTGTGGTCCTGCTGGCCACACTGTTTCTGACACAGGCCAGGATGCCATTGGCCTTCTTGGCCACCTGGGCACACCCTGGCTCAAGTTCAGCAGCTCTCAGCCAGCACTCCCAGGTCCTTTTCCAGTGGGCAGCTTTGCAACCACTCTGCCCCAGCCTCTAGCACTGCATGGGCTTGTTGTGACCCAAGTGCAGGACCTGGCACTTGGCATTGCTGAACCCCATAGCACTGGCCTTGGCCCATTGATCCAGCCTGCCAGGTCCTTCAGAGCCTTTGGCCCTCCAGCAGACAGTACTGCCACTCACTTGGTGTCATCTGTGAACTGACTGAGGGGGCACTCAATCCCTTAGTCCAGATCATCAGTAGAGGTACTAAATATCATTGGCCCTAACACTGCTCCCTCTGGTACTGGAACACCAGTACTGACCAGCCACTGCTGCATGTAGCACCTTCACCACCACTCTCTGGACCTAACCACCCAGCAGTTCTTAACCCAGGGAAGACTGAAACTGTCCAAACTGCACTGCCAGCTTCTCCAAGAGTATGCTGTGGGAGACAACAGTAAAGGCTTTAGTGAAGTCCAGGTAGACTACATCCAGAGCCTTTCCTCATCCACTAGGTAGGTCATCTGATCATAAAAGGAGATCAAGTTGGTCAAGCAGGACCCATTTTTCCTAAATCCATGCTGGCTAGGCCTGATCCCCTGTACACACCATGTGATTGCACTCAAGATAACCAACAGATCATCCATAACCTTCCTGGCCACCAAGATCAGGCTGACAGCCCTATAGATCTCCCAGATCCTCCTTCTGGCCTTCTTGTAGATTGGCATCACAGTGGCCAACCTGCAGTCATCTGGGATCTCTCCAGTTAACCAGGACTGAGGCAGAATGATGGAGTGGCTTGGTGAGCTCTTCCATCAGCTCTTCAGCACCCTAAGGGGAATCCCGTCCAGCCCCCTAGACCTTGTGAGTGTCAGAGTGGCTCACCAGGCCATTAACTACTTCCTTCTGGATTGCAGGGGATCTGTTCTGCTCTGTGTCCCTGTCTACCAGTTCAAGGGCTGGGTAGCCTGAATATAACTGACCTTTCTGTTAAAGAGACAAAAAAGGCATTAAATCCTTCAGCTTTTTCTTTGTCCTTGGTTACAATGTTTCCCTCCATGTTCAGTAAAGCATTGAGGTTTTCCTTGGCCCTTCTTTTGTTGTTAATGTATTTGTAAAAACTTTTATTATCTTCCATTGCAGTGGCCAGATTGAGTCTTAACAGAACTATTATATTTATATTTTTATATTATATTTATATAATTATATGCAGAAAGGTGATTGAGAAGTAAACACTATCTCTTGTGGGGGCTCTCTGATACAGAGAATTACAACATTTTGGATCTTGCTGTGGCTGATGACTTGACCCCTGTGCTCAGACTGAGTAGGCAACAGGAAGTTTTATATTTTGTCTCTGGAGAGCAGTCAAGGAAGTTTTCCTTCCTGTGCCATGTCACATTCTTCATATAATTTTACATTTCCTTAGAGGTCAAGTTAATAAATTAAGATATTCCCAAGAAGAAAATACAATTCCTATGGGTGGAAGTTATGATGGAGCAGGCGGGAGAAAGATATTACAGATGCTGAAAAACATTGGCTAGCAAAAAAAGCAGCAATCTCTGTAGAAAAGAGTTGTTACTCAACACATGTTCAGTGGCTGCATCATCCTAGTGCTAATTCTGAACAGTGATTACTTAAACATATTATTCTTTTAATATAATAATTTATTTGTTCCATTTACTGAGTAGCTGAGTTTACTGCATGTCCAAAGAAGGAAAACAGCATGAGTGAAGTGTCTGGAGCACAAGTCTTATGAGGAGCAGCTGAGGGAACTGGGGTTGTTTATCATTCCCACCAGACATAGTGTTGTAACACAGGGCTCTGGGTGTCCTAGTGCCCATCATTGGTGTTGAAGACAGAGGCAAAGATGGGGTTAAATGTTTCTGCTTTGTCCCCTCCTGTTTGTGAGGTGACCAGCCTCATCAAGGAATGGCCCAGTGTTAGCTCTGATCCTCCTTTTGCTTTTGACATATCTTTTTGTGACCTTTATAGTGCTGGCCAACTTGAACTCTCATCAAGCTTTGGCCACAGGAATTTTCTCCCTACAGTGGTGAACAGCATTTCTGTAGTCTTGCCATATTGTCTGTTGTTGCTTCCAGATACTGTATGCTTTTTGTTTTCTGCCTAAGTTCCAGAAGATCCCTGCTCAGTCAGGCTAAATTTCTGCCTCACTTGCTTGTCATCTTACACTTTGCAATTGCCTGCTCCTGTGCTTTAAGAGATGGTTCCTAAAAAGTGACCAGTGTTCATAGATCACATTACCTTCAAAAGCAGATTCCCAGAGCACCCAAAAGTCTTACTGCACCCAAAGTCTACTGTCCCCCATATATAGGGCCAGGGTTGTCCATAAGGCCAAGGGCAGTCATCCAGAAAGATCCTGTAATTCCTTGTAGAATGATGCATTGCTGGTAGTGTTCTGGCTGGTTGGTCAATAGTAGACTCCACAACAATATATGCTTTATTTGCTTTCCCATTCATCCTTATCCAGAGGTTCTCAACTCTAATATTGCCTAACATTTTGGCTTTTGTGGAGCCTTCAAAGCATGAGGGAGAAAAGGCAGTTGATGAAGTGCTCTTAAAGTACAAGAAGTAAAATAATAAACAATGTTTTTAAAGTAAAGATAAGGTCAGTAGCTCTAAACTGATGGCATTGCGATCAAGACTGTTATTCCCAAAAAAGTATTTTTAAATACTCAAGCAAATATTTGTAAAATTAGGTATGTATCTGAAGTTTGCATTTTTTTGAGATTTAAACTTTTTTTTTCTAGCCAAAACCAACTGGTGTATTAGGTACAGTAAACAAACCATTATCTGCAACTGGGAGGAGACCTTATATTAGGACTACAGGATCAGAGACTGGAAGCAGTGTAAACTCTGAGCTGAGCTCTTCTGCAGGAAACAGATCAAGGTATGGGAGTCCAAAATTTCTTTCATCAGCACTTTACTTAATGGTCTCCACTGTGCTTGCAAGTTTTAGGACAGGAGATTATTTGGTGTGTGTGCTTACATGTTGGAAGAGTGTCCTTATTTTGCCCGGTTTTAGAAAATGTAGTTCTCAATAGGTAAAATCTCCATACTTGCTTTTTGGTTCAGTTTGTGTGGTTGATGTTTTGATGTATAAATTAGGATTAATCCTGATTGGAAACAAGAAACTTTTTTGATATAGATAGAATATTCTGATCTATGTAAGATTAAGAATAATAAAAAGAGCTTGTTGAAGCAGGCCAAGGATCTCAGTGGAAAGATGCAACATATGATGGTAATACTCAGTGTTTCTTCTAGCAAGCATTATTTTTATACGAATGCAGAGTTTCAAAATTTGTTGTAAATCTGGAGAACCAGTTTACACTTTCAGATTTTAATATTGTTTAATTTGGTTTGGAATTGATTACCTGACTAAATAGTTAAAGAAAACAGAGAAAGTCAGCTCTAGTTGCTACATTTCATAAAGCCAAAGGGAGGTATAACTGCATTCAGAATTTGTTCTGTAAAGTGTGCATGATATAAGTTGTAATAATCTTACATTTTTCTTTTTTGTTCTTTTGTTTTCTATGAAGTTGGGGCATTATTGGTGTTTATTATTCTTCACTACATTTTCCAGTATTGGCTCTTTCTATGTGTGGAAGGAACATAGCTTATTTTAGAGCTCTGGTCTTAAGTTTGCAAAAGTCATTATTCGGTGGTGTGTCTGTGGTAAGGGATTTGGCTCAGTGACCAGCCAGTTCCTTTCAGACCTTTCCCAGTTTTGGGAAAGAAAATACGTGTGTGGACTCTGGCAAATTAAATTATTTTTAAACTAATTTAGCCTGCTGCATTGATTCCCCTTCCTCCACCCCCTTTTTTTGCCCCAAAATAATTGCAAACATTTTTCTTCTATATATTTTTGTTTTATTATGTCTTCCATGATGTTCCCAGGGAACAAAGTTCAGATATATCAGAAACCGGAGTCAGTGAAAATGATGAAAATCCTGTGAGGATTATTTCAGTCACACCAGCAAAGACAGAACCTGTGAAAAACAAGGTATGTCCAGGGATTTTATGGACTGATGTCTGTAATAAGTTTTACATTGGGGGTTTTTTCAGTACACGTCATTGCAGGTGGTCTCTGAGGAACTGGTAACATCCAGTTTCATTTCATATAGTTGTGTCAGCTTCCTAGCCTGACAGAGGACCCTGTATCTTCAAAACAGCCATTTATTTTCTCCAGAGTAATTTATAGCACTCATTTAAATGGACTTTATTCTTCTTTTCTAAAATTCCAAAGTATTCCCAAATTTATTCTGTGTTTTCCAATATAAGTAACAGTGAGGCTGGGATTCAGAGTGAAAGTTCACACCTGTAGTAGCTGAAATTACTGCCAAGAAAATGTCAAGTGGTCCTACAGCATGAAATAACATCTAACTTCGGAATTTTGTCACAACTAAAATCTTAATTAAACTATTAAAAACATATTGTGTGGTTCACCCCCCTTTCATTAAAGAGAGAATACCATGTGTAAATCATAAAGATTTTTTAACTTATAAAACATACAATAGCATGAATTTCACACAGTTGAGTCCTGCACCTGGGATAGATTAAACTCAAGCAGCTGTACAACGTGCTGGGATCTGCCTGGCTAGAGTGCAGGTTGGCTGGGAAGGACCTGGGGGACCATCCCCAGTGGATAACCAACAGAGCCTGAGCTGTCTGTGTGCCTTGGCTGCAGTGAGGACAGCAAGCTGTGTCCAGAGTAGTCAGCAGATTGAGGGATGTGGTTATTCCACCCCATTTGGCATTCTTTAGGCCATACCTGGAATACTGTGTCCTCCCCAGTTTGATTCAGATAGTGAAAAACTGGAGGCAGCCTTGCTGGGGGCACCAGGGTGATTAGGACATGGAGAAGTTGTTGTGTGAAGAAAGGTTTGAAGCGTTGGGTTTGTTCAGCTTAGAGAAGACAAGCCGTGGAGAGGATCAGTTAGTCTTTCAACATCTAAAAGGTATTTATGGAAAAGATGGATGGATTGAAGTATTCTCAAGGCTACTTGCTGGAAGGACAAAAGGCTACTGGAAGAAATTGCTTCGGGGGAAATTCTGTCTGAATGCAAGCAGAAAAAAAAAACCAAAAAAAACCCAAAATAAACCAAAATATTGTGGAGCAATTTAAACACTGGAACAGACTGTCCAGAAAAGTGGTGGATTATCAGTGTTCATGGCTTGACTTGTCAAGGCCCTGGATAACCACTGAGGCCCCACTGTCAGCAGGTTTGACAAGACGATTTTCAAAGATCGCTTCCAACCTAGATTATTCTGTGATTTAAAAGAGATTTTTATAATAATGTAGGGATACATAGATGATTTAGGCTTTTTAAGAAGTTATATATCTGCTTGATCTCTTTTTATTAGATAAAATCAGAGTAATAAGCAGGTGTTTTGGATTTGTATCATCACATAGAAAAGTTAGGCAAAGCACATATAAAGTAGTCTTCAAAAAAGCTTTCTAGGTTCTGGAAGTTAAAATTTCAGAGAATCTGTAAAGTTCATATGAATAGCAATTGTGAGTGTCTGCTATGAAGCTGCTGGAACAGTAGTGAAGGTTAGAGAGATTGCCTGACTCATTTGAACACATAAGAAATAAAACTAGTATATTTAACAAATAAAGTCCTTGGTTCAGATACAGCACTTAGAATAGTGGCATTGGTTTGTTTGAAATTGCTAAGTCATCCCTGCCGTACTTCTTCAGTATCCTTTTCTCTACCCCTTCTCTCAAGTGGTTTGGAAGGCTTAGCAAATGAAGGCTTAGCATCCAGTTGCTTCCTCTTTAATTCCATATGAATGCTGCTCTGTGTAGAAAAGGAGATTGCTAACCCTTTCTGTTTCACATATACAGACACCTCTTCATGGTATCTAATCATTTCATTACCTTGTTCAGTGTGCTGAGAAGAGCATGCATGTAGGCCATACCTATTCAGACATGATGAAGAATTAACAAACACAACAAGTTTCATTTTTGGTGTGGTGTTACTTCTTTATTCCCTTGGGTTTTTCTTTACTGGCACTTAGGTCTTCAGTAAACTGCACCTTTACTGAATATCGGTCTCAAAATTTGCACGTATGGAAGTAAATAGTAAATACTGCTGTATTGAAATAATTCTTTTGCTCCTCAGTTTTCTCTTGTCATTTGACAAAGAGGCAGTAAAAGGAATTTGTCCAGAAAAATGGTCATGGCAGGAGCTCATAAAGATAATTATTCTTACCATAATAACTCTCACACCACTAAAAGATAAATTGGGTGCAGTTACTAACATTGCACGCAATGTAGAAAGTGTTTTTGCAAGGATAAGGTCCAGAATCCCATTTGGTAAAACTTACTGCTAGGTCTAAGACCATGTGATGTGTTTTCACAATGCTTACAGTTTTAAAAACTTGTGTTTCTGATGGAAGGAGGTAACAATTTGGGTTTGCCTTTGGGAATCTTTTTCTTCACATTTATGATTTTTATTTTCTAGGAGATGAATTCTGATCAGACAACACAAGGAAATAGCACCGAACGTGGGAAGAAAAGAACAGCAACAGCATCTGGAACTGAGAATATTCATCAAAAAACAGAAGAAAAAAGTGTAGAAGAAACAGGCCCATCACTTGCAGCAAAAACCAGAAGGGGGCGACCAACCAAACCAGAACCTCAGGGTACCACTGCAAAAAATGAGGAAACAAATAAACCACCTGTCAGGGGAAGGAAGAGAGCAGCAGCCAACCAAGAAGGTCCAGGGAGTTTAGAGGCAGGTAATGCCAAAGCACCAAAACAGCAAGACACAGCAAAAAAGCCAGCAGCAGCACAGAGACAGATTGATCTACAGAGGTAAAAATAAATAATTAAATACATGGGGGGTGGGCCTTTCCTGTCTCAAGTCAGACCCTGAGTTTACAATTACAACAGACATAGCATACAACTAAACCACAGCAGATATTGCAACCATATGTTGCCTTGAGTTCTATTTTTCAAAGTAAATACCTGGGCAGCTACAATTGGATAAATTAATTTTTTTTGGTCAGAACAGGATAAACTTAACCTGTGTTCACTAAATGTTATTTTTATGCATCCTGGTTCCCCTTCCTAGAACTGCTGTGTAAAGGAACTAAGAATTGATGATGTTTCAGTACATTCATTAATGCCAGGCACACAGGCATTTGGCTACTCTGCTGTGCTTTCCTTCAGTGATAGCAAAAGCTTGGAAACTGTCTTTAATGCACAGGAAAATTTGTAATGCCAGCTGTAACTATTTTCTGGTATTTTGTGCCTGTGCTTGTTTTAATATTAGCAGTACTGTAATGTCTATTTTAAGTAATTGAAAGTTAACATTTGGAACTTTGTAAACTACAAAACAGCTTTTGGATGATAATCTGGGCTACTTTAGTGTTTAAATGTGTTGACTTGGTTTGCAGTACAACAATTCATAATGTGCATTAACATGAGAAGTTTGTTTTGCTGGACCTGGTACATAATTAATTAATGCAAAAGTGTCCAAAGTGGGAGAACAATAAGGTCTGCAAACCAGTGTGCTCTAAGAAATCACAAATTAATCTAAAGGAAGAAAAAATAATTGGAATGGTTTCATTCTAGAGATTTGTAAGCTGAAGATCTTGCAGAGAACCTTGAACAAAAATAGTTTTACCTTTTCTTCTCAGAGTAAGCTTTATACACCAGTAAAATGTTCAGTCTGTCAAGAGTGTAATATTTGTGTACTGCCCTGCAATGTTTGTTTAATATGTCAAATTTCTTCAAGTCTTCAGAACAAATTGCACTATCCATAGCCTTTAATGAGCTACTGTATCAGATAACATCTTTAAAATGTGTAATATCTCAGTGTTTCTTGGACAAAATACCAAAACATTGTTAACATTTTTCAGAAGCCAGGTGCTTGGAAGTGATGGAGATTCACTGTTGGAGATAGACTCAAGTTCAGAATGCTCTCAAAATGCAATGGATCTTTTTAAGGCCTGTGGGAGCAGCCAGGAAGATACTGAGGATACAGAGATAGCAGAGGGAGGCTTCCTTAAGGTGTAGCAGGCATCTTATATAGGACAATTATCTATTTTTACTTCTTTATTGTAGTTTGTACAGTAAGAAATCAAAGAAATTTTTGTGTAAAAAAAGCTCTTATAGGTTTTTTGCTTTTATGTAGACATGTACAAGTTAACTGTAAATACTTGGAAAACATTTGAAGTAGTGCCTTTTCTGAAGTAAAATGGGCTGTTTTTATAAACCTTGGTAATTACAGTTAATTAGATCAAGTTACTGTTCTTAATCTCTGATTCCAGTGAAAGCAGTGGATAACTGTTTATATTTATGCTGAAAAAACATTAGTTGGTTATGGAATTATAAAATGCACAATTCAAGTTGTGTAGTTTCAAGTTTATCAGGAAGTTGTGCTGTACAATAAGGAAGTTCAGTTGTATTCAATTAATTATGTAATTGTTGAGAAGATACAAGATGGAGTTGGAAGAATCACAGTATAAAGAGTGTAAAAGCTAAAATCTAAACAATATTTGGTAGGATTTTGATTCAGAATCACTTGTAATTTCCATGTCCTTACAATTAACTGTCATTTCCTTTTCTCCCCTCATAAAGGTAAAAAGAAAACTTGCTCGAAAAGGGAGGAAATGAAGGCCAAATAAAGGCATGCTCCAAGCTTCTGCAAAAACTAGGATTCAGAAATTTCCTGTACAGGAACTGAAATTACTTCAAAACACACAGCTTTCAGCTCTGAAACCAGAAGGAAAACTATGCTTCCCTTTCACATGAAATTAATCCTTCTCAATGGAAATGTAAAGCAGAAACTCTTGAGAAAGAGGCTAAAAGCATCTGTACTTATTTCCCCAGAGACTTTTTTTATGAAAAGTCAATAATTAAGCAAATTGCTTAACACTTGGTTCCAGTTCCTGCATTCTGGAGTTTAAAAGTGTATTTACACCATTAACTTTCATGCTGCATTTTTTTTTAAAGAAAGTCAGAGAAGGTCCTTACACTGACATTGAAAATTCATGATCCTAGAGCCAGGTATTCCCATGTTTCACAGAAAAGGTAGAAGTCTACTGAATGGATTTTAAACAAGACTAGAGGAAAAAAAAAAAACCACAAAAATTTTTTTTGCTTTACTTTTGGAGACTGTTTTATGTATAATTCTTTCTGCCTGCCTACTTTTCTGCAAAAATAAGATGTACAGATTTCAGTTCCCTGCTATGAAAAGTCATGTGGTGGCAATTTTATAAATGTTGCTTTCTGATTTTTATCAGAGTGGGAAAGTAATCACTTAAAATTGTTATTAATTCGCAAGTAGACATTTCATTTTTTAATTTTCCCTCCATTTTAGTTTAATATAATTTGCAATAAATGTACATATTGATGTTTGTTTTATAAAAACATATATCACTTTTAAGTGTTTTTACTCCTGCGATTCTGTTGGAATATTCTAAATTTTAAAGGAGTAAAGACAGTCCAGCATTTGATTTTATAATGTTTGTCACCAGATTTTTATTATTGATGTAAAGAAAAAAAAAAATCAGTTTTTAAAAATAGTTGGACTTTGGCAGCTTTGTAAGGAAAGTTGGAAATGTTTAGGATTGCTCTCAATTTTAAGCATTGTGCTGATTGGAAGTAAGTCTGTTTTGCATTTTGTCTTCCTGTCCAGGCTCATTTTTTAATGTTTATTTTAGAAGATTGTTGCATCAATATTATGTTTCCTGGCATTGTTCAGCATAGATACAGTGTACACTTTTATGTACACATGATCATATTTAAGTTTGTTGCATAAAATAAACGCTTCTAGGTGTCACGTGGCAGTCTTTTTCTAATTTTTCTTTTCTTTCACGGAAAACTCGATTGCTGTGTCTGTACATGGGCTTGGACATTCACAGAAGTACTGTACAGAGCCAAGGAGCTGTAATGCAGACAGTTAAGTAGTTAAAAAGTTACGTTTTTGAGGTGAAGTTACAGTGCTTTGTCTTGTGAAGGGCGTTGGGTTGGTGTGCAGAGTGACAGTGAGGAGTTTGCTTCCCACTGCCTCAGTTCCCCATTTCTCTTCTGCAGATTGTTTTGAAATCCCCCGATTCATATAGAAAGCTGGATACTGGTGGCATTAGTGAGGGATTGCTTGTGCTCCTAGAATGGGTAAGGGTGCAGTTCTGTGCTCTTCAACGTGACTTAGTCTCTCTTAGCAAGTGTTGTGTGCAGCTGGTGTTACTTTTCTACTGTAACCAGAAATCAGGCTTTGTGCATAAAGCAGTGTGTGCAGCTCCCCTTCCAAAGCAACCTGAAGGATTTGAAATGCTTTTGACAGAGAGGAGATTTTAAAATCATTTAATTACGCATCTGTCAGGGGCTTGATTTCTAAAACTGAAATAATTTCACAAAGTGGATTTACTGATTGTAATGCAGTTTCTGTTTAGTGCTCTGGTCAAATACTTCCTTCTCACAAAAGTTAGAGTACTTTGGTTTAAGCGAATTTTAAAATGCTTTAGTTTAAAGTTTTCTGAAAAAAACCCTTGCTTTTTCTTATAAATGAGTTCTGGTACCTAGTGGTGTGCATTTAACAGTGATCTGAAATCTGGACTTGACAAATCCTGCAAATAATTCAGATTTATTTCTGAAAGTTTTGTTTTTTATGAAGTGGATAGTTACTGGATTTTTTCCTTTTTATCTTTTTTGGTCAATTTTTAATTAGTTACACTGTCACATTACTCAATGAATCATCATAGAATGATATAGTTTAGAAGAGGTTTCTGGAGGTTTACTGCCATGCTCAGAGCATGGTTTTCAGTTGTCTTTCTCCAGATGGAATTGAGTTTTTCTTCTGTTTGTTTTTTTTTTTTTAATGTGGGCATTTGAGTTATTTTCTTATGTTGATTATCAGTAGAGTCAGTTGGTACATTCATGTAGCAAATTATGCTGGGTATAATAGGCTGAGCCAGAATGCAGTTGACAAGAACTTCCAGAAAGGTGGCCCCCAGTGACTCTTCTCAGAAGTTGCCCCGGGCAAGGCTGTGCACAGAGCCCTGCCTGCCCCGTGCCCTTGCTGGAGCCCTCGGGGCTGTCGGAGCTGCCCCAGCCGTGGGCGGGCACCGCTGTGCCAGAGCTGCAGCCCAGGCTGGGGCCCTGAGCAGTGACAGCTCGCAGGAGCAGCCTGGAGAGCCAGGGCAGAAAGCACAGCACCACTTTTACACAGACACTGATGCATTGCCAGTGCTGCTGAGGCCTTAAAATGAGGCTCTGTTAAAGAGTAATGAGTATAAAACTCTGGAATTGAAGGCAACGTATTTCAAAGAAAAGGGGGGTGGGGTGGGGTGTGTGTGTACTTGGCCATCTCCCAGTTTTCAAATATTGTACATAAGAGTGGGGATTCTCCCATTATTATAAGGAAACTGATGCTCAGAGTTCTTCACTTGTTAATATGCAATTAATAGGAAGCCTGATAAAACCCAGTCTTATGGCTTTTTACCAGTGTAGGATTTAAAGGTGCTGAGGTTTCACATTCAGTTACATAGTTAGAGCTAAGTTCTTAACATCTTTTAAGTTCCCATCTTCATAAAAGTCTGGCTGTATTTCTTAGCAGATATACATTTATTTCTGTTCTTTTTGTCTTCTGATGCCTGGACTGCACAGTTTCCATCACAGTAAGACAGGAAAGCTGTTCTGAGAACGTACTTTGTAATGTACTAAATTAAACCTCTGCACTCAACAAAACTAAATCTGAGTAGTTGTTTTGGATAAAAAAATAATGTTGTCTAGAGCAGTCTTAAACAGAAGAAATAACATGCACTACAAACCTTTTCTGCACATGCTGACAAGCCCTGTAAGTTTTAGTACTGATAAATAACAAAATGTTACCTAAAATGTGCTTCCAGCTGGTGGATACTTAGCTCACATTGTTGGACCAAGTTCAGCATCAGACTGGCTCTTGAATGTCAAGTTAACTGATGGGGCTGTAACAGCTGAACTGTTTCCTCTAAAGATAAAGATTTGGGATCACCAAACATTTGCAATACACAGGAAATCTGCTTCTTAAAGAAATCATCCATGTGGATCCTTGTTCTCTTGCCTGTGTGTTTCGTTATTGTCTTTATCAGCAGTAATAGTTCTGTTTGTGCCTGAAAATCAAATCTCAAATTGTTACTCAGGGAAATAGCCCAAACTAAAGAAGCTGGGCTATGAAGTCTGCTTGCCAGCCTGACTGCAGGTGCACTGAGCTGATAACCAAGCATTAGTCACAGAGTGGCTGGTCTCAGCTCAGGGCACTGTATCTGGGTGCAGGAAGGTGTTATAAAGCAAGGAGAGCAAAGGCCTTCTGTACAGCAGCAGTTTGCATCCCTTGAAGGCTTCCCCTGCTTGAATTTCTGACAGGAGGGAATCATCATGCTGATGAGTACCCCGGGTATTCAGATGGCCAGAAGGAAGCTCAAACAATACTATAAAATACTCTTAAACTTCAAAGACCAACAGTAGCTTCCATTCCTGAAGAGTTTTTAATCCACACATTCTGTGGATTGATTTGCCTCAGTTCCTCAAAGACAGAAAACAAGACAGAACTTTCTCGGAAGCAGAACTTGGAAATGGTTGCTGACAACCTGTCCCTTTTTAGCTGCACAGCCTGAGTCAGGAGAGTGGATCCAGGATGTCCCTTTATTTCTTATTTCTAAATGAGAGGACAAAGCAGGTGATTGACCCAGTACTCCCATCAGAGATTACTTAGCACGAAGTCAGTGTGGTGACCCACAGGATGACTACTTCCACACATCACTCCCTAGTATACTTTAGATTCAGAATGGGAACATCTCTGACTTGGGGAAGCTTCCCCACCCTATTTTTTGCAGTCTGAAAGGAGATGAGCAAGTTTTTGGTATGTGCACCTGCTTGTAAAGAGATGAGTGGGACCACAGCCAAAGGCTTGTTGAAGTTCAGACCTCCTGCTCACTGGGGCCGAAAAAGCCGAAGGAACTCTGGCAGTTGGCAGGAGCAGCTCTTTGGCCCAGCTTGGTCAGCATCACATGTGCTGGAAGATGCTGTGAGCCTGTTCCTCAGAGCCCTGCTGTCATATCAGGAAAAAGGCTGTCGTACCATTGGAACAAATCTTCCTGTTCATTGAGTGGAAAGACCTTTCTGATTTGCAACAGAGCATGTTCTCCGCCTAGGGAAAGCCCTGACACTTTTACCAGGACTGTCAGCCTGCAGAGGCTGGGCCAACAGGAGAAAGTCAGGCTCGTGGTGACCCCTTCTGCTTTGGCAAGAAATGGCAAAGGAGCCATTCTACTTTGAACCTGGTGGAGTCATCACCAACTGTGCAGCCCTATCCATGGTCTGCAGAACCAAGACCTTCATGGTGCAGTTGAGGCTTGTGTTGCTTGGTGAGGAGGGACAGCCACGAGGAGACATCTGCTTTTCACTGGGAGCACAGAGGTTATCCAAGCCAATTTGTAACTCACTGAGGTCATCCTGGCAGCTTTGTAATCCCAGCAATGGGCCAGCTCAGGCAAAAAGCCTGACCAAATAGCTCTGCAAGAGTGAGCATCCTCCTATAGCCCTGCCAGCCTCAAGAGTTCAGATGTGTGTTCATAATGCTGCAAGCTGGGCATGCTCCAGAACAAGAAATACATGTTCTGCTTCTTCGTTCAGGCATTTAATTCTCTCATTGCCCTGGAAGCAGGAATTGATGTGTTGACTCTGATGTACCAAAGCTCTTGAAGGAAGAGATGGGAGGTGATTATGGCTGTTTCTTTGGTGTTGGGTCTAATGGCTGTAAAGCAAGTGGGGAGTCACAGCGTGTCCTGGGTACTGTCCCCAAACCAGAAACAAGATGGGTCTATGCTGATGGCAGAGGTCTGAGCCATCAGTCTCTTCTGGACTATTACAAGACACGACAGGAGATCCAGCATCCCCCCCATGCAGAAATAGGGTGTATTTTTAATCCTTTCTAGTTTCCACACATGTAGGAAACACCAAACTCTCACAGACTGCATACAGAATCACAGCAGTCCTGGTGTGTTTGACCATGAGGTAGATGTAGTGGTATCTCTGGCTCTCCAAGTTTCAGATACCTTCCTGGTGAGATCATCCTTCAGAGTGTATCAATGTGTGTAAATACCTAAACAGGAGAGTGTAAACAAATAGAGCCAGAGGTACATCCCTAGAGAAATGAATGGAAATTGGAAAATTTTCCTATTTCCAGGCCAAACTTTTTCCCAGCTAGTTAATAGCAACCTGAGATCACGTCCCTTGTAGGTGACTGGTCACAGCAAAACACCCATCACTGCATCCACTCCCTTGACTCATCACCCCCCAGCTTGGTAGTAGGCTTCTGCTCTCTGGAGCTTTTCTTGTGCCTGTGGAGAGGGGGACAGGCCCTGCCGGTGCTGTGGGACCACTTCTTCCCCACTGCCTCACTCCATCCCCTTACACACTTTCCCCAAGCTGTTGTGTCTGACCAGCACACTCTTCTCCCACGGAACCACTACGTATGTGGGGCTGTTGGGCCATTTTTGAGGGCACCTCTATCCCCAGAGCTACAATCAGAGGCATAGGGGCCTTCTGTTAAATTTGCTAAGACAGATTTGCCAACTTCCTCAGATCTCAAGAGCTCAAGTCTGTTTTTTATTTGGTCACTCTTCAGCCTTGAAATGGTAATGAGTTTCTCCTTCAGAAGACCACTTGCCCTGCAGTGTCCAAGCCCCTTCCTCCTGCCACATGGGAGCTGCACCATGTGCCAGGGGCACCCATTGCCAGGGGAGCAGAGCAGGGTTCCTGCTCTAAGCAGTTCCTTTGCATGCATTCTTTCATGAGCGTGGTTTTGGAAGCTGCCCAAAGCATTTGGCCAAGATGATAGCAGAATGTCATTTGATTCTGCATCACTGAGCTGCTTTCTTTCCCAAACATACCTTTAAGCCAAAACATAGGTTGTTTCTTCTTTTGGGTTGAGGGTGGGGTTTTTTAACCTTTTTGCTATTAAGAGGGCTTTGTCATTTCACACGTGCAGGATGTGGCCCCTTTTGTGTCTCTTTGCTTCTTTTTCAATCCCATCTAAGAGACCCAGGCCCCCTGAGTACACAATCTCTTGTGTGGACAGCTGGCTCCCTCCAGCCCATCCCAGTGGAGCAGGGCCTGGCATTGCTGCTGGATGTGGCCTCACCAGGGCTGTGCAGAGGCAGGATCACCTCCCTCAGCCTGCTGCTGACACTTTGCAGCCCAGGATAGTTTGCTGCCTTTGCCACGAGCACAGGTTGGTGGCTCACGTTCAGCTTTGTTCAGATCCCAAACCCCCAGGATCTTTTCTTGCCAAGCTGCTTTACAGTTGTCCCAACTTGTACTGGTGCCTGGGTTTTTCCTTCCCGGGTTCAGGACTCTGCACTTCCCCTTTCTGAATTCCTGATAGATGAGAACCGCAGGTGAAAAGAATGGCACACAAACAATACAAAGAATTACTTTCCTTCTTTGTTTGTTAAGAAATGTTTGGGGTTGGTTTGTGCTTTGTTTTTTTCCCCTCCACCTCAGCACTGTCTTCCTTGCCTCTTTAACAGAAAAAAAAAAAAAAAAAAAAAATCAGGTGTTTTCATTGCATTTGCACTGACAGCTTTGGATCCTTTAAGCCACTTTCTACACAAATAAACCACTTCACACCCAACAGTTTCTTGCAGCAAGGTGAAGATGTGATGGCCACCACTTCCAGAAACACCTGGGACCCACTTTGTGTTTGGTGTTTGTTCTCCAGCCTTGTGTTAATGAAAATTTAAAGCTGTGGCAATGACAGGATTTCCAGTGCCCACCCTTTTTGTGACTGACTGCAGTGTGAAATGGGACCTACCAGTTCTGCTTTTGAACCAAAATCTGCCTTGGTGCATAACTGGCTCTTATTTTAGGGGATTATAATGAGCAAAATGTTCCTCCTTCATGAAAGGCACCCTCCTTCCTACCCACCTCTGCACCTGGGCAGCAGATAGAAGTATAAAAATGGGGAGAGGCAGCTTTGCCCTGATACAGTAATGTGGCTCACCTGCAGGGAACTTCCCAAACCTCTCAGGGTCAGCAGGAGCTTTGACTATTCACCATCATCATGTTTTTAAACTGCCAGTTGTGAGAAGAGCTTCTGAGAAAGACAAAGGGAAGAGACCATGGCACTGTCCCTCTCCCCACCCACCACAGGAGCAGGGGGCCACAAGTCCATGCCCTGCACCATTTGCAAGCAAAGGCAGCTGTGCATGGAGGGGTGCTAAAGGGGTCTGGTGGCTCAGGTATCATCACCACAAAACAGATTCTCTCCCACCTCCCCCTCCCCCCCATATTTTCCTCACCAGCCCAGCTTATTACCCTTTATTTTATACCAGGCTGTCATAAACCCACCTAAAGAATGAATGTATTTCAACACAAAGCAGCCACTAAGTGAAGCAATGTAATTTATTTGACATTATATCAGACACGGGTGCTCCAGATCCAGACTTGACCTTAAAAACAATTTAAAATCCTGGATTTGCTGTATTGGAGGTATCAGTTACCCGTCTGAGAGCCAAATGTGTCAGTATTACAGCCACTGAAACAGAAAACTAAGTACAGGACAAGTCAAGCTAGCAAGCACCATCAGTCCATTTCAGCTGTGAACTCGCTTCCAGTTTTGGGGCGCTGGAAGAAATGACAAGGCTGTTGGACAACTTCACAAATATTTCAGTATAAAGCAGCTCTCAGTTACTCATGTCAGTGTCTAACTACACAAACTGGGGAAATTGGGCTTTTTTTTTTTACTCTGAATTAATGTCAGGCTAAGACCTGCAGGAGAGGCACTGGGGAGTGCTCCCTCTCCCTCACCCCTCTTAAAGAATGAGGTATCACAATACGACACAGCTCCTGATAACCTTAAAATTAAACAAAAAACCCAAACATCATCTTACACCATAAAACAGTGCAGCACTATCCCAGCTGGCAGAGCCTGCCTAGAAACCTGTAAAACTTGCCCAGGGACAAACACGCACCTGAAGATGGGATGCAGATCTAAAACACAGTATTGCAACCAGCTCCACAGCAAACTCACAGCTCCTTGCTTCAGCTGTGCAGCCACTGTCTTCAAATTGCTTTACTCCATTCAACAAACGTTGATAAATGCCAAAAAAGTGAAGTTTGTATGGGTAGTAAATCCACAGCCATCATCCCTGCTAGATTCTTCGAGAGCTGCGCGGCAGGGCAGTGCCATTAGCCACCAGGCTGTCACCTCCCTGTGCACGAACCAACTGCATTTTGAGGTACACAGTTTCAAATGTACGAAGACAACATGAACTTAAGTGGTGCAGGGAAATCCAAGACTTTTCCTCTGTGTTACTGGCTTTGTTACTCCAGATGCAGCCTTTGAAAGGAGACAAGAGGTGGTGCAGGATGGTCAGGCCATCACATGAGGCAGTCCTGGTTGAAATAATGCACGCTTCCATTACACAACTTCTATTTACACAATTTTCTTCTTCAAAAATTTTTAATGTGCACCATGAAAATGATCATTCCTTTCTCTCTTGTTACTGACATGGAGGCAGTAGACCCTGTAATCTTAGAACAATCTGAACTGCCAGAAATAAAATGAAAACTGTTTTCAGGGAAACATGCATTTATTGTTAAGCATTCCCAGTGAAAAATCAACATCTTTTAAAATGCGTGTTTATTTAAAAAATCATTTGTGTACAAAAGTGTTTGTGTAGTTTTTATTTTCAAGACAAAAAACACTGATGCTGCATTCCAGCCTCCCCACCCCTGTTCCGCCTCCACAGGAAGTCTGGTGCTCAGGAACCAACCTCCTGCAGTACTTATAGGTAAATATTTATTTACTAGAAAAGTCAGAATTTAGGATGGAAAAGGTAAGTGAAACGCAGGGCTCTTCAGCAGTTGACATCAGCATTCCTATGATGGCAGCCTTCTTCAGACACTGCACCAGAGCAGCAGCAGCTGCTGCAGACCGTACAGCAGACGAGCACAGCACTGTCACAGTACATTTCCTCCTCTGTCGAGCCGCGATCTGAACTTGCGTTATCGACAAAGGGCTCAGCACCATGAGCGACCCCGAAGCCAGTTTGATGCCTACAAAGCAGGTAACAGCACAGATCGAACATCACAGCACAGTACAGGGCAAATGATTCACAAGGGTTTGTCCAGTGAGAACAAAACCAAAGTCAGGTTGCTGCCAACAGAGCACTGCAGCTGGAATAACCAAGCCAGAAGCCGAATGCGTTGACGACAGTTGGTCTTGTGAGTCTGATGATGAATCAGCTGATGACACAAACACCACAAGCAGGAAGAGCTACCTACATCATTCACGGATAGGTTTAGAACAGATAAGAAAACTAGCAAGAAAGAAGTGATTGCCCCTTTGCCTAGCCCTAGGAGAAAGCTGTGCCTGGAAAACGAGGATGGTAATACTGAAAACATCTATTTGGTCTTCCCAGAAGAGGCTTGACTTTCATGCTTTAGTTCCATGATGCCAGAGATTCTGAGGAAATGCACTTTTGCTACCTCTTGTTGAGCCAGCTGCTCATCAAAACCATACAAAACTAAGCACCTGGTCACAAATCAGTGCCCCCACTCATCAGCTCCATCAACAAAATAGAGCAGGGGAGGACACCTCATCTTCTCATTGCCTCTGCTCATCAGCATTTAAGTAAAACCAAATTATTTGCTAAATAACGTTTCCCTCTTCAGGCAAGACTCCAAGTCTAAGCCAGCTTTCGGTGGTGTTTCAGAAGGGAACAAGGGACACGCACAGTTGACTTCCCCTGCACTAAAAACAGAACTTCCCGACACAGTGCATGACCAATGCAGTAAACAAGAACTCACTTGAATCTGTGTTTTGATTTCCCCCCACTCCCCTTCTCCCTTCCCAAATGACATAAGCTCTGAAGTGCCTAGTCTGAGTCACAGCTGTTAGGCTTAAATTTGCATAGTTTAAATGTTTCTGTTACCCACACCATCTAATGCAGATTTGGTGCTACAAGGTAAGATTCTTTCTGGCTATTTAATTCCTCCTTTCAGACAACAACAAAAAAAGTTTCTATATTCCTTATGTCAGTGTTCCAATACTAATTTACATGGAAAACAGTTGAATACAGTGATAATTAGAAAAAAACTAAGACATATTCATACACCAGTAGTACCTAATGGCTCATAAATACTACCGAACCAATTATAGTCAAGGCCCCATGTACTCTGTTGCAAGCTTTAAACAAAATACTAATAAAAGAGTTTGGAGTATGCAGAATGCACTGATGCATCTTTACAGGATATGTTCCTAAGTTTTTTTGTCTCCAAAATGCACCAATTTGTCACACTGAGAACACAGTTTGTTCACAGCAGGAATGGGAGGAAGCTGTGAATTTGGCAAGGGGGTGGAATACAATCAGGGCTTTTGGTACTCATGAGAAAATGGAGGCTTTTGGCAACAGGGAAGGGCATTTCTCTACCTCTGAACAAAGCTGTACTTTGCTCTTGGAGGAATTGGGTAAGAGAGGATAAACCACTTTGCTGGATGCATGTTAAAATGTTCAGCAGTGAAATCCAATGGATGTTCTGGTAATCCATAAGTGTTATTACCAATACCTTGTTTAGAAAAATGGGGCCATTTAGACTTCAAAATGACTGTTTCAAGCCATCTTCTGGCACAATAAAAGAAGACAATGCATGATTTATTTGTACTTAGCCACCATACCCATTTCATGTTCTTGCTGCAAGGAGTGGTCAATGTGCAGCCTGAGCCCACAGCTGGAGTGGGCTGCATGGCAACTCCACATCTGTGAATGCACAGGGCCCTGAATATAGCGATGTTCAGTGATACAGAAAACAGAACTACCATTTGTATGTACAATGTCTCACAATGATAAGCTGAACACTAACAGCAAAATTCCTAGGGCTCAGCCCCAGCTGCAGTTAAACTAACCTTGTACAACATTATCCCTATATTCAACTCTGATAATTACCAAGAATACAAAAACATTCCTTATAAAGGAGTAACATGTCAAAATCAGAGGGACTTCAGACCAAAGATGTCTCCTTAATGCTGGGTCATGTTTCCTTCCCAGCTCACTTCTTGAGAAGCTTCCTGCCAGCACCTGAGCTAGCATTAAGCTACCGAGCACACGGATGGAGGGCAAAATCCAGAATCCAACATTTATACATAAGGGGGAAGGGGAAGACAAGTGTTTTGCAGTAGAGAAGAAAATGAGGTAACTTCATGAGAGAAGTAAAACTTAACAGGGCACTCTTTCAGAGGTGACTGTGCTCACCTAAGAACCTCTTTTCCCCCTCTCCCCCTTTCCCTGGCTTCCTTTATCACTTTACATACTGTTGGAGAAGGCTGCTGTTCTTAGGAGACCGGTCTTATCGAAAGACACGTTCAGAAGCCCGTTACTGAGTTTTATGTCCCCGACAATGATTTCCAAGTTCTTTCTTTTGATAAATAGCAGCGAAGAACAAGGGAAAGTAGTCAGCAATTCATATTTACCACCAGGGTAAAAAAAAAAGGTGTTGATGTAATCAAGAAGTTCTTAGCCTGTATAACAGAAAAGACAGCAACTTGAGATTAACACAAGTAGCATTTTGCCAGTTTCCTACTGTCCCTGGTTTTCACTTAGCAAACCAGCTGAACAGTAGCAGCTTCTTGTTAAAAAAATAAATAAATATAAGGAAAGTCAAAACAACTCATTTCCTTTGGCATCATTGCAAATGATTTACACTAACTCAAGAAAACCCAAGAAAACTGATCACTGACTACACTTTAAAAAGCAGTAAGTATAAAGACTAAGCAAATGCATTTAGTATTGCACTGATATGAGTTCAAAGTATTTACTGTCTGTGTCCTGTTTTAAGTTTGGACACATCAGACAGAGCAGTACAGGGAACACCCCAGAACTAGTCAGGTCTTGACAGCTCTGTTTTCTGGTTTTGCTCCCCTACTACTATGCTCCAGGTACTTAACAGATACCATAATGATTTCCTGATTTCATCTAGTATGAGTTATAAACAGACCATGAAGTGCAAAACCATTTCAATTTGTACTTCACAGCTCTAGAAAAACCCCAAGCAGGCATGTATTTCCCCACCCCATTAATCCACAGCCTAGGAGAAAAAAAAAACCAAACCAAAACAGAACAAAACAAAAGTCATAGAAAAGATGACTGATACAGTACTCCATTATCCACAATCCCCACTTTCTAGTCTCAGGATTTCTCTGAACTTCCTTGTCAGATATACTCTCAAAAGTTAGCATCATATTCACAAAGACATTACAGCTCTCTTTAAATAGATGTACTAGTGTTTGAAGTTGCAAGACTAATAATTTTCAAGCTTTTGCACTCAGGATGAAATGTCATTTTAATACAAATAAAAAGACTGACTGTATGTACAAGTCAAGGTAAGATTTCAGTTCTCGTTTATCAGAAACAGCAATCCAAAAAAAAGCTAAATTGAGAACACGCTTCTATTTCTATGTGCATTTGAAGTATGTACAGTAAAAACACCAACACAGCCTCCATGTGTTAACCAGAGAAAAAATGCAAGCAAGGATGAATTTTAAAGTACCTGGTAAGCAATCCTTAAACTGAAGCCCAAAATAAAGCTAGAAAACTGCTGCAAAAAACAGCTGATTGCATCATATCAAGTACTCAAAAAAAATGTTTTTTTCATTCTCAGTACGCTGGAGAATCAGCTATGTTCTCCTTCAAACCCTGTGAAATCATATTATCCAGAGTGTACTGAAGAACACTTTACAGCTATTTAAGACAAAAAAAAAAAAGGAAATGAAACCAGCTCCATCTTTTTGTGCTGTATTGAGGCATACTCCTTACATGATTGTGTAGAAAATACGATGGATGAAAATCACTACTGATAATTCAAAATATATATTTTTAAAGGGGAGCCTAGACTACTGCAATGGCACACATAATACCTACAGATGATGAAACATAATCAACAGTATGATGTAAGGGAGAGGAGAATCAGGTTTCCCAATTAATAAGCTAGAAAGAAAATGGTTCTGAATAGGTCACCATTTGGAACTTTGGGTAAGTCTTGAAAGTCTATCAGGAAAAAAGTTACAAAAGCAATTGAGTATTTCAATGGTGCTCTCTTCAGCGACCCTACCTAATATGTCTATTAAGTACAAGCATGCAAATATAGGTCAATCCACAGGCACATAGGATCCATGTTAAAAACAGTAAGATAACTGTGATGAGTGGCACCAACAATTTTGATGACTAACACTCAAAATGTTGCTTTCTGAATTACTAAATCAAAATCCTGAAGCAAGTTCCTGCTAGTCTTTGTCACACTGCTAAACACTAAAGTAGGCATTGTTTTCCCCCATTATCTTAGCTGAGCTCAAAGAATTTTTACAATATTTAGTAAGAAAAAAAATTAAAGTATTTCCCCTTTTTAAATTTACACAGACGTTTAATTAGCTTTATTTACAGAGCGCTTTTTTTTTCAGTCTCCAATAGTGCCTAGATAGCATCATCAGGCAAGAGTGCCAGTTTTGAAAGAGAATCTATATAGAATCCTAGGAATAACAGATGGTGATGCTCCTCCAGAAGGGGCAAGCTGGACTACAGAAGCAGCTCTCTCTATATGGCTCAGTTACTCAGGAGTAATTCTGTTGCAGTCTCTACATCCCATGATTTTGAAGACAAGGCCACTATTACTGCATTCTGCAATGAAAAAACAGAAGCAATAACATTGTCAGTGTGTGAACCTGCAGCTCCAGGAAGTGAAATGAAAAGTTCACAGAAAATCAAAACACATTAGTTTACCGTTTCTTAAATCCCAACTAATGATTTATAGAAAAATTGTTTCAGAAAGGCAGGGATAGCTCAAGATTTATCAGTAACACAGTATTTTAAAACTCCAATTCTTAAAATTAATTAGCAAAATAGAATAATTAGACCTACACAACATCATGAAAGTAGAGAATCTACTTTAGTAGATTCTCATGATACTGATGACTCTCTGCATTTATACACATAAACTTGCCCTACCCTTACTGAAAATATTTAGGTTATTTATACTTACCCTATCAAAGCCCATAGCACAAAGATTTTCTATTTTTTTGGTGTATTCTGGACTAGAAACTGGTGCTCCAGCATACACATGTGCCCAAAGCCGAGCTGTCTGTTTAAACATTTCTGGATTTTGTTTGTACTATACAAAGAGAGAGGGGGGAAAAGCAGAAAGTTAAATCAACTCAGCAATCCAACCAAACAGCAAGATAATATGGCAGAATGCAACCCATCATTCTACCTATGATATCTTCCACAATGTTTCATATTAATCATGCTGCTATTCTTGAAGTAAATTTAGAGGTGAGGATTACACAAAGAGCAAACCTATGCAAGCATTTGATATAATGAGTTTGCCTTCAGGTTAAATTATGCACTATTGGTATCTGATGTGTGCAACCAGGTACTGGTCTTAATTGCACAGATCAAAGTAAAGTAGCTATATTTAGCCCAGCTGCTAAAAATTTATATTCAATGACAGAGTACAAATTATCCCTATGTTAACATCTCCTGAACACGGTACTATGTACTACTCTAATGTATTTCTCTAACCACTTAAAAATATATATGGTTTTACACACTGCAAGTAGGCCTGCAGTTTTTCAGTCCAGGCCAATATTCTACTACCAGGCTTCTTCCTGAGAATGAGGCTCTTAATCACACAGGTGATAGAAGAAGGGCCGGAAAATGGGTGAGCAAGTGCAAAAAGCTAGGGAGCTGCAACTCTTCATGAGAGCTATTATTTACCAGGAAAAAAAAAGTAATGCCAAATACTATATTCTTTTGTACCAATCTCACCACTAACCAGTTTTCCAATAAACAGCAGACTGGACCATACCGCAGAGAATTTTTAGCTTATGCCAAGAATCTCAACTGCCAAGAAAGTGGGTCATTTGTCATAAACTGTACTCAGAAAAGTTAAACGATTTTCCCATTTTAATAACTTTTGTTATTAAAATTATTATTATGCAATATCAAATTTGTCTTTAAAAAATCCTGTTCCCTTAGATCATCACTTTAATAAGACAAGATATTAGGAAATAAATTTTTCAAATATTTAGATACATTTTAAGGACAGAAACATGGCTGATGATCATTCTTAGACATTTCATTATCACGTGAAAATAATAATTATATCTATAAAGCATGGTAAAATGCTGTACATTTCATTTTGCCTCTCCTACAAAAACCCACACCAGCTACACTGCTTTGTGTGCCTTGCCCATCTCCCTACAATTCTGATCCACACATCATAATTTGTATAATTACTATCTGGTGGCATTAATGGCATTAAAACACATATGGGAGGCAATCTACTGTTGGAAATAAACCACTGTTATAAATACAGTGGCCTGTAACAAATGTCTTTTGGTGTAATGATTAAAAAAGAAGAACGATTAAACACCAGTAGCATCCTGAAGTATTATTTTCTTGAGCTTTTAAGAGATCTTCCTCCAATCAATTTTTAAAAATTATTTTTGAGAACACTGCCAAGCCTAGAAAGCAACTAGCTGAAGTGCAAAGAATTAGTCATAATTGCATTTTACTCAGAACTAGCTTTCAGTGTTCTATTAATAGAATTCCTTTTCTTAGGTATCTGTAAATAATCCAGTTTCTCACTGAATTTAGAAAAGCCTAAAGGCAACTTTCACTGATGTTTCAGTATCAGGAATCTGAGGCAGTTCATGTTGCTGTACTGAAAAAAACCCAGCAACCAGAGCAACTAATACACCAGACAGCTGGTGTCTGAAAATACTGCTCTTACTCAAACAGGAATTCTCCCTGGGATTCTCTCAAGAGCTTGTAGGACACTGCCATTTACCTGGACAGCACACAGTTTAATAAAATAGCACAAGTGTGGAGAATAATTAATTCCTTGTGAATTTTTGTCTTGGAAAAAGCAATTAACCCCAAACAAAGTAAAAGATACCCCAACACCAAATAAACACATGAAAAAAAGCAGTTGTTTACCAACATCTTTCTCAAAATCATTAATATCACTTTCTACTTACATACACATGCCTATAACTCAAGGCCAAACCCCAGCATAGTTTCCATGCAGGTATTTGCAGGAAACAGGATAAACTGAATGCTCCCGACATCAGCCATGCCACAGTCCCACTGGACACACAGACACAAGCACCTAAGAGGCAGCCTGGAAAATTGCTCTTTGGAATCTACAAAGTTTCATGGAATTTTTTGCCTGAGAAAAAAACCTCTTACCAGCTCAAGAGCATCTACTGTTATGATTCCCACACAAAATTCTACCATCAGAGCCAGAACAGGAAACACTATTTTTGTTCTTTGTAAAAAAGGATATAGTGTTTTTTTTTTAATGAAAGAGTGTGACAGCAAGGGCATACATCTGGAAAAAACCCAGTGCAGGGACGTGCCTGGTGGCCTTTCTGGCCTTTGCAATACTTCTCCCCGGGCAGAGCAATTCAGCCTGACAGAACTGTTCAGGGACATTTATTCAGAACAGCCTTAGTGCAGAATCCCACAAGCAAACCTTCTGTACTTACTGAGTACAGTGGTAGCAAACAGCTCTCCTGCACCCAGCAGTGCAATGGGCTACCTCTAATCTCCATGTTTCCCCCTGAATCCTGACAGGTTTGGAAAAAATGCTTATCAACACCGAGTTTTAAAGGGAACTAGTGCACACCTTGTCACCCTATCCTGGAGGGTTCTGACTTACAGAAGATACAGGTGAGATAGAAAGTTCTTCCAGCATCAGCTTGCTTTGTTCTTCTGTAACTGAAATACACCCTTACCACCAGTTAGTGGGGAAGCCAGGCTGCACTTCTCTCTCCCCAGGGTAAAAAGGAAAACACACACATACTTGAGACTTTGTTGAGAATTGTCAGAGGAATGACTGTATCTATCCTTCAGCAGCACTTTAAACAGAATCATGCCAGTCAGTCCTGGTATGGCCCAAGATCCAACTGACATTTTTTTGGTATTAAAAGTTATCACTAATATCTGAAAGGTAACAAACCTTGTTGATTATAAAATTTTACTGATAGAAATTTAATCAGTGATTAAAACAGTTATCTCCAAGTCATTATTCATAAAATTTTGACATTAAACAAATACAATGCTCAACAACATTCATATTAATGTGGAAGAGGAGCTATATACCAAGCCAAATCAAATTAACACCACCAAGTTAAAACTCATTTAAAACCGGTAGCATATTGCTTTTCTTATACTGGAAGCTTTAGCTTTTGAAAGGCCAGTTACACTGGAATTCATTTAACTATGCTGTTATCTCCTGACATTTCTCACAAGGTGATATAAATAAAGGACAAAACCTCCTGACACTGTAGAGTAACTAATACTCACTCTGGAATTCAAAAAGAACACAAAACACTGTAGCAGCTCACATTTAGGATATGCAATTTTACAATAAATTGTTTAAAATCTATTATCTCCTGTAAGCCTTGGGACCTAAATTGAGTCAGTAAAGATGACAGAAGTGTTACAAAATCACAGTCAACTGAGTATCTTACCTGGTTTGCCACTACTGCATCTTGTGGATCATCTGGTTCTGCAGCTGCCAACAATGCTTGCAGCGATAACAACACTGTTCTTAGAGTCATTGCTGCTGCCCTAAAATTAAAAATTCAAAAAATCCTTAACCATACCGTGTGCCTGTATTCACCCTTGTGGCTGTACTATCATAGAAGATATGAGTTCATGTACACATTTTAAGTCCAAGAAACATAATTTTAAACTGCTGCAGGTTATAGTTATTAAAATACAGTTCTGTATATATATTTAAATAAGGTTTTAAATGTGGACTTTCCTATTAATGCTTTCTGAAGTTTTTGGAAAGTACCTTGACCTACACATTTCACCATCCCCATTTAATGCAATTCATTTCATCTGGGGGGAAAAAAAAATCTTCAAAAACCAAGGCCAAAACAGGTTGTGCCATTGTCCCTCACTGCCGGTACCAGCACCCCTCTCCCGGGGCGGGGCCGGCAGCCCGGGGGTGCTCCCTCTGCCGGCACTCTTCGGGCAAGAGCATATTGACCTACATTTTAAATATGCGTAACAGGTAAGGAATTCTATACACTAGGTCTCTCTGCACTAGTTTTAACACTACATTTTTCATTACATTGAACCATTTACATAGTTAATTACTACTGCAATAATAAAAAGGTGAAGGTTGTTATGGAATGTGCGATGGAAATGCTTCCTTGGCTTCCTCTCACTACAACCTGACTGCTGGCAGCCGGAAAACATTCTGTAGTCACAATGGTCCTGTAAAGTTACTCTTTGCCTCTGTGAAAGAGCCCTGTTGAAGGCAGCACAGTCCCAGAGTGGGAACTTCTAAGATTTTAGGTTCTTATCATTTATCTTTATCTCAGTGTCATTTAGAATAAGATACTTCAATAATTTAGTAAGGGAAAACACAGTATGCTCAGAGATGTCAATAAACCCTCAAAAGTAATCACATGAAATTATTACACACTGGAAGTCTGGAAAGATGTAACATTTACACCGTTTCATTAGATTCTGATCATAAATAACATCTCTGAATTACCATTTCAGTTGGCACACAATGGAAACCAAGTAAGAACCCCACACACTGTGAAAGTTGAATATTTCTGATTTGAAGAATTAGATTCTTAAAATCATTGTGGCAATGGCACAGACAGATGTTCAAAACAATACACAAATCTGTTTCCTCTGGTTAAGAACTAGGAGCAAGGTGAGTGACATTTTAGATTTGAGCAAAGGGATTGTGACACATGAATGCCAGAGGAAAGCTGTGAAACACAGGCATCCAATTTCTCGGGGAACAATTTGACCTGATGGGGAACAGTTTGACCTGGTGGTCCAGCTACAAAGGAAATGGTGTGCAAGTGCATTTCCAGGCTTAGGTTTCAGAAATTTATGTATTTTCCAGTACTGAGTCACTGTATTAAGGTACTCTAGCAGTGTATACCAATGAACAAAGAATAGATGCTGGCAAAATGTGAGAGTACATCTGTGGCACCCAAATATTATGTTCCTAGATGCTTACATTCACAGCTTTCCTGCTATGTCACTAACCATTCAAACATTCTTCAAGCCATTCTTCCCCAATTGTTTGTAATTCTAGAAGATTTTTCTCAGTAAGTTATTTTTTAGCTTGATAATTATTGCTGAGCTTTCGCAGTGCAGTGTTCTACATCAAAATGCAAGTGAGGAACATCCCAAATGACAGAGATTTTAATTAGCACATAGTGTCTCATTCCAACTGCCACACCAGCTTGAAGTCCCTTAAGATGAACGTAGTATACTTAAATCTTAAAAAATCCTTATGCTTTTAAATCTGAATTCTGAGAAACGACAAAGCCATCACAACATACAGTTCTCCTCTTTCAAACCTATTCTTTAGTAATTTTCTTTTCTTTACATGTACCTAATGCTATTTTACTCTTATAATTTCCTTGGGCTTGTAATCTCTACTGGTTTATACTATCTTGAAATTAACCTATTTAATGTACACACTGATGACATAATTCACAGTCTCATCTGCTAGCAATACAGGCATGTAATGCAACATATTTACTATTCCAGCATTCAGGTATCATGGAATACTAAGTCCTTCAGGCCTCACTATGCTCAAATGGATGTAATCATTTTTATTTTTATGCAGTCAATTTCAGGTACTACCACATGTGCCACACCTACTGTAAAACCAAGTGTCTTTTCCTCAGTTAAGTAATTTTATTATGTTATTTACTGTAGAGTTTTAAAGACTGACTTAACATGAAATATTTATCAACCATAACTAATGCTATAGTTACTTTCTGCAAATAAGACTTGCTCTGTCCTTTCCTTTGCAGAAATCCTTCTACTTTAGAGACATCTGAAAATGTAGAGAAGATGACATAAAAAGGATCACAGCCTTTTGTGCCACTTTTACACGCAATTTACTTCCACTTACACTGTATCTTCTAGGAGAGGAGTGTAAAATACTTTGGGGAGCAGGGGGCATCACTAAGAACCAGAGGTGCCATGGACACCAGCTGTCTCCAGCTATCTCTGGCTTTCAAGACTGACAGGTACTTTCAATCCTTGTTCACCTGTTGTATTTGTAGATTTTTATACAAAGCATTTTGACATTTGAACATGACATTCCAATTTCAAAATAACAATAAAAAGCAACAACTTATCCATTTATATATACAGATGGCTGTATCAGAGAATTTAAACTCTGAAATACTATGTTTTAGACAAGATTGTTTCAGTCTTTATAAAAAGGTTTATAAATGTAGCTTACAACTTAGTTTCAAGTCTTATGTCTCAAAACAGCTTTCCCATCTCATGCATAGTAAGACAGTCTTTATTGGACACAAACATTGAAAGAAGTATTCTTAAATCATAAAAGAAAACCCATTACAGATTCAGTTGCTGTTTGTATTAAACAAAAGAAAAAATTAGAGTTTGTGACTAATGGTAAAGAAAAACTGACATGTTTTGTAACTATTGTATAACCAACTAAGATGTTCTACCCTTAGACCACCAATTAGCTTTTCTGATCAAAGAAAGTAAAAACGGTTTGTTATTTTCTACATAGCTTAGTCTTAATTTTTCAGATATATATTAAGATTCACAGAAGAAATTGAAGGAACAGCTAAAAATAGATTTTGATTTCCCATGAACTTAAAAGCTCTTCTTTCTTCCCGTTACCTTCTTTTGGGAGAATACACTGAATGGAGATGACTGCCTAGAATTATTTTTACTGATACCAGTAAGGCAGCACCTGCTCCTCATGAGCAAAAAGCAAAAACAATTCCCATAATCAGCTCTGAAAGAAAATCTATACTGATAGTAGCACAAAGCTAAAAATCCCAACACACACACCCACCCCCTTCCCCAACACCTTCACAAGCCAAAGAAGAATATCAAGGGGAAGAATGAAAAAAAAGTTGTATTTTTCTTAAAACAAATTTCCAGTGCAAAGATACAGATCTTTGGAATTTTCCAATGCACCTCCAAGGTTTACTGATCTAGAATAGAATCCTGAAAAAATTAGGTATTTCCAACTCTTCTTACATTTGACGTTTACTCAAAATGGATTTATGTGCAACAGCTCATGGAGTTCAAGCAATTCTCTTTGGCAACGCAAGCTAGCTGCACGGTTGTGTTCTAGGTTTGTTCTCTCCTCCTTGCCAAAGGCAAGTTTTTGCATTGCTCCCGACAGACTTCCATCTGATCTGTTAACTGAAGCCTCAGCAGGCTCTTGGAAAATCTACTTCAATTCTTCAGCATGCTCGATATTCTGCACACTGAGATGGTTTTCCAATCTTTCACTGTACATTGTTTTTGCTTAGACCATCATTCTTGTTACTTCGCTCTAGATTTTTTGTATGTTTCCCATCTTTCCTGTACAACAACTCTCTAAGCAGGTACACCACTTCAAACCTGACTGATCACTAGCAATAAGCAGCCAGTTTGTATAATGAGTTTTACAGGTAAAACTTCCTATTTGCCTTGCACATGACCTTACAGCGCCTTTGTCCCACGACATTGCTGGCCCCTGTTTGCTCCTAAAGCTTGCAATAACCCTTGACTTCCATCCCAAAATGTTGCTTAGCTATCATGCAGGTTTGCCATCTGCAAAATGGGAGGATGCACCAGTGAGCTGCAGAAAGCTCCCTGCAGGGATGCACCATCCCTCAGAGAACTTGACACTAAAAGCCTCCACTCTGGACATCCAAACCAAAAGCTTTCTATTGGCATTACATTTGCTAAACCACAAGGAAAATCTGGACTGAATCAGAACAAAGAGAGCTGATACACATTTTGTTCACTTACACTTTTTTCCCTCAATTTTTTTTATAATATCTTAGGGCAATTCTATTAAAAAAGAGCACCCTAGTTTGGGCGACTACAGTGTTAACATTAAAAGGCACAGCAAGCCAGCTGTGCCCAGCATGCCCGAGGAAAGAAATCTCTTTTACCTTTTGATGAGCAGAGAGACTCCTAAGAGGATTACAAAACACTGACAGGTTTTATTTTTCTTCTTCATTTTTAAAAGCTAAGTAATTCTCCATTTAGGAAGTTTTTACTTATGTTCTTTACATTCCACTCTAGGAAACAATCTCTCTCTTTATTCCAAGAGGGTAATGAAGCAGAATGCCAGGAACAGCTGCAGCCAGCAGATTGCTACTCCACTCTGTCATCCAAACATGGCTACGGGAACACTTTTTTCTAAATAATCTGCAATATTTGTTCAATTTGTGAAATAAATAAGCCTGTTAATCCAAGAGAAAATCTCTGTGACCTTGTACCAACAGCTTATGGAATCTGGAAGGAAATTAATAAGGCCTTTGAGTAGAAGCCCATTGCATAGTCTTTATTTACAGGACAACTACAAGACCAGGCACCCAACAGAGAAAATAAAAGAATAGTAGGATAGCTTTGACACAGCACAGAGGGGATAGACAGCCTGCTTGCTGAAGGGTTCCCTAAAACCATGTTAATATTCTCTGCATTCTTCTCAAAGCTTTAAGAAGCTTCAGTGCTCCTCAAACACCCTGAACAAAACCCAGCAGTACTGGGTACCCAGGAAGATTACAAGCTGGCTTCTGCTTATTTATCTATTAAAACTGTATTATCTCTTATAATGATTTCTGCATCTCAACTACAACTGAAGCACAAATACTCCAGTAATCACTATGACAAAAATATTCTTATTATTCATTACTGACTGTCAAACCCACAAAAGCCAAGAGTTTTTGTAGCCATATATGCAGCAAGGACACATTCACTTAATAATCTCTGCTCAAAAGATTTATGTGGAACAGCTTTCAAGTAATTTAGTTCTCAGGTTTCAATAAACTGCATTAGATATGTTGTATTTAAGATTAAAGCTTTGAGACAGAGCACCAGCCCGGAAGATAAATATAGGCCATAGTAAGTGAAACCACATAATAAAAATTATGCCAGATAACCATAAACAGTATTCCTTTTATGAAATCATGCCCCTATTTTAATTCTAGCAGCAAATGGTAGCTGCTTTGCAAATAAACTGGCATAACAGGTACTTTAAAATCTAAACATGATGAAAATCCACAGCTGCAAAGAATTTCAGTATCAAGCCTCCAAAGTGGAAAAAGAATTTCATTAAACTCATTAAAAATAATTTAAAGACATTACATTGCAAACTGATAAAATCTCCTGCCAATACACAGAATATCATCTCAACTATTCTCATTAGAACAGCAAATCATTACCACAGGATGGGAGAGTAGGGAAGAGACTTTTTAAAACTATACAAACACATTAAAATCTTTGTATTTGTATTCATCATCTATAAACGAGTATTTTATCAGCTTATTAACTCTTTCAGAAATCCTGCTAAAGTCCATAGGCCAAACTTCTCCAGCCCTTTAACTCTCAAACCTCACTGAAGAACAGATATGCAGTGAAATTTGAGACTTATATTTAAACACAGCAACAAAATCAGCATTATTCAGTTAAGAGCATTACAAGTCAATGAAGCGGCACTTCAAAAACAAATCTTGTTGCTAAAAGATTTGACAAGAGAGATTGCGGAACTAGTGTATTTTCTAGAATACTTCAACAGGTATATTTCAGAATTGCATTTGGCCAATTTACTTTTGAATCCCTGGGGAAATAACTTTAATATTAAAATATTAATCTGAGAGGGGATTGCTTATATTTTGTTTGATTGCTTTCTAATGAAGCTATTTTATTCAAACCCCTTTTCAACCTAGACATGCAGAAAACATTTTTTTTTGTTGGTATGTGGTGGTACATCCTCCTGCTGGCTCCCTCCTTAGGCCAGCTATGATCTCAGGAATGCTTGTTAGGCCTCAGCCTGGATTAATGGCACCTCGACAGTTACGTTTCCTTGAGCTTATCAAAAACACTGTCTGCTCCCAGAACTTCTGTTGTCTAGCCCGCTCCTGTTTTCCAACAAATAGCCTTGAGTTCCTTCTTCCATCTGAACAAGAGACCAAATGGAATAGTATTTTTGTTACTGGACTTTTCAAGGAATGTTCCAGTAAATACCAACTCATCCTTGTGGCCAGGATGGAAATTTACTGATGATTTAAGTCAATCATCTTGTGACCCTATCTATGAACAATGGTACTGAAACCCTTTGAGCTGTCATGGACCACAGCAGGCTGTGACCAGCATTTCCCACAGTGAGATGACTCTCAGAGCCAGTGAACTCTCAAGTTTGTGGGACTCTGAGGATTGCCATGGAAAGCCAATGGAGCCTCGGCTAATTCCCTCCCCATTCCTCAAGGCTTAATCCTTTTCCCACTGAGAAGATCCAAAGGCATCTGCAAGTATTCCACTGAACTCAAAGGTAACAGTTATCAAGTATGCCTTTGTACATATTTATTTTTGTCTGTGTGCACGTATATTATGAATGTTGCTACTTCAGATTTAACCTGGTCTAGTGGAAGGTGCTCTCTCCATGGCAGGGGGGTTGGAACTAGATGATCTTTAAGGTCTCTTCCAATCCAAACCATTCTATGGTTCTATTATTCTATGCTGTCGGCATTTCTTAATTAACTAAAGTAGCATATACTGAAGAACAATAAACAACTTACTTAAACAGTATTAACCCTTCATATTGCTTAGTGAGTTTTAGGAAGCTACTCAGGAGAAAAACAGTCTTATACACAATATAGAAATGCTTCAAACAGTAAACAGTGGATACAGCTATCAGGTTGTTATTACCAAAGGATCAGAGGCTTTGACAAGCACTTCAACAATGCTCAAGTGATTTACATATATCATTCTCTGGTTTGAAAAGAAACAACTTACAAGTAGCACCACTAGAAAATGAAGGGATCACAATACATTAAGAGTCATTTGAAGAGGGATTAACAGTATATAGGAAATCTCCCACCATCACCACCAGGTTCTGTGCAATTCTCTCCTTAGTGCTTCCAAATGAAGACACTGTTTCAAAGGAAGAGTTTAAAACTATCTAATTGGCATAATACTGGTGCTTCTTGTGTCAACTGGTATAAATACACAGAAGTCAAATTCTTGTTCCAATACTCCTATTTCATATACGTATTGGAGAAGGAAGATATTAGTGTTTTGGTTTTTTTCATCAAGCAGAAATAACAGAAATAAGACACAGCTCAAATTATCTGTGCCAGACATAACACAAAGATTACAAGAACACGGGTCAACTCTCCTGTTTGTCCTACTCAAATATCAAAGGTTTGACTAACAACTCCAAAAGTACATAAATTAAGTTGAAGCTCATGGTTTTTTTACGTCTTTGTTGCTTTTTGATACTTACAGACAAGACAATCTCATGCTCATTCATTAATCGGTTTCGGAGTACAATCTCTCAGGAGACTGTACTTAGACAGTTGAAGAGTCATTAATCTCCAGTAAAATTGTAGGGTGGTATGAACAATTAGATGCAGGTACAGAAGTGCACTGGCTTTACTGATAAGAAAAGTTATACCAGTACCACAGCATGTATACTGAAAGATTCTGTTGCCTGAAAGAACATCAAGTGCTCTGAGATGGTAAGAAAGCATATGCCATTCCAAAAGTTAGAAAAACAACAATTTATGACCATTACAACTTCATTCCAACAATTTACACTATACTGTGCCAGATGATTTCTATAATCTCATACATCTGTAAAAGATTAATGCCCTGGATGTGTCACCTGCAAGACCTCAAGACTTCAGCATTCTCCCCTAAAGTTTCTGTTTCAAACCCAACTGATGTCTGCTTGGCCAACAGCACTCTTGACAAAGTTGTTGACTTCACAAGCATTTGAAGTTTGTATGGATTAGATACTGGTATGATGTGCTGAGGAATTACAGTCTTATTCTTTTGGAGCACACATGGAAGAAAATAACCATCTCTATTAGGTATCACGTCTATCATACAACTGTTGTACACAATCTTCAAACCACATGAAATCAATTACTTTGAAAAACAAATGAACAATGAGTGCAGCTGTTAGTTTGGACACAAGTCTCTTCCACAGATTTTGGCTATTAAAACTTCTGCAGTAACATTAACTGATCAAAGAAGGGAATAGGTAGTATTTGTTAACAGAAAAGAACTAGAATTAAAAATTAACTCATATAAAACCATCCAAAATGTCAACAATGAAATGTTCATTCTAGTGAAAAAATTTTTGGAAGAACTCTCTGTCTATGTAATATATACTTAGTGCCTTCCAAAATTATCACCCAATCATTTCATTTGCATATTTGCACCTCAGAATACTATACCATAAGTGTGCTTTAAGGATATCTCAAATTATAAGCACTAGGTGAAAAGCAAGGTGAGCTGATGCCTCCTATCCAGGACACCAGTATACTTGATTTTGCACATTTAAACCCCCATAGAATCTTACCATTGATCTTTCAGAATATCCAAACAAATGGCCCCAGTGACAGAGCTAATATTAGGATGCCATATTTTGGTGATAAACCGCACCTAAAAAACAAGACAATTTTTAAAAACAAAAGCAGTAATTAAATGCAGTATACTAAGTAAAAAATTTAAATCCACCATTTAAAATAACAGTATGAAGAAATAGTAATTTAGAAAATGTAGTACTACAAATGGAACTAGGATGTGATACTGCTTATTTCAGGAGGTTTCAAGTTTGTAAGGCTGTTTGTTAGAGCCTCACCTTACTCAAAACAGACTACTGCCCATTCCAGCTCCTCAAACTCATCCCTAACTGCTTTCTCACATGTCATGTATTCACATCCCTGCATCACAGAAAGCTAGTTAGAAATATCCTCCAGTATACAAGGGTTTCGACAAGCAGCTGGCCAAATACAGACTTAAAGCTTCTAACATTACTAAAAGCGGGCTTTCTAGATTTCACAAAGTCCTGAACTCTTAACATAGGAACTGGGTATCACTCACTGTTGAGCTAAACTGTCGGCTACAGATGTGTTAGAAAAATTTCTTTGGTGGACGCTACTACATCTACAACCATCCTGTCTCATTACCTCATATGCAGAAAGCTGTTCATTAACCCAAAACTTCACTAGATTACTAATATTTTTCTTTGCTATTGAAAAGATCGAGTCCCAGCATTCATTCATTAATCATGTCCATATTTTTACACTAAAATGTATTCATGTTTACAAAGCATTACTAAAATCAGGTTTTGGTGGTTTGGGTTTTCTGGTTTTTTTTAACACACTGAGAAAGGTAAAAGCAGCACTTTCAAGATCTTAGAGGCCTTGGAGACCAAAGCTGTCCTCAGAAAGGACATACACGCCTTTGGAAATTCCCCCTTCATTTTTTTTAGGTTGCACAAAAACCCAAACAAACAAGCAAACATGTATATAAGAATATTCAAACACAACTTGTTAGCCAAATTGTATTATCCAAAGATGAGTGTTTGCAGTACCTTAGGAGGATTAAATGGATATGTTTCTGGGATTTTTATCTCTAGCTGATACCTTCCACCTGCAAAAGACAAGAACAAGTTGGAAATTATACCAAAAGAACATTACTCAAACTTAGTCTTTCATGACACTAAAGCTTACACTTCTAAATGAGCAGATTTTCAAGTTAATTCAAATTTACCCAGCCATATTAGTTAGGAGATACATTTAGATTTCATCTATTTCATAAGTAAAAGCAATAGTCAGTTAGAAAAGCTGTGTTTGCTTGTGCAAATCAGTAGCTATTTTTTTGAGGTATATTAATTGTGTAGATTCTCATTTACAATCTTATCATTTCCATGCTTTATTTTAGTAGAATATACCAAAATATGAACCAAATATCTCCTGAACAGATGAAAAAAGAGGCCACAGGAATATTCAGGCTGAACATGGGATATTACATTATTTTGACTCTTTTCTGACACCTCATGACAATTTTTCTTCAAATTACACACTTGAAAATACCTGTATTTCATTTTAAACTTTTTGAAATTCAAGCATGTTCAAATAACTCTTTCAGGAAAGTTCCCACACTATGGGAAAAAATTAGTAAAGGAGGTACCTATGTTTAACTTTCATTATGTTCTACATTACCACCTGAAGTAGTTACTTTTGTTTCAATTCGGCAAACACTTTGACACGCCAGTATCATTATTATAATATGAAGGGTCACAGAATACAAAAAAGGATAATAGGAGCTTGAAGACAGAACCCCCTCCTACTGCCCAGCTTTAAACATTTCCCAGTTTTATATTTTTGTCACAGTATCATTCCCTATCCTATTTCCACTAAAGTTCTGTTAATACTCAAGCTCACTACCAGTACTTATGTCTTCTGGTGCAATCTCAAACTATCTCTGCCTGCCCAGTGAAAGCCATTTGCCAGGCAGCACTTTAATGACACAAAGAACAGGGTATAAAAAAAACACACACCAAATTAGACATTTTGTTATTTATAAAAACTGAAAGCAGTTATTCTCATTTTCATTTTTTTTTTCTTCAACCTGCTGCTCTTTTTTCAGAATCCTTTTCCCTCTGTCAGTATAAAGTGTTACAATTTATACAACTTCTTGAATTAAAGCTGAAGTATTTGCAATCTATTTTCCATGAGACTTCCAGAGTGATTTACTCTGCAAATCAAGCTATACAAAACCGGCTCTCAAGCAGTCACAATACTGGCAGCAAGATGCACAGGGAAAAAAAGCCTCTAAGTACTCCTCTCAGCAGTTACAGTACATGGCATCTTTTCATCTGTGCCAAAAAACACATTAGTAGCTCCTAACAGCTCTCACTTTTAAAATGTATTTCAGTCTAATACACTCCACCTGAAACTAGTTTGTTTGATATTTTACACTATTGTCTACAGCCGTTCTTTTTCTCACTTAACTCTAAAGTAACTTACATAGTTTTAATAGAAAATACTATATAAGGAAGACCAATAAACCCAAAATTATAACAATAATGTCTAAGTTGATTGCTTGTCTGCTCACAGGACAGCACAGGAGAAACAATTTTGAAGACATACATCAATAAAAGACCTTAAGGAAGTTTGGTTTTCCTTTTCTTTAAACTGAAGCATAATTCAGCAGCAACTGCTTTTAAGAAAAAAAAAAAAGCTACACTCATCAGTCCTTCTACAATTTTGCTGCCACATAATTTTGTAAAGTAATATGAAATCTATCCTTAGGTATTACCATTCCTCCTGCTTACTACAAACTATTACAGTATTCTGCCTAAGAGGATATTCAGCCAATATTTTTCACCCGAGACTGATGAGCTGGTAGTATTATTTATATAGTACTGTTTTGCACTAAACTTTGCAAATACTTCAAAAATACAGACTTAAAGATGTAACCTAAAAAAATCTGTGATTTTTTTAATACTAAATTTAAAAAACAAATGACTAATATACTAACTTCTGCATGCCAATATTTCTGCAGTTTTTTTAAGAGTATGAATACGTATGGCTTTTTTGTGACTATTTAATGCTTGAAATTGAATTAAACAGTAATGGCATAATATTCCTTGTGTAGTCCTACTGGAACAGGTCTCAGAAGAGTTAGAGCAATTTTTAGCTACTTCCCTTGAAGAAATAATCTATTATAAATTTTGCAGTTGCTATGGCTCACATGCAAGCTTGGCTTGAAATTAATACCAATATTACACAG
>WBNO01003485.1:0-39505 GCA_013400575.1 Peucedramus taeniatus | reverse complement strand
GACTGTATGCTGTGATACTTGGGAAAAGTATTACTTTTCCAGGTCATGACAGGTGCCTTGTCCTGTTAGCCTGTTGTGTTTTTTCCCCCTTTTCTTAGTTCCTACCTCATTTTCTTGAAGGAAAAGCAATCTTCTTCGCTCATAAAGTTGTGCATCTTCAATGCCTTCTTACTCAAAGCACTGCTCATGCTTCAGGGGCCTTAGTTTTCAACCTGTGTCCCTATTTACAAGGCCTTTGCTGCTCTTCCGTGATTAAACTTCACATTATAACAGAAGACTTGTGGCACAGAAGCTCTTGTTCACACACCAAGTTCTAGTAACAAGCTTAAATACCTGGGAGGGGAACCTTGCATACAATTTAAGGCCTGCTATTAGCAATGATAGTACTGTTCTTCCTGAATACCAGCTGGAAGGCCTCTGCTTTAGCTACAAAACATTCTCTCAGAGTTGATTGTCCTCTGTGTCTACAGTCCTCCTAACATAATGTGCACATGATAATGTTACCTAGTAGCTGCATGAATTTGTAGCACTGCTGCACCCTCAGAATGATTTCGTAGTCCGTCGAAGAGGCAAAGGGACAGGTACCAGTGGGAGAAGATTTTTCAGCAGTGTCATCTTCACTTCTGACCTCACTTAAATTCTCAAGAGACACTAATAAAATCTGTACAAAAGATGAGCTTTAACATTCATAATTCCCGTTAAATAGTAGGAAGCATGAACTAAGTAGGTCTTTCTGTGTTGTAATTCCCTGTCATTTCCCCCAGCACTTATTCCCTCTCCAGTTCATGCTTAATAAATTAGGTTTAATATGATTCACTCACTTGTAAAGGAGAGGTGATCACATGGCTTACCCTCCTTTTTCTGCTCTAAAATGCAGACTACTGAGGAAGGGGTTTTTTTTGTTTTAGGGGGTTGTTGGTTGATTGGTTTTGTTTTAATTTGGTGTGATTGTTACTTGATAAACCAAGACTAATAGTTGCTAGTTTTGAAGTCTTCACTTATGGCTTTGAACCTGAAGGGCTTTCGTGTCAGAGCTTTTACAGTTTTTTCCAGCTACATTAGTTAGTCTGAAAGAAGATTTGTTTGTGATCTTGCCTCTTTTATAAGTTAGAATCACTTTGGCTTGTACATTCCTACTGTGTTCCTTCTGGATGAAATATTTGTTTGAAGCTAGTGTGCACTGCATTTAGGATGCCTCTATGTGCCTTCTTTTGATGCATCAAAACTAGTCTTGACTGTATGTAACCATAAGCAATCAGTTCCCCAAGCCAGTACAAATTTTAATAGATTATCTAATATTGTTTGATTTATTTTTAATAATTACTTGACTAACTGATGCAGCCTTACTTAAAATCACAACTTTTGCATTTCTCTGCAAATATTATTAAAACATGCATTTCATTATGATGAAAGCTTTAACAAAAAATTTACTGAAGTAGTAATTTTATTATTTGATTGGGCGCATCAGATTCATTTCTGTCTTATGATGTTACTCCTTGTTCTTTGTGTCTTAACATTTCTGCTTTTGAAAAGGTGAATATTTTCTCCCAAGACGAGATCTACTTGACAGCAATGTTGATCACAATAAACAAGTGTCACCACATCTAGTTTTTTTTCAATTTTGCCTAATGAAGTAATTTTGAATACTGAGAGAAGAATTCCAAAACCTTATAATCAGCTCTATAGAAACTTACCTTTGGTGAAGTGGACATTTTCACTTGATAGAACCTGCTGTAGTGTAGGAGTGAGGGAAGATGATTTTTTTTTTTAAAGTCATCTTTGTTTATCTTAATGGAGATGAATCACTCAGCAAGTTATTCTCTGTCCTTGCTAATAGCATCCAATGTCTAAATGTGTCTTCTCCCTCCTTTTTCAGATCCTGGAGTCTCTGTGGATAGTGATGAGTCGCAACGTGAGCCTCTTGTTTACTACAGTTACAGCGTTAGTGACAATCCTCTTCCACAGTGGGACAGCTCTTCTCAATTTTGTGCTTTCAGTGGTAAGTAGTGTGTCATTGATTTACATGTCCATTTTACTGGAGTAACGTAATTGCACATTTGTAACAATGAAAAATCAAACCTAAAGCATTGAAAACATCTTCTCAACTTATCTGATACCAAAATTCTGTAAGATTTTCAAATTTGCTATCTGTTTGGGGGCATTCTAGATGGAGGGTAAGATTAAGAGGTAGTAAGTCTTTCTGTCATTCTGTTAGTGGAAAGTTCTTGTTTCAGGCCTTGAAGGTACTATGCTGTAGTTTGTAATATCTTAAAAAACTGCTTAAGTCTTATGGCATGTTTGCATAAGCATATCCCTGTACAAACCATTGCGTTCAGGAGATGGAAAAAATTTTTGCAGGGAAATCGGCAATTCTGTTCTCTAGTTGTCTTCCATAAAAAAAGATTTGCATGAGAGCATTTTATTTCTTCCTTAGTCCACAACTTCACCTAAGATGGCACATTTAAAACTGTGTCCAAAAATTTAGCATACAAAAATTGCAAGCTTGGGAACTAATTGCCAATGATTTCAAGGCACTCAGGCTCAGATACAGCATTTATCTTTAGATGCCTAATGACTTTTATCAAGTTCATTGCATGCTGTTGCTGTGATGCATGATCCTGACTTTTTGTCTGCCAGCAGCATCCTGACTCTTCCTGGGGCACTTGTGCAGTCAGCTGGTTTAGCAGAGGTATTTGGGATCTTGCTATGTTGGACTTCTTTTAAAGATTAGATGCTTGAACTTTTCAGGTTTCCTAGTTGCTACAGAAAAGTTTTTACTAGTTTGGGGTGGCATAAACTAACTTAAATTTTCCAATAAGATAGTGCTCAAAGTGGTTAGCCTTTTCTTCTGATTACATTTCAGTCCAGTTTTAGTCATCTTGAATAGAAATTAAAATACCGGATTTTATTTTAGATTTAAATAGTTGTTCTTTAAAGCATGGAAATAATGGGCACTTTCTTCAAAAACTCAATTTTGAAAATAAGTCTTCCATCAAAAAATTAAGTAGGAATGTCAATCTGTGTAGCACATCCATCCATGATCCAGTAAGACTGCATTCAGATCTTCATCAGACTTTTGAAAACTGATCATTAGTTACATAAGTGTCACTTGTATTTCACTTCTGAGTACAAATTCCTGTCTGCACACATGTGCACATGGGTGTGTGTATATGCCTTTGTGGGGCTGTTTAATTATGCACATGTGTGTATTCACATGTGCACACACTCACTCACTCTGTTCGTATTCTGTTACAAAGATTGGAAGAGAAAAAGCTCCGTTTGGCTGATGGGCATCTACAGTCCTGCAGGGAATGCACAGATTTTGGATGCTGTTAAACACACAATTAAACAACCAACCAGAAAACCCAAAACAAACAAAAAACTCCCAACAAACAAAAACCCTGAAGCTTTTCAGCAGAAAATTGAGTATGAAAAGCAGATACAAAAATATTTACTGAATCAATGGACCTGATGCACAAACAATGAGGTTGTGTGTTTCTTGATACCTGTGGAAATGCTGAATTATCATTTTGGTAGAGACTGTTTACCCAGAGTTTTCTCCTTGAATTCAGTCTATCCCTCCTCAACTTAGAGAATTTAATGTTTTCAGCTACAGGAAAAATTCTACAGCGTGAAGTAATAATCCATCAGTTGTTTAATTATGGAAAGATCATAATGTTTTGTCATTGGTAAATTTTTTCACATAGTCATCAGCAGGATCTTGAATTGTTGCTTAGGAAACAATTTAGGTATCTCAGCTATCCTGTAAAAGAGGTCTGAAAGCTTTTAGCCTCCAGTTGCTCTAAGACAGTACATATCTTTTGCTGATGAATGTAGTATTGAGGTTATTCTACTTGTTGGAGGAGTCAGCAAGCCATTTGATAATACATTATTATATTCTGTGACTACAGTTTATTTTTGCATTTCTACACCTATTGTGCTAAGGGAAATATGTTCATTTCTTAAAAGGCATATATTCCAAAATTCAGTTAATTTTGTATGATGCTGTGGTTACATCCATTTTCTTTTAGCAGAAATTGAGTAGGGTTTGTACATTTTCTTGGCTTGTAGTTCAGCTTAATGCTATTTTATTGTACTGCTGTTCATTCCCAGCCATCTCTTTGGCTTTTACCCCTCAGTTGGGTATGTCTGTCTTGCGTCTCCTTAAGAAAGCAAGCTTCTTCTGTAAATACTGGGGAAGAACAGTCAGGATAAGCAGATATTATACTTACTGTGCTTAGAGCAATATGCTGCACTCTGTGATGAAAACTGCATGTGCAGAAGGATCTGCTCAGTGGAAGGAAGACACATCATTTGGGTGGCTGCTTCAGTATAGAATTTTCTACCGAAATCAGAAAATATAGTAGCTTAGAAATGGCAGAGCCCATCAAGGAAGAAAAATAGCCATAATTTCAGAATTACAAAGGATGTTAAAATGTGATTTAAGATACTCTTACTTGAAGCTGTAGCAGAACATAGCTGATACTGCTACTGGCACTAGACTATCATTAAAGCAAGGCTTAATTATTGTTTTTTGTTTTTTTTTAAGCTCAAAATTAATGTTAACAGCATGCTGTTATAATCTGCTAATATAATGACTTGTTTTATTAGCTAGATTGGTTTGTCTCCCAAGGCAGAAGCTAAACACCTGGGGAGATGGAATATAGCCTAAACCAATACATGGCAGTTTGAACGGGGGTCGTTATAGGTTAATAGTTGAATGTGACTTTCAAGTTTAAGTCTATGAGGGCAGAGTAGGAGGAAAATGGTAGTAGCATTTCACTGAGTATAAAGAAATTAGAAACAGAGACAGATGTCATTTTGAGATTGGTAATGAAATACTGCAATGCTGTTTGCATTTTGTTTTCTGAGCATTTTCAGAGGGAATGAAGGAAAAGAGTATGAGGTGTCTGCAATTTGGATAAAATGCTTGAAAATAAGAGACTTATGGAGATCAGGCTGTTGAGCTCATAAAAAAGATTAAGATGTGGTTTATTCTAGAATACAAGTAGGTTGGAAACAAAGTGAAAGAATTCTTTCTAATCTTGGAAGGAAAGAAAAAATATCTGAGTCATGTACATAAAGCAAATATAAGCCATCGTTTACATTTGGAGCATACAGAATGGATTTTTCTTGTTGAGGTATTCTGTTTCAAGATGGACACAGTTCTGTGATTCATTTTTACTCAAGAAGTTGCTAAGCCCACTAACAGGAAAACAAGAGAAACATAGTTGACTGCAACATAGAGGAAGCTAAACCGATCTTATTATAATTTTTTTGACTTCTAACTGAATCAGTCGAACTGCCATCACTTCCGCTGAGACTCATCATCAAACTCACAGGAGGAATATTCACTTAGGATTGCCAGCTTTACATAAAATTTATGGTTGTGAATTTTTGTGTAATTCATATCTGATACCCAGCTGTATAACAACTCTTGAGATAGTCCAAATTTATTTGGCAGTTTTGTTTGCTTGGTTTGAGAATAGATGTAACTATTCAGCAATTTTTTGATCTGTTAAACATGCTGAAAAAGAACCAAAGAGCCTCACAATAATAATGTTTATCAGCATTCTCGTTTTTTGGTCTAGATGTGGCTTTGGAAAGAAGTTGAACAGAGGCAGAAGTTTTACAATGTCTAGCTGTAAAGGGAAGAAAATAATTCTTTCAGCTCTGTTATTCTAAATTCAGGCTTGTGGAAGAGTATCTTCTTTCTTTTCAGTAAAATTCAATACCTAAAGCATAGCTGCGTACTCTAATTCTGTGAAGCATTTATTACCTTGTAATTTATAACTTCAATTTGTTTTGCAGGTGATTTTTCTGACCACGCTGTTCTACCTGTTAAGCTCCAGTGATGAATATTACAAGCCAGTAAAATGGGTGATAAGCCTGACACCTTTGTCTCAGCCAGGTCCCTCCTCAAATATAGTTGGCCAATCTGTAGAGGAAGCAATAAGGTAAATTGCTGATTTCTTGCCCTTTGTTTAAAATTCTTCTTTAAATTTGATGTTCAGCTGCAAATAATTAACAATTGCAACAGCTTCTGTTTCAAAGATGAGTTGCAAAAATGATTTTAAGAACCTAGCATTGATGATTTTTTTCCCCTTTGATTTTTAATTGGATTGGACTTAGCTAAAAAATATTCAGAGGTCTGTGCTGTCATGAATAGTAGCGTTTTGAAAAACTGTTACACCCATGACATCCCTAACTCATCAGGAAGCAGTGTTTGCAGTTGTGTTGGCAGTAACAGCTGCTGCAGCTCAGTAGGAGCAGATGCATGCAGCAAAACAGTAGACATCAGTGCTGACATCAGTGCTGTAAACATTTCAGAATTATTTAGTTTGAAGTATTTTGTCTACTATTGGAGAATAAGTGCCCATTTGTACCTGGAATGTATTAGATATGCTTCTGGAGAATATTTTCCAGTTCAGTTTCACCTAAAAGAAATCTAGTTCATGATCTCCATAAACCAAATTACATCAAAGGGAACATCAGGGGAGTGCTCTCCTTATCACACTTGGAACGCTACTGTGCTGCACCTACAGAGTGCATCCACAGTGTTTCATGCTTAGTCACCATTTTTTGTGTTGGCTCTAAATTATTTCAGTAATTAAAGGAGAATTTTTAAATGTTTTTAAATATGGTTAACAAAGATTTCACTGTAAAGCTATTTTTGGGGTGGTACAGTAAAGTTCATTCATCGCAGATGAATGAAATCATCAACTTCCACCTGTTAGCAGCTTGAAACACTAACATGCTGGTAATGTAATAAACTGGATTTTAAATAAGGTGTTTAAGTCATAATGTACTTTTTTCCAAAAAGTTGATGGTCTGGGCAAAGTGAACAGATTTTCATGCTGAATTCTGTATAGCCATTGCCTCTTAAACCACTGCTTTCTGTGTCTTGTGCATACATACAATACATGAGTAGGCTTTAAACTGGGGAGGTATTAAAACTGCTTTCCAAACTCATTGCTAAATGTTTGCCATTTTAACAATGACAAGTTTATAATATGTTGTGTAGGATCTTGAACTAGAATGCTAACTGCTGTAGTCATTTGAAATGAAAGGGCAATTCAGGTAAAAAGCAACAGATTTGGAATTCTGCCAAAAAGTTAATAGCCTTTCTCTTGAGTGATTGCTATTGAGTTTTCATTGATCACATGGTTAGTATCTCTGTTCTATCTTTTCTGAATAGTGTGAGTGGATTTAGAAATTGATACTAGTCTTACAAATTGTTCTCTTTAGCCCAGGATAGAGGGGAGCAGTGTGGAAAGGTAGGATATGGTTTATCTGGGCATGGATACTATGTGAGAAGGATTGTATTAAATGCAGTTATAAGTTTACAGGTATGTGACACAGGTGACCCAAGGTATTTCTCAGAATTGGAGTGGAGGAAAGCAAGAAAGAAAATCATTTTAGAGGAGCCCCAGGAAAAGGAGTAGGAAAGAGCCAGTATGCATCAGTAACTGCAAATATGATGTGAAAAAAACAGTGTCTGGAGAATCTGGACAATGTGGAATGGGAAGCAACTTATCATACACAGAAGACCTCAGTTTGTGTATTCACTAAGGTAGCCTGAATCAGTCACTCATATTTGATTGGAGTAGCCTGTACTTGGTGCCTTATTTGAATTCTTTGAAATGATTCTTCTGAGATTTTCAGAAGTTCCTAATTTCTCAGCTGTACCTAAGGATTTACCCTAGTGATTCTCAGTTAGCTTGCATTCCACTCAAAACTTACTGTGATCTTCAGTATGTAAATATGGTGAGTGTAGTAACAATTTCTCATGAATTTATGCATGCCCAATCTGTTGCCATATGAAAAACAATTGCTACTTCAAGCCCTTTCTTTTGTCCCAAAGTAGCAACTATTCTTTCTTTTTGGAGATGAGTTGTTGCTGTAGAGGTAGGAACCTAAAAATGGCTTCTTCACCTCATCTGTAAATGGCATGCAAAGTAGATATTAGTGCTTGGTGGTAGGATGGAAGAGGCTCCATTTGTGTTATGAATTATCAAATAATGAAACATCTGTAGTTACTTTCATTATTAGACTATGACAGCATTACACAATATGAATTTGCCCTCAAAATATCCATGCTTTTAAGTTGACCAAAAAGATTTGGTTAATAAATCTCAAAAGTTACCAGCTGTGTTCCAGCTCCCACCACTCTTCACCAGGACATATCACGTGCACAAAGCCAAGACAGTGTCTAACTAGTCCTGTCAAGAGGGCAGGGATCCTCCTGGCAAGAGATAGACCTAATCTCTCTGTTGCTCATAAACCAAATGACATAAGAATAATCATCCTCCATGTTGCCAGTCGCTTCTGTGCTCTTTTACTTAAAATATGTTTGTGAAAAGCACTAGGAAACTTGGATGTAATCAAGGAAGTCTGTTCCCTTGTGTGCTTTGCCATTTATTTCAGAGGAAAAGAGCAAGGGGGAAAGAAGAGGAGGGCAATTGATAACTCGTTTCTGTCGCTCAAGAAATCCCTTAATTTAAAGATGTTACCCAGCAAGCTCTTAAACAAAGATCTTTTCCCATTTCAGTTTCTCTCACTGGAACTGTGTTTTTTATTTTATGGGCTATAAATTTTATTAATACGTTTCTAATTCCTTTGATGGTGAGTTTGCAAATATAGTGACAGTTGTCTGTTCACACAAACAGATTTATGAGCTCTATAGGGGTAAGAGCAGCTTTCCAGATGGCTGTAAGCCATGCGTTGAATCTCACTGTTTCTGTCAAAGTATCACAGATTATAAATTTGAACTTGAGTAGTGGGAAAAAATAGATGCAGCTGTGGTGACACTATAGGAGTTTTGAAGAAGCTGAGTATAATCCAGGAACTGCCTGCTGCAAACCATGGGGTGAATTGCCCTCCTGGCCTTTGATAGGAAATTTGTTCACCAGGATGCCAGAGAAGCAAAATGCCAGCAGCTTGTATCAGGTGCTGGGATCGAGCAGGGATTTCATAGGAGCATCATGCTATGCCTGAGCCAAGAGCTTGTTTGGCAAACCTAGTGGTACAAAGGCAGAGCCAGGAAAGAGAGATGATAGCACCAGCTAGCACAGCTCCACCAAGAACAAGTTGTGCTGGAAAAGCACGAGCCTTGCTTTGAGGAGGTGACTGTCCTAGTGGGACCAGGGGACAGCAGTGACTGCCACCTGCTCTGACTTCAGCAAGGCTCATGTCAGCCTCCCACAGTAACCCTCTGGGTGAGCATGGGCAGGAGAAGGGGATGGCTGTAGGAGCTCTGCTGTGTGCTCAGCAGGACAAATTCCACCTGTGGAGATGCTCCTGGTGGTAGTGTGACTCAGGGCAGTGATGGGGCTGATGCTGATGATGGTCTGGAGTGAGGGCTTGGGTGGGAGAGCCACCTTCTGTGTGGTTATGGGTGTCCCTTCCCATCTGTAGAAGGCAGGACAGCTGATGGGAATGTCCCTTACCATGTGGGGAAGGCAGCAGCTTGATGGAAGGAAGGTCCTCCTCTCCCCAGTCCTTCAGAATGAAGGCACGAAGAGATGGCACCTTTACATAAGGGGCAGTGGGAAAGGAGGGGCCACGCAACCCTTGAAAGTCAAGAAAATAACTCTTTTCTAGGTCTCCCTTGGGACTGGCAGGCAAATGGCAACCTAAAGGAGGATCTGCTACTAGTTTGGTCTTTTCCCATGTTGTGAATGTGACTGTAAGCTGGGCAATTTGCCTTTACTCCAGATACGTGCCTTTGGGTTTTCACAGTTTTCACAGGCAGTGTTGCCTGCCTCCAAGCAGCCCTCCAGATGGGAACTGGCAGTGTTTGGACTATGGAACAAACACAGTTTTGCAAATTGGTCATAAAACAGTTTTCCCAATTTTGAGTAACTTTCATCATGAAAAGGCTCCTATGATTTTAGACTAAACACTTGTGTGTGCTTTGTTGTCATATATTGCATTTGCTTCTCCTCATTGTTTGCATCTGTGGAAGGCAGCATTTAATCTACAGGGAAGAGGAAAGGTCAGTAGTTATGTGATGACTAAAACACAGTAAAAAACCTGGGAGTAAGATTACTACCGATGGCATATGTGACCACAGGGATTTCTGACTGATGTATGAAGTACTGGTTCTCTTTCAAGTCAACCAACTAATTCAAAATTCCATGCTGGAATTTCATGTGCCATTGCCTGTAAATGAGGTGGGAAATAAAAATTTAGGAAATTTATAATCATCCCAAATACTGTTAGTGCTTCAGCAATAAAAGAGCTTCTGTTCTCTAGTAATTTTGGTCCTTCAAGCCCAGTTGGTGTATTTGTTTTCCTTTTTCTTTGGTTTGCAATCTCAGGTGATTCTCAGTCTGATTCTAACTTTCTATGGCCACATTTCATTACTCTTTTTTTATTCTTGATATATTCTTCATTTGTCCTTTGCATTTCGTCTCTCTACAGTTGTTTTGTTGGTTTGGTTTTTTTTTAATTGCATAAGTGGGTATCAGGACAAAAATGTGATGAATTACAAAGGTAATATTCCATCATGTGTGAGTGTCTCCCTTGACTGACAGTGGTGGTTAGTTGCCTGTGAATATAGTAAATACATGATTTACTTACACTGAAACCACTTGAAGTCAGCCATAGGAACAAAGAAAGGGAAACAGGGAGGAGCCTGATGGCTGTGGCAGAAGGATTATGCCAGAGTAGGCTGAGCTGCAGGAATTCTTTTGGCATCACTCTGTCAGGTTTAGGAAGATGACTTGCTTTAGAAACATGAGGACCACTTGGAAGAGTTTACTGTATTTAAATAATTTAAATTCTCAATAGTAGTTAGTGAATTTTTTCATTGTAACTATTATAAATAATATAGTATTTTGAAGGTTCAGGGGAATCATTATCTGCCCATAACAGTGTGAGATTTACTTTGTTCAGAAGGGTTCTGTCAAATAAAGTTGGTCATGAGTCACCTACTGTACTGCTTAAGTAGGAAAATTATATTTTTTACCCCTGAAGTAGGGAGGGGGTGCTCTTGTCTGGATTTTTATTTTTTGTTTTTGTCCTGAATGGATGAAGCAGTAATTCTCCAAATCACAGGTTTCCAAGTAGAAGCATGCACACCTTTGCCTGAACCATTTTCCTTTCCCTGAGCAGCATGTCGTTCTCTTCCTGAATGCACCATACCCTTCTTCCCCGAAGCTCCCATTCTGCTTGCTCTGGTGGAGATATTGCACATTACTAAGTTGCATGTTCTCACGGCCTCAGTGCAATTTAGTGTGTGCGATACTTTCACATGAGTGCATGCACACGGGTATGGCTGTGGCTTAAAGTTACTGCAGCTTTCCGTTTTGGTGGGGCCTGGTTACATTGTCAAATGGTCTGAAAGCCAGATCGGTGTTTTGGGTGATGCTTTGAAACGTGTGTTAGTGGAAGTTTGTTCAGTAATGCCAGGAAGATGAGTACTGTTTGTTTTCCATTTGAGAAGGGTTATCATTATTTGCTTCATTTTCTTCATTTGCCATGCACACCTCAAATTTGATAAGATGTTTCATTGGTTATAGAAAAGTTACTTAAAATATTATATGTTTCTAAAAAGGAAATTGTTATTCTTAGCTGAAATTGGTTGTAAAATCAAAAGGAAGATTTGATGTGAAAAAAACATATAGCGTCTTGATGGATGAAATAGGTTCTTAATGAAATTTCAACTTTTATTTATTAGCATCTAAAGAGATCTGTAAAGAGCTAACATGCAAATAAACAAACAAACAAAAATCTCAGCTGTTTAAACATCTAATTGGTTTGCTATGGCATCCTGGCAGTGATTATGAAGAAAATGAGACAATGATACAATTCCCACAGGAAACAATAATCTTCCAGCATGTCAAGCTAATGCTTAGAAAAAGCAAAATGTGTGATCTTGTTTATTTTACTGCAACATTAATAATTTCTTTCAGATTAATTTTTCAAAGATAACTGTTAACCGATTGTGTTTTGACAGAATTTTTGCATGCAGTGAATGTTCTTTAGTAGCAGGAGTTACTTGCTGAAATCTTACGTCACAGGAATGCATTAAGTAGGACCTTACTGAAATTTTTCAAGCTTTACTTAAGGTGTATGTTATGAGATGGAAATAGAATTGAATGATTGTCTTAATGATTCTGTCTTAATCATGAAGCCAATGGCATCCTGGCTTGTATCTGCAACAGTGTGGCCAGTGGGACCAGGGCACCTGTGCTCAGCACTGGCGAGGTCACACCTTGGGTCCTGTGTCCAGTTCTGGGCCCCTCAATATAAGAAGGACATTGAGGTGCTGGAGCAAGTCCAGAGAAGGGCAATGAAGTTGGTGAAGGGTCTGAGCACGAGTCCCGTGTGGAGCAGCTGAGGGAGCTGGGGGTGTTTAGGCTGGAGAAAAGGAGGCTTGGGGCACCTTATTGCTCTCTACAACTCCTGAAAGGAGGCTGGAGCCAGCTGGGGGTCGGCCTCTTCTCCCAGACATGAGAGGAAACAGCCTCAAGCAGCACCAGGGAAGATTCAAGTTGGACATTAGCAAGAATTTCTTTACAGAAAGGGTTGTCAAGCATTGGAGTGGACTGTCCAGGGAGGTGGTGAAATCACCATTCTTAGAAGTATTTAAGAAACAACCAGATGTGCCATTTAGTGCTATGGTTTATTTAACAGGGTTGTGATGGGTCAAAGGTTGGACTTGATGATGTTGGTGGTCTTTTCCAACCTAAATGATTGTATGATTGTCTAATGAAGTAATTGCCTAGTCTAAAGTTGGGAATAAGAGACAATTATATTTTGTTTTTAATTACATTGAAGAAAGGAGAGGTTCAGTTGAGTTGGAAAAAGAATAGAATGTGGTCTGTAAATCTATAAGAGATGCCACATTGTTTCAGTACATCTGCTGAACCAAACTGAAAATAACCATAACCTGTTATCTTAGTGGGGCAGATAGTAGTAATTTTAAGCTGAATAATTTAATAGCAATAAACATGTGACTTGCTCACACCACTTCTTTAGTCTTAAATATTCTCATATTTGCAAAAAGAACCGCTTCAGGATTTGTCTTTACCCATATTTCCTTTTATATAGAAAATACTTCTTAAACTCAAAAGCTGTCTGTGTATTGCTTTATGTACACATGATTTCTGTCAGTTACTCAAATAATATTTCAAAGAAAAATGGATCTTCAAAGAAAATTTCAGAAAATAATTTATTTTCTCATACTTAATCTTTACTCCAAAATTTACCTGAAACTATGAAAAAATGTTCATTATTATTAATTTCGGTGAAGCATGTCGCAGTCTGTAAGTTTAATCTGAATTTTACAGTTTACTACCTCTAATTCACAAGATTATCTTAAGTGCATAACCTGATGCTGAAGCAGACAGTTCTGTTCTCTCTGGCCTGCAGGCTGGTATCAAACACATTGAGAGGCTGCTGAGGACTCCTAGCTTTATGAGGGACAGTGCAATATTTTGCCATTGGCTTCTTTCATATTGAAGATGGCATGTTCTGTATGTTCTAACAGCAGTTTGTCATAGTGCATATTTCTAGTGTGAAATTCTCTGGCTGTCCAGTGTTTTTTAAGACTGAAAATATCTGTAAACATGTGGAGGATGTGGGTTAGTGCATGTGCAAGTGGGAGCACGTTTAAACACATAAGCAGATTTCCCTGCAATCTCTAATGTAACTACTCTGCATCTTAGATACAAGTCCCTTAATTATGTGTTGCACTTGGGCTCATATATATATATATATATATTTACACACACAACTTTTCTTTACTACAGCAACTTTTTAAAAGTTACTTATATGTCAAAACCCAGTATTTGAATGAATGATTAATTGGTGATGACATAAACTGTACCAGTAAAGAGAGTGATGCTTAAGTTGCATCTGGAATTTAGATCAGCCAGTTAGTTTTTCTCTTTGCTTCTAAGACAGGCTAACTGGAAGTGATGGAAGGAAAAAGGTTGCTGAAAGACTTAATTAAATATATAGGAAAAAGATATTCCATCAAGTATTTCTAAGAATAAAAGTGCAGTATTATAATTATTTTTAGTATAATGTTGCAGGGTTCTGTTTGCATATCTGATAATTCTTCATGTGTGATTTAACGTTGTAGTATATGTTATTATAGTCTTGGTTAGATTTCTGCTATCTAAAATACAGATCTATTGTGGTGTAAGAAGACAGCATAAAGTCTTATGTAAAACTTCAGGATTTCCTGATATTTCAAAAGTTTAACCATCATAGCTTTAGCTTTTCACTCTTTCAAGTTATAAGGTCAATCCATTGTTTATTGTCTCCACCAACAGAAGCAATGAAAATACTCCCTTCCTTATGCTTGTGTTTCATAATTTTATAACAGGAATGATCTGAACAGTCTAGGAGTTCCTAAATATAAGAGTGCAATGGATCTCAAGCAGTATTGACTCAAGCCAGCTGTTGCTCTCATTAATGAATTTTTCAAGCTAAAATGGGAATCCTAAAGAATTACATCCTTGCAGGTGGTGTGGAGAACAATAAATATTAATGCCAGTGCATGCTAACAACTGAGTAAGGCTAAAGGGAAGAGAGTGCATATCGGAACAGCAAAATATTAGAGGCTGTAGAAATAAGAAACTATCCTCTTAAAAGCTCGAGTTTTTGCTATGAATTGAAAGGATCATAAATTTCAGCAGATAGAAATAGGCCTAAAGCACATATAAATAGGTGCTGAGTTGGATTTATTTACTCAAAGCTCCACAAAATGCTTATTAAACCAAAATACAATTTTTCACATGCAACAGGAACATCATGCAGTCAAAGGGCTGAGGGGATGACAAGGGGTACTCGGCGACCACAAGCCTCAGGTTGTTGCAGGGGGGAGGTAAATTGATGCTGTTTTGCTTATTTGCTGTGAAGGTAAGTGCAGAGAGTCACATTGTAAAACCTTTCTTATGGATGAGCTAAAGCAGAATCTCTCAGAAATTAGTGACTGTAGAAAAGCTTCTAGAAAAAAACAGATTAAATGAGCAATAGCAAATTGTTGGGAGTGACTTATGATGAGTCACTATAGAAATCTCAGGGGCAAAATAAAAAAAATTGTTCCAGGAAACCCAGGAAGTACAAACTTGTAAGCTGGATGGATATTGGTACTGCATTGTAAAGTGGGAACTTAGGGACATACCAGCACCTGGTGAATATGATATAGTGATATAGTTGCAAAGAATAAGTGGAGTTTTCACAGAAGGGAAGTTCTGCCTCATTCCTCATGTTTTTTGAAGTGTGGGCAAGCAAGATCCTTAATAAGTTCATCTGTCTGCTATGTTCTATCCAAATTTTAATAAAAGGTTTTTTACAGTATTGCTTTCCTGAGGCTTTCAAGGATAAAGGAATATTGTCTTTATACAGGAAGAGAATTGGTTTAAATTAGATGTAAGGAAGAAATTCTTTACTGTGAGAGTGGTGAGACACTGGAACAGGTTTCCCAAAGAAGTCGTGGATATGCAGCAGGATTGTAGACAAACTCAGAAAACAGCAGTGTCTGGGAAATAAAATGACTGATGAATTGTAGGGTAGATGAAAGCGATGCATGTGGGGGAGAGCCAGTCCTAACTTCACACATAAACTGATTACTGCTCTGCTGACTCTTATCACTTGGGAGCTATATTTTCTGGTACACAGACTAGCTCACTGCTTGATAATACTTAAAAAACATGTGCCAGGCATATCAAACATTAAGATTTGTTAGCACAGACCTAGACAACAGAAACACAGAATAATACTCCCATTGTATGAAACTGTGATTTTCCTATACCCTGAGTTACTGTGTACCATTCTGGTTCCTGCACCTCAAAAAGCTAGAAGTGCAGTAAAATTGGCTAGAGAAGTGAAGGCATGCATCAGTTTCTCTCTGAGCTCATTAGGACTCTTCAGCCTAGAAAAAAGGATGTTACACAATTGAAGTTTGTAAAATCAGAACCAGCGTAAAAAGGATGACAGAGCTGGACTGCCTATGGTCCCTTCTAGGATAAAATCTTATTGTCACCAGAAAGCGACCAGGCACTTCCAAAAAAAGGGTTGGTTCATGCAGCAGGCAGTAGGGCATGGGTAAGATCTTGCAAAAGAACACTGGAGTTGCAGCAACTTGCAGGATTGAACAGGAGGACTAAGAAGATATATTAATTGAAGATTAATTAATGGAAAGCCTTCATGAGGTTCATAATATCCCCTGAGGTGGAAGTAAAGGTTGGAAGAATGCTCAGGGGGGTTGTTGAAGAGGTTTGTCTATTTCTTTTGTTCCCTTAGCATCTGCTTCTGGACTCTACTGGAGATGGGATGCTGTCTAGACTGATCTTTGGTCTGAACAAGTTTGTCTTTTTATATGTTATGTTCCAAGATCAATTTTAAGACCAGTACAGTATTGCACTTAGTAAGCATCGTCTACTTGTGATAAAAATCTGTAAATGTTAGAAATGGGTGATTCAGAAGTAACTGGTCCTTTCAAATGTGCTTCTCAGAAGAATAATTGTAAGCTTACAATTACAGGCCAAAGTAGTAATTAAAAAATAAGTACAAAGGCATTTGAAATTAAATAATCAGATATAGAGTTTCTTACAGGTTAATTGTTATTTTTCACAGAATGTAGATATTTCTCTGTCAAGGAAGAAAGTCTGTGTGCCACTGTGTACTTCAGACTGGTTGCCACTGTTCAGTGGTGTTTTGATAAAGTCATTGGAGCCTTGTCCTGCCTTGGGAGGTGTATGCAATATTTGCATCAGTTATACCATCTGGAGGAACCATGCTTTGATAGAAGACTCTATCACTTTGTCTGATTAGTGTCATTACTAGCCTGCATATGTTGGAGCTGTTTTATTTAGTTGTATCATTCATGAGGAGGAATTAATTTCAGCAGCAAAACTGTTGAAATCTTGTCATGGAGTCATCTCTGAAAGTAATTTGCATATTTATATTGCTCCTGAGATGATCTTACTCTGTCATGAAACACTTCCTGCCACTTCAGCTTTATTCATAGCTGGGATCTATCTTAGTGCACTTAGCTTACTTCCATGTTAAATTTGAAACTGAAATATAAAGAGGGTCATTTTTTTATCTCTAAAAGAACAGAATCCTTAAAGAGAGTCAAAAAACAGCTTAAGAGGTTCTTTTCAAAAGGACTTTCTGAATCATTTCATTCTTCAGTGTTCACCTGGTGATCTCTTGAAATTTGGGGCATCATTGTAGAAGAATATGTTGGTCTTTTCAAAGATAATAGCTGTCACTGGCAACTTGTCTTTTGCAACAGGTCTTGGTGGTGTGTGAAGAAAGAAATTTCTTTGCACACCACCGAGAGTTCTTTAGTTTTGAAGTTATGGTGACAGTGAGTGTTAATTTCAGCTGGGGTAAGACAGCCTTGATGTGTTCTTGCTCTCCAGCCATGAGTGTTCTGGCTTCTTTCCTGGTGGGAATGCAACCATTTTGGGCCACTGCCTATGAGCTGGCTGGGGAGTAGAGACCTAAGCTATTTTGTTAAAACTAACCCATCATGTAACCATTGTCATGAATTCATTGTAAAAATGAAAAAGCTGAATTCATTGCAGAAAGTGTCATGGCACAGAATGAAAACTGTGCTGGCAGGTAGACAAAGGAAGGGTCATCTGGGACAGAAGTGAATCTGTGGAACAGGGGAATAGAAGGGCTCCTTTCCTGGGACACTTCTGAGCTAATCTGATCTGAAGATAAATTGTGAGACCGTGCTGGGAAGTTTTGAATGCATTTCACTTATACTTTGAACTCTCTTTTAAAATGTCATGGTTGTATTCTCAAGAGAAGCTGAATAGCTGAGGTCTCTTAAAGCATCATTTTGAATTAGTCAGCTCTCTGTACAGTAAGGTTTACAACAAAGATGTCGTACAATCCCTTTAGTGTCTACTCAGAGAATATGGGAAAATACCAAACATCAGTGGTGTGAGGAAGATGACAAAAGAGTGAAATTGTCTTATTCTAACAGTATTTTTGGCTGAGGGTGTTCCCGTTACCAAGCCTGCATTTTAATTGGATTGTAAACTGTTCTATGGATTGTTAAGGGTTTTGTAAGAAATTCAGAGAAATGCTATTTCTTGAAAACTTTTCCAAAGATGGATACCACTTTTGTCTAGTTTTTACTCTTATGCCCATTCACAAGCCAGGGTTCATATGCCTGTTCATATAAATTTAGTATAATAACCAGAAAATCCCTCTTCTTAACTCATGATATGCTTACTCTAATCTTTCTGGTAACTCAAATTCCCATTATTTCAGCCCATATGCTCTTCTTTCCTCCAGTGCTCTGGGAACAGAGAGATCTAGAAAATCAAATTAACTCCAAGGTCAAAAAATCCATGATCTGAGCTGAAGGGCTCTTTTCATTCAGCTGGGGTTGCTGCAGCATTAGGTTGAAATTTTTGAAATGTCATTGTGTCAATAACAGTGGGCAGACTTTACCTGCAGGCTCTGTTCAGTGCACCTGAATTCAGGTGGACATACATTTGATATAAAATACAGTAGTAATAAAAGGGAAGCTCTAGATTTTTTATGGCAAATCCATAAAAGAGGAAAAAAAATTCAAAAAACCCTGAAAAGGTGGCCCTTTCCCTTGTGGAGTCTACAAGCAAATTTTCTACCTTAGGGAGAGAACTTAGTAGAAGTAACTTTTACCCAAAAAAAAAAAAAAGTAGGCCAGTTGTGCAGAAGCATTTCACAGAAATTTCTTCATTTTTAATCTGAATAATATGAAGCATGAGCCATGTCCTCTGATTTTTATTTTTTTTAATTTTACATGCTTTTCAAAGCTCAGTAAAATGGAATATGTATGTCTGAGTATGCCTTGTGCCAAATTGGCATGAAGTGCTCATAAATTACACATTTGCAGATGACAGCTCTTGCAGGTAAAGTGGTTCATCCAGATACAGTGCCAAAGTGAGACGTGAGCAGCAGTTGGATTTTCTGATTTCTGAATCATACAATTACTCTTGTATATAAAAAGAAGCTGTATGTGTGCCAGTAATGTATTAAGAGATGAAACTTACTTACTGTCATAATTACACCAGGAAGGTCTGCATTTTACAGATGGTAATAAATTCAAGCAGCACTGGCACACCCACATCATCTTTAGGGTCTGGTATCTCAGGTGCAGAGTAGCTGAAGCAAACTGCTGATAAGATTCTAGTTAGTGTTTTCAGAATTTTTTTTTTTTTTTTGCTGCCTTAACCATGAAGCAAAATAGATATGAATTTCCAGACTTTAAGATACAATTTTTAGTTTTTGTGACAGTTACCAGAAAGTAACAAATAGGAGTTTTCAGAGAGATTAAGGTTCTCATGGTCCACACCTACTACAAAGTAGTATCCCCAGTGCCTTTATTATGTTTTATGATTTCATTTGAGGGAGACACAAACCAGGGGGAAGGAGTGGAGGAGAATGAGACTAGGTGCAGTCTCCTCTCTCTTCCTGCTTGATCACTGGTGCCTCCCAGCTTCCCAGCACTGTGGCTGGTGGCTTCTCCTCTCAGTGTATTAGTTGTGAGTGTTAGAAGCATGGAGCCAGAGAGATGCTGTGCTGTTCTACAGTCTGTCAGAGGTATGCACTGTTTGGCCTTTGAAATATATTATGTGTCAGCCTACAGAATGACATCAGACAAGGACTGCCTGTTAGTCCCAGACTAGTTTTTCTGTTGTTCTACCTGTGCATCTGACTGCCAAGTCCTTGAGCTGAGACTAAGAAAGCAACTCATTTTCTAGGCACCTTCAACATTGTTTTCCCCTGGGTTGCTGACTCTCTTTTGGTTACCATAATAGCAGTGTCTTCCCTTCTTCTGTAGTCTCTCTGGGAAAATCTAAAATGACTGCTTGTAGGTGGTTATTTTAATTTCAGCTGAAGTTAATGCTTCACATACTTTTCTCAAGCTAGAGGTCTGTCTCATCTCTTGTAAGCTGAAATGTGGTTTTGATGCATACATATAGAAATTGTTAAGATCTCGTTAATTTTACTACAGTACAGAAAACATATTTTTGGAAAAAATAAGGAGATACTCAAGGACTGTTTAAAATATTTCTGACAACTGTGGTCTGTTTTTGCCACAGTTCCTGTTGGATAAGGAAAAGATTTGCTCAACAATTACTGCACAGGTTCTTCTTAGATAGATATTATGCTCCTATGATATCCTCAGAAAAAGTAGACATGAGTTAAATGTCACAAAAAATGCAGAAAATTAAGAGTTTTGACTAGCTAAAGTATGAAAGTATCTTGAATTTTTAATGCAAAGTCACATTTAGCATTGTTTCTGTGGCCTTGGGTCTTGGGATTTTCTTGCATCCTTGCCACATTTTTTTTTTATGTCTGAAACTTCTTTTAACTCAAATACAAGTGAATATGTCACTCTTCAAAATTTGTAAATTTTATATATTTTGGTCTGACTTTCCATTTTAATGTAATAAAAGTTCATCTAAACTGAGAAGTATTGAGGCTTTTTTTTACTGAGGCCACCACATATTTGTAAATGTTCTCTGCCTTTCTTTTTGCACCATGTAATTCTTGCCTGTCAAAGATTAGACTTGTTATTTCAGGTCATTCTTTAAAGCTTGCTTTTTTTCTTTATTTTCCCTTTCCATCTTTTGGAGGGGAAAATGGCTGACAACAGTTATTTCTGGTTAGTCTAACTTAAGAGAATCTCACATTTTGAACAGTAGTGTTGATGTGTGAGGTTTATTATGCACTCATAGCTTCCAGTGAATGAATTTTAAATAAGATAATTTTTATTCTGAAGTCATGTAGAAATCTAAAAGCGAGCCCTTAGGTAGGAAACAATGGCAAAAATATGCACACTGCCTACAGAAATAATGAGGATAAGTGGCCAAAGCAGCAAAAACTGGGAGTCCTGGAATTCTTTTTGGTAGCTCAGAAAATATTCTGCCTAGTAATTTAATATCACAGAATCACAAGTTTCTTTGCCACAAGGCTTTATGGACTCAATGGAGGAAGGAAACTGTGCTGTTACAGACTTTAGATCCAGAAAGAGCAGTTTTTCTATGCTCTTCAGAGATTCCTGTTGTGTGTCTTCCTATCCTCTTTGCCCTGCTCCCAGGGTTGCCAAAACTGCCAAGACACAATGAATGGGAAATGAGCATCAGGAAACCTCATGTTTATCTTTGCTGAGAGGGTGCATGTGCCACCACTTGTGCAATGATGGAACTGTTAGAACTGTTCTGAGTTGTGGGACTTGGTTACTTGGGTTCAAGCTGAAATAGTGATTTCAGGAAACTTCACTTCTCGAATATGGGTGAAAAACTGACATAATACAATAATGAGGTTTAGAAGTTTGAGATTATGGTTTTTGTGACTTGTTGACTAAGGCATGTGTTTCCAGTTCAGTTGTGGGATATTCCACATGTGTACCTGCCCTAGTGCTGTAAAAATGTCACAGCACTTAGCTGCCTGTTCACTGTCTCATGAAGCCGTGGTCACACTTAGGAGAGGAGAACTTTGGATTCAATCCTGTTCCAGCAGCACTGAATTAGTTTACCAGATTTACTGTTTGGTTTTTAGTAATGTAGCCTAGTAAGCAGCCTAAAAGCTGGGGGGATCCAGTGAAAAAGAGCAGGTATAGAAATGTAAGCAGATGAAGACCATGAATGAACACCTAGAAGTGGAAAAGAGGACAGAAAAAGTAGTTTGTATGTAGAATGGTACTGCTTCTCATAGAAAAAAGGTTATTTTTGATAGAGAATGTGGTCTGATACTTGAGCAGTTTCTTTCAAGGAATTTATCCCTGGAACCCATTGTTTTTTGTGTCTAAATGCTTTTAATTACATATGTAGTGTGTATTTATTCTTCTCAGAGGGAACAGATGTATATAAAGGGTTCAGTGTTGCATTTTGAGATGTGTTATTTGTGGCACTGATGGATTTTCAGTTATTCAAAGCAACCTGTGTGTGCATCTTCATAGTTCTTGGAATCCTCTTGCTAGTAAAAATTAACAGAGTTATTAACAGAGTTTCTTTGATTGTTCTAGAGGTGTGTTTGATGCTTCCCTCAAAATGGCTGGGTTCTATGGACTCTACACTTGGCTGACTCACACTATATTTGGGATTAACATAGTCTTCATACCTTCTGGTAAGAATTTGAGCAATTATCTTCATAAATTATATGATGTAATTTTTTTTGTACAAAATCAGGAATATTAAATGTTGCTGACAAGCTTAGGTCTGATCTTGGAGAAAATGGCTTAGGGAAGGGTGGAGAGAAGGCCCTGATTGCTGTCTTACCCTGAGCCTTGCCTGTTTCTGTTTTCACAATACATTCCCTGCCAGCTATTTTACCTCTTCTTTCTGTTCTGTTTGCTAGATCCAATTCCTTCTCCCTTGCATTCAGTCCAAGTGTTTTCAGGTTTGAACTTTATGCTACCTGTCTTGGCTTCTGTTTCTTTTACAGTTGACAGGTGCTGATTTTTCAAGATGCCTAAATGCAGGAAGATGTGGTATCATGGAATTGCATGATAGAGGAGTGCTTCTTAGTATCATTGTCTAACTATATTACCAGCCTCTGATTTTCTTTTATTATTTAGTCTTAGTTTTGGAAATGGCTGGACAGTCAGAATTTAAAAAAAACCTTCTCCCCTTTCTTGGGGAGAGGTTCCTTTTGGTCCTTTCTCTAAAAAGAATGATAATCATAGTAATTGCAAAATGTTTCTGTACAAGGAAGCACAAGGGGAAGCTATGAATTAAAAAACCCCAATAAAATGGGAAATGACTACTGTAAAGTGCAACTACCTTAAAGGCATTGATTGTCACTGTGCCTACTTAGAAAGTAATCAGCCTTATTTTTTTTCAACTACATGCAAAATCTTCTAAGTTTTTGCTTTCTGGTTAATGAGACCAAAAAAAAAAAAAAAATCCCACTTAGTTGTTCTTTGTATTATGTTTATAGTACAGGAGGTGCATTAAATTATAGTGGCAGCAGATCTGTATTGCTTTGGATTACAACAGGTCTTTGTTATAAGCAGAAGGGTGTGCAGCTGTGTGCACACGTTTGCATACAGAAATATGTAAGTCATAAATCTCATGTTTGCCTGCTTTCTCACTGTTATGGATGCCTGCAGGAGATGCAGTAAGTTAGAGTGAGACTTGGGTTCATTTGCTCTCTTACACAGCAAGAAATGTACATGATTGGTATAACTTCAAGTTTTTCTAAACTGATGCCTCTTAACTCTTTATGACTGTCAGCTGCTGAAGCTCTTCTATACGGGGAATGGTGTAATTTGCTTTTTTCCTAAACCACTGCTATAAAATACCAAGAGCCTTGTGGCACTTCTTCAATGCTTTATTTATAACAGTTGATGGAAGTGGGACTTACTGGTGTGGCAAAAGTGTCAGAACGTAACTGTAAATATATTTGTGAAATATGTTTCTGTGATCTTTTTTTCACTTCTGCTTCTGTGTGCTCTAGCATTAGCAGCAATCCTTGGAGCAGTGCCATTTCTGGGGACATACTGGGCAGCAGTCCCTGCAGTCCTAGATTTGTGGCTTGTGCAAGGACAGGGATGCAAAGCCCTTTTGCTCTTGGTTTTTCACCTCTTGCCAACCTATTTTGTAGATACAGCAATTTATTCAGATATATCAGGGTAAGTACATAGAACACTTTTTAAAATTAGCGCTGTAAAAATGATTGACAATCACTGATGCCTTTAATTAAACTCATTTTTCTGAAGCATGCAAAACAGTATCTTCAAGCTCAGGAATAACCTCATAGTAAGCAGTTTTACTGGCCTAAGTGCCTTCATTTTCCCAAGCCACTTCTCTGTGAGCTTTGACACTTTAGAGGTCTTGAACCCAACATCAGCAAAATGAACTGTTTTAGTTGGGATTGTTAGGATTAGTTTGTTTTCTGTTTATCTAATTATTGAGTAAAGGTGTGTAGCATTTGCTTTTTATCTCCTAATGCCAGATAATACTGCAGAGCAGATAAAACTATGAGCTATTTAGGGACCAAAAAAAAAAAAATACAGTTAATATAGAATAAGGACATAATGTGGTTCAGTTCTGTGTTGTTAGAAATTAGTATTCTTGTTTACTAAATATAATTACAGTGAACAGAGAGTACCTAATGATAATATGCCCAATATTAATACTAATTTTCATAGACTGTGGCTCTAATTATTTTGCATTAATTAAACCTAACAGGTGAAGTATAATCAAATTACATTTTTTCCCAACAATAAATCACAGATAAGTTTAAGGCTAGTAGCTATTTAAATAGCCAGTAATTCTTCTGCTTCCTAGAATACATTTTTTTGGACTGTAGAGGATGCAGACTCTGTTTGCTGTCCAGAAAATATATGGGAGAGGAATAGATTTTCTGACAGTGGAGGAAAATTGTATTCTTCCCAATAAATTGAACAGTAAGCATCATGATGTCTTGTGGATTAGATTAAACCTATTTGAAATAGCTATAATTAGGTTATGCAGGGTTTTCTAAATGGACTACCTTAGTGTTGTAGTCCTATTTCATTAGGTGATCTGTTGTTTAATTTAGAAAACTAGGCAAAAGAATGTTTAAAATTATGCAAATGCTGGAATAAATGAAGTTTTTAAAGGTTTAGAAATTAATAATGTCTATTGTTGAAGAAACATAAAACTTCAAAACCACGTTTGTCTACTGAGGAAAGCAATCTGGTCCTGCCAGTAGGTTAAGTTTGATCTGAGTGAGATGTGATTGAGGTGTGTATGATTTATTAGGTCATGTTTCATGGCCTCATTTTGCACACAGTTGTGTTGAAGGCAAAGACTTAAAATTTGGGAGTTGAGTAGAAATCATGGTAGAAACTTCAGGAACTGCTGGTGCTCAGAATTGACTAGCTGGTATTTTCTATGTATTACACTCAGAGTTTAGAGGAACTTCCTGAGAATTGCGTGCCAGATTTCAACTGTAGTTTTCCTTCTACAATTCCATATTGCCGTCATTATTCTAGGTATAAAGAATGAAGAATGATGAGCAGCATTTGTGTAAATGCTGTTGGTAGGATTCACATTTAGCAGATGAACACAGGTGCAAAATGGGAATCTGAGACACTGAAAATAAAAATGGCATGGTTTACCTGCTGCCATAAGAGCTCTTATCAAAAAGTTCTTCTGGCTCCAGCTTTCCAGTAAATATTAATATGTTCATTACAATCCGGTTTTGTTTTTCATCTGAAAACATTAAAAGCTAATGATAACAAACACTCAATCTGAGGGTCTTTTTAATAACAAAATGAGAAGACATGGATATTTCTTTAAAGACTGTATGCTAGCTATTCTTTTAAAGATGCACTGCAAGTTGCTATCATGAGCTAACTTTGCTTTGCTCAGGGGTCCTGTTGCTAATATTACCTGTAGCTAATTGTGTTAAGCTTCAACAGTTTTTGACCATAAAGCATGAACAGTTTGTGTCCATCTTTCCATTCTCAAAATGGAAGTGATGTTTGCCATTAAGTCCTTCAGACATTCTTCAGCAGATGTCTGTAAAGTAACTTCTCCACTGTGGATCTTACCAGCGTTCCAGGCTACAATAGTGTTTGATCTGTTGTGCAAATAAAGCACAGAATACAGCTTGGAACCTTTGTGCAGTCATTCAGACAGCAGTTTATAGTGTAGATTTGGGTAGCTATAGCTAGCTGGGTCATTTCCTAAGCTTAGTAAAACTTCAGTATTAATTCACATTTCTTAATTGATAATGCTGTGTTTGTTGTTCTTAATTTAATTTTATTGTTCTTGTGGCAGAGGGGGTCACCCTTACCTGACAGGCCTTGCAGTAGCTGGTGGAGCATATTACTTGGGACTGGAAGGGGCCATCATAGGACCAATTCTACTGTGTATACTTGTGGTTGCTTCCAATATATATAGTGCCATGTTGGTGAGTCCAACAAATTCTGTGCCCACTCCATCACAAGCAGCGTGGCCATTACAGATTTACCGGTGAGCTGTAAATGTCTTACTTGTATGAATTATGTCTTCACACACATCAGTGTATGTATTCACAGGTGTAGGGAATGTGTGCCTGGGTTTTATGGAAGAGTGTGCACTCAAATCTGCATGAATATTGTAGTATTTGAAGAAGATTCAGCGGTCCCATATTCTAGAAATAAAAAGTATGGCTAAGTAAAACACTCACTGGAACATGTATGTGGGAAGTGTTTGTTTAATGTCTCTTGGCCTCTTACAGAAGGCTCATTTAAAAAATTCACTGATAATACCTTTGTGTCCTGTAATTTATGTGTTACTGTTGTGCTAGGAGATGATTGAACATAATTTTTAAACTCTTATTCATGGATATCTAGGAGTTTATTGCCCATAAAAAGGAGCCTACCCCAAAATACTTCATTTTTATGTCCTAGTGTACAACGCTGCAAAATATGAACATACCTAGATTTTTTAAAATGTGATATCATTATATACCATTTTTCCATTGAAAGTATGGTCCTTAGTAATGTCATTATTGTTATGAAATTATGGAATATAGAAATGTATCTTTAAACTTTGTACGGTTAGGAGTGGGATAATAATACAGTTAGGAATAAACTCATAATTGAATAACTACTTAGAATTGTAAATCACATTGTGACAATAATAACAACAGTAGCTATTTTAGTGTTTCTACTGTCTTGTTAAAGTATATAGGTTAGCTCATTACACATATATCTTGAAGAAAATTCTCTGCTTGTCAGAAATAATTCTTTACCTTATTCACATGAATAGTGCTTCTCCTTTCATCTGGGTAATTAAGGAGAAAAACTACTAATTGGACCTGTCTGTAGTTTCTGGATTGTAAAAGTTACATTCCAGTTGCACTGTATGACACAGATAGAGCTTCCAAGTACATAAAAAAAATCTTTATGTGTGTTTGGTTCTCCTTTATTTTATAGGAAACCATTGTTTGGAATCACTGGGCAGATTTGTGTCTTACTTTTCACTTTTGTTTTCCTCTCCTAACCTCCCAGGTCACCTAGAGAGAGTCCCGAGGAGATGAAAATGTCTGCAGAGTGATGGAGGTGCTGGGCTGCACCTCTACAACATGAGGGAATCTCTGTCTTCTGTCTTGGGTTCACAACAGCCATGGCCTTCTGTCCCTTCCCAGCTGTGCCTGGGGGCAGCTCACAGGGAAGCATAGATTGGGTATTAGGAGAAAGCACTAGAACATCTGCTGGCCTTACATTATTGTGCACTTTGCCTCTTGGAGAGAGAATGTCTCCTTCCCATGGCTTTGCATACCAACACACAGTCAGCTGCCTTGTTGATGACTTTGAAGACCTTCTGTCTTATCAAAGAATAGTTAAGAGGACAGGTACATCCACTGGAGTCATTATCTTATCTGCTGAAATTACTAACTTGGCTTTTATTTATTGGGTTATTTGTCTTATTAAACTGTAGTAGCTTTAAATAAATAAATTTCCAAAATATTCCAAAATATTTATTTTTAGGCAATCTGGTGGCAAAAGAAGGGCAAACCACTCATTGTGAAATGAAAGTATAATATAATAGTTTTCTCCTCCTCAAGGTGTTTATTTATAAGCTTCCACCATCTGTAGTTCATAGTAACACTTAAATATTTTTCACTTACATGCACTGAAATTTAATGTTGTTGGAGACTGGTATTTTTAATACTTTCTTGATATTAATAGAAATGCAAACTGTTAAATGTGGGTTTTCCTCTTACTGACATAGGAAGACTTGTTTAAATAGTTGAAATCTTACCCCTGTTTGCAGCAAAGTCTGATAATATTTTGCTCTATATCCACCCTCCCAGTGGAGTCATCTTGTCAACTAAATTTAATCAAAGGCCTTAAGTGTTTTCAGACAGTAGTAATGTAGGATGGTCACATCTCCTTCCAGTAGTTGGAAGAAGTTTAATGGGGATAGTTTAATGTTGGTTTTCAAATGTTGTGGCTGAGTTCCATTCACTTTTTAAACAAATTTTACTACCAGAAGGAAAGGAGAGAGAGCATGGATTTTGGTTTAGTTTATTTGGGGCTTTTTAACCCTGTAAGCATCTAGCCAAATATCTTACTGAGATATAGGATATATCTTAATATATTAAGGTGTATCTTATTAATAAACAAAAATCCTGAATATGTAATTTTGCTCAAAATGCATCTTTGGTGACATTTAAGGCCTTTTGTATTGATTGTCAAAACATTTTGACATCGTGGATCTTTATAAATGGATCCCTTTTGTAAATGGGAAGTGGGGTTTTTTGGTAAATATTTCATACTTGCTCAGCTTTTCCACAAATTCAGTGAGGCCCTAGTACAAAGTAGCAGATGCACTTTAACCAAAGAACCACCATTCAGTTTCCAGTAACTCAAATTGATTTCAGAGTTTGATTGATAATGAGTTGTACAAAATATAGGCATGCCTTGTATTTATTGTTGACAGTAATTCAGTGCTTGAAACAAAGGGATCTTATCCAGGATAAGACTAACTAAGATTTGTGCACAAACAGCTTGCAGATGTTTGTGTTACTTGAGTTCTAGGAGTGCTGACAGATTTGGAAGGTTCGTTCCATGATATTGTATGTATTTTTACATTGTTTTGAAAAATACATTGTCATGGAAAGTGATTGGAAAGTACTCTGGTACTGAGTAAAGAAAGTCCTGCTATAGGTTTGCAATAAACAGGCTGCCTAGCAAGACACAAATAGTCTGCTCCTCATATTCTCAAAATAAGCTGCTGCAGTTTTACTGATGAAATTGTATGTTGTAAGTAAGAGGGGTTAAAGTATGCTGCTTGTGCACACTTGCAGGTATGTGCTTGTGGGAAAGACTTGGGCTTAATTTAGTAGGTTGACTCAGGTTTATCAAAATACAGAAACATACCATTTAATATTTTAAAATTCTGAAAGATCTACATATCACTAACTGAATAAGAAGAATGTGTTGCTTGAATCAAGTATCTGTTTTATCTCCTTGGTTTTGTGGCTTACAAAAAAGCTTAAATGAAACACATTTTTATAATTGGTGGTGGTCAGGGTGGAGGATGTGGGGAAACCTCAGGCTTTCCTAAAATACTCCTGCAACTTTCTAACCAGCTGGAATGAGACCACCATGATATTTAGGCAATTTCTTTATTGTATTACTTTTTTTAGTTCACAGTTTTGCACTGAATTGTGTTCATGTTGTAGCTTCTTGTAGACAGCATTTAAAGCACCTCTTTCCTCACTGGTCAAGACATGTTTATTGTCCACATTTGTATCCCATTTTCTGAGACAATCTTTCATAGTCCTGTGGTATTTGACTTAGTAATTTTAAAGAGTCATTAAAATGCATTATTTTGTTTGGTTTTAAGTTTTCTTCTTCCCCTTCAATCGATTGCCTTAGATCAAAGAAGGGTCTCTGCTGTGAAGATTAAAACCATGATTGAGACACCGTTAACTTCAGTAATGCAAATGAGTAAAATCGCCTGAGAAGATACACTGCTGTTTTGAAATGTTCCTTTTCCATCGTGAAATGATTTTATATAGAGAATTCACATCTGATGGAATGTTGTTTAGTTTGTCCTCCTTTGAAATGAGGCTTCATTTTAATGCTTTCTGTTCCAAATTCAGCTCAGACTTACCATGAAGAACCATCCATAGTACATCCTTACTCAGTAAATGTAGCTTCAGGAGCTCATGCTGTGTGCTGTACCTGATTCAGGAACCAACTGTATGGTTCAGTAATGGTGCAGTAACATATACTGCCAAAAAGAAAAGAAAAATAAGGAACAAAACTTCCAGTAACACCTTCTTGGAATAAGAGATATTCACTGATTTTCACCATGTTTAGAAAAAAAACACAAAAAACCCCGAAACCACCTTATGAAAGATCATACTTTGATTATTTGGGTTTCGTGTTTAGCAAGTGTCTAATTACCAGCAGAAATAGAAGACCTTGTCATTGGGTATTTAGCAATCTGTATTATTTTCTGAGCAGACTCAGCCTTCGTAAGAATAGTTTAGCATAGATCAGTCTCACATTAATGTGAAAATAATCAAACTGGTCATTTTGATTTCTGGTCTTTGAAAAGTGCCAGTTCATGGTTATATTGCCTCATCTGCAAAAACAGCCAGCAGATGGATGGGTTAAGTTTTTAGTACATGGATTGTAGCTTTCAAAAAAACAGCTTAACCCACTGCGCCCTCCAAGATCCCACAACAACCAACCAACCAGCCAACAAAAAAAGCCCCACCACCCTCTGCAGTGTTGTTTCTTAGGCCATCTTTTCTGTAATGCTTGTAGGCAAGAAGTTGACAGCCTTTAGCTTTAGTGTAAACAGTCATTCCAGGAGCAGGTACTTACTAAGGGTGTTTAGTGCATTTAGTGTTCAATAATTTGGAGTTCAGAAGGGAATGCTCCTAGTAATGCAAGACAATGTTGTCTTAAGGTATTGTGAAATTCAGCTGTGCTGGTTTTTATCATTCTCCTTGGGGAATTGCAGTGAACAGTAGTGCCAAAGGGCTGGTGCTATTTCTGACACTTGAATCTGAGTTAGCCTTTCCTTCCTGTACCTTGGCTGAGCACAGCTGTAGCAGAGCTGGCACAGGTGACTGTGTGCCACTTCACAGCTCAGCATGATAGCTTCAGGTCACTGTAATTACTGGCTTAATTGGATCCATCAAGGAACAAACTGCAGTGGGCAAGAACCTGGCACACATTCACTCTGCCAGCCTTACTACAATATGGTGGCTTTCAGCACAGGTGCACCATGACCAGTTGGGAGCAGAAATTACTTACTTTGAAAGGCTGCACATTTTTGAGAAGTTAAGTTGATACCCACGTGATCTTTCCATGCACAGTGCTCTGTGTGTGTATGCAGATTATCTGTGGTACACTTTGGCTTGTCTAATTTCAAGCTCCATGGGGCTTCTCTTAAAGACACTGGGGAGGAGGATATACTGGATGTGTATTTTGTCAGAGATTATTGGAATAGGAAATCCATAATCTGTTTAATTAAAATAAGAAAAAAATACTGTTCAAGGAAAGTTGGATGCTGTCTCCAGTATTATCTATTGTGGGTACAAGCATAACTTTTGAAATAGGTGTGTGGCTGCAATGTTCAACATTGTTTTTCAGAAAGCCTGAAAAAATAAAACTGGATGAAATTGTTCTCCAGTAAAAGCAGCAGCTGAACTGCAATGCTGCTGATCACTAGTAGTAGGAATACTGCAGTGTAGCGTTTCCTATGAACCTGATACACTGAGGATGGAAAAATGCCATTATTCTACTGAGATTCCATAGCTTTGCATCATTGGTAGTGGGTGTTTCCACAGCTGCCTTTATTCAAACATTGTGTTTATATTATATTGACTTAAATTTGTCACTGTAGATAGTGCCACCTTAATGGATGCTGCTTCTGGAAATGGCTACGATTTCCTTTGAAGGTAATGAAGGGTGTTGGTATTGGAGGTAGCATTCATTTAATACCAGGTTTAATAGCAGAGGCAGCATTCTTCTAGAGATGCAGTTGCTTACCTTGAAGTTTGCAATTTTACAAGAGAAAATTGATTTGCCAGATAATCTTTATTGAGTGCCAGCTGACATCTCTTAAATCCATGGATGCATCATCTTTATAAACTCTGTATTGACTTGTATTTCAAAGTGTTTCTTCTTAGTTTCTACACTTATTTCCTACACTTTTTGCTGAAGCCAACTTTGACAATTTCCTTGTTATTCCTATTTGTACAAAACTAGAATCACTAAAACTTAACAAATGTTAGGGAGTTTGACTTGGTACTGACTGTCAGTTTTATTAAGGTACCTTAATACTTGATGGTAAAATTTTCCTAAATTGCTTTTAAGAGATAAAATTGGAAATAAGAAAAAAAAACAATGTGGAAAATTAATTTGGTGTTTTGAAACAAGAAACAATGCCAAAAGTCACAAACATATTCAGGGATTCTACATTGGGTTTGGAAATGTATATATTGATATTCAGTGTTATATAAATATTGGGAGTCTCTGTCCTATTCAGACTTTAACTGAAATTTTGTCCTGTTTTTTTAAGATGCCTGAGAACAAAATAGTGCCTGTATATAATGAAAACAAGCAACATTTTCTACAATTCATGTTTACTTGATACAGACTGAGGAAGAGCCAAGCAAATCCTGGTAGTGTGACAACCACTGTTTTATTGTAGTTCGTATGAAGTAGGGAAAAGCTGCTAGTAATGCATTGCTGAGAGATTGCTGTTCCTGGAAGTATTTGCACACATCCTCAAAAAAGCGGCTAAATTTGATAGTCGTGAAATACATCTTCAGTTCCCCAGACTCTTAAACTCGTCCACACCTCCTCTGGTATCTTGTTTGGAATATGGTTTAGTACATGAGAGTATTGCCTCCATGCCCTTTTGGGAATTGATTCCAGGAGCTGAAGGCATGCTTTCAATGTCCATCCTGAAATAGTATGTCCAATTCAGCAAGGAAGTGCTAATTGGAAATAAATGCATCCTTGATCTGCTCTGCATATGGATGGACTTGGACAAATAGAATTCATGTTGCATTGAATTGAAGGTTAATTTTTTAATATAAATACTATTTGTTGACACCAAAGTCAGGTTTGAGTGAGATGCAGGGCAGATTTGCTTTCAGCAGGGTGAATCTGCAAGCTAATAAAGCAGAGTGAGTGCTCTAGCATATATGTGTGAAGAATTTTTAGAGTGATGTTTTTAAAGCAAAAAGTTGATTTCTTCTACTAGCCTCACTTTTACCCACTAGAGTGTCATATACAGTGATCCAATGTGGACCTAAAGTCAAAGAAATGTTTCATGGTATTCATGTAGATTAAATGTAAGAAACATCACAAAGCCAAAGAAGTAGCCATGCTACAAAAGTTCTGGCTTAAGAACTGGCATCTAGGCCATAAGCTTGGAAAAAGAAAATCCCAGTATTTACTACTCTTCCTGCCATTCTCAGCCTAAACCTGAATCTTTCTCAAGTATCAATAAAAACTACTTTTGTGTTGTTCATAACCTACTGTCTGTGTAGATCAGTGTTTTCAGCTTGTCATCTGTCATCATGAGTATATTCGGCAAGCATTCGATTTGTTCAGATTGTTGCCTTTAAAAAACAGATTTTCTGTGCTTTAGTGATGGTTGGATGGTTGAAACCAACTTTTTATATCAGTAGTTAGGTTCTTACCTACATATGTGTGTGTGTATATATATATATATATATGCTAGCTAGCATTTGTTGTTTTGGTCAAAAGAGGCGGCAGGGTTCACCAAACCAAATCCAAAGAAACTTTTGACATCCTATCCTAAGACTGGCTAGACCCTACTCAAACCTAACAGCAGATGTTTTGCATTACAGAGCACAGATTGTTCTAAAGTGTGTGTTCCTACCAGGCCCCATGGGGATTTGGAGCAATAACTTCTGTTGTCTATTGACACAAATTTTGTCTGTATTTGTGATACATCTTCAGAATGGAACTGTGTTCAAAACTGATGTTATCAATAATTGGCTTTGATGCAGTACCTGGTTTTGCATGTATAATACTGACAATATAACCCCTATGCCCATCTGTGGCCCAATAAAATGTGTAAGTTAAGGTTGAGAAGTACTTGTGTAGACTGCAGAGGTATTTAAACTAAATAATTTTGATTGTACGCACCAGTCCTCATCCTAATAAAAATGGGTTTTGTAGCAGGTTTAAGAAGCTTTTAACTTGATATTGTATTCACACTGCAGTCCTTTGTAAGCACAGAATGGTTAATATATTTTGAAATAAAATGCCATTAACATAAAGAGAACTGAGTTTGATTTGAATGATGGGCTCTTTGGAATCAGCCACAAAGGCAGCAGTTAATCTGGTGAAATAACAGGTGTGCTATAGGCAAAGCTGGATCTGCAGTCCCTCTGTGTAACTGATGTCACTGAGAGAAGCCACACTTCACTTTCCCTTACATTCTCTGTGGGAAAGGGAAGGACACGGCCTCCAGGATAGCTGTGGCTCAGCTGGCACCTGGCAGTGTGCTGCCCTGCCTGCAGTACCACAACCACACTCCAGACCCTTCAAAAGCTCCCGTTCAGTGCCTGTAGGTAATTCAAATGACTTCCATTATGGCCTGCTCTCTGAACTGGAAAGGCTTGTTTAGTGCCTAAGCGGAGTTTTAGATCATTCTAAAATCCTGCATGATCCTCCCTGCATGACTGCTCACCTTTTAAAATGAGATATGGCTGATGTTCCAGTTTCCATCCCTCTCACTGTTCTGGGAGCAGTCGCCTTGAAGTATTTCCTACAGGAGAGTCTNGGTGGGTGTTAAGAATTTACACTAGTAATATAACTATGATGTAATTTTTTTTTTAAATGGAGGCAAATTTTCCAAGATTCTCAGAATTCAGAATTCCTTTTAAGTTAGAACCAAACCAAATACATCTGTAATCAGGCAAGCCAAAGCACATCTACTTCTGTGAGAGCTCTTTAGCTCTTGTGTGCATTTTTTTAGTCATTTTATTGTGCATATAAGGGCGTTTTTATTAAAGAAAACGAGTTCTGTTCAACACCCATCTCAGATAAATATATAGTGATGTAGCAACAACCTATTCACTCAGTCTCAACTGTTTCTTCAAAATAGTTCAGGAGTTTCACGTACAGTTCATTAACATTTTGGGAGTGGGAGGGTAAAAAATATGAAGGAGTTATCAGACAGATAACAAGCAAAAAATGTGCTTTTGGGTTTGACCAGAGATACAATTTAAAAGATTGCAGTCTTTTGGCTTTACCACTTAGAAAACAGCAATTGGCATTTTGAGGAAAAAATATACCCTAGACATTCAAATACATCTAGTTGACATCCAAACACATGGTGAATGATAACAAAGAAAACTGAAAGCCCTTCAAAAAGGCACCGAGATGGTATCTCATGCTGTGTATAAAATTTCAAGCTGCCACTGAATTATAATGTGTAATCATATCAAATGCAAGAAGAATTCAGCTTCCGTACTTCTGACTGAAGGATGTTTATATCAAACAATTAATAGCTTTCTTCTACTTTCTGAAACCAGAAATTACTCTGTGCAAGCTATTTTTCACAAGGCAGTTCATGTTTCACATCACTGCAAGCAGTTCTTTCTTTTTATTTTGTTACATGAGGTAATCTTTGAAATTAGAGTATTAGTGCTGCCATTGCCTCTGCTGTGATGGGCCCCTGACAACTTCTTTGAGGATCTGGTTCCCTGAAGTCCTGAGCATTCACCCTTGCAAGTGTTTTGGTAAGGCTGGCAGATGTAGGATAGTTTAAGGAAGAGGCAGGTTAGGCACACTAGTCTCCTCCACTGCTACTATACCATTCTTGGTGTTGTAATAATAACTATAAAAATCTCCACCTGTTCCTTCACCATAACTTGGTTTTAAACACTGAGGGTACTTGCAGGTGAAAGCAGGGCTCAAAAGTATTCACTGACAGCTGTGTGGGGTGGTTTATTGGGCATTCTTTTTTTTCCCTTGCAGACTTACAGCTGTGCGCACATTTGCATTCTTGATTCACAGATGGAATCAAATCCTTATGCCTTAGATAACTAGGCTCTTTGCTTTGATTTTGCCTTTCTTACCAGAATCTGATCTTTTTTATTAATAAAAAGTAAAAACCAAGATTAGCTTTAGCAAACACCTGCTTTTCTTTACTTTAGAAGACAAACAGCAGGGAGACCTATTGTGATAATCTATTGTGATAAAACTTTGAGAACTTTTGATGCTTTCATAATTTGTTGATAAGTATCTTTCAGCTGAAGTTGTCTGACAAGTTTTAGGAAAAATCACACATAATCTTGGCTGGCCTGACTTAAGCCCTCCTTTTGTTTTATGGGAGAGAAAAATGTTTAATTTACAAGCTTTGCGTGACTTAGCACATCCTTTTTTAAGCGCTGCTGACTGCACACTTGGATTGCTCAGAGATTGCTTCTTGGAGAGAAGTCAGGTTGAAAGCTTTGCACCTCGTGTTTCTCAGTTTTACGAAGAAAAAGATTTCAATCTCAGGGTCGTGAATGTAATTGGGCTAGTTTAGAAAAGGTATACTTTGGTAAATTTTGGCTTGTTTGAACTTACCATAAAATTATATAATACGCTGAGTTTGAAGGGACCCATCAGGATGATTGAGTCCCAACTCCTCCCCCTGCACAGAACATCCCCAAGAGTCACATCATATGCCTGAGAGCAGTGTCCAAACACTTCTTGGACTCTGTCATACTGGTGCTGTGACCACTTCCCTGGGGAGCCTGTTCCAGTGCCCAGCCACCCTCTGGGTGAAGAAACATTTCCTAATATTCAACCTAAACCTCCCCTGACAGAACTTCAGACCATTCCCTCAGGTTCTGTCACTGATCACCACAGAGAAGAGATCAGTGCCTACCCCTCCTCTTCCCCTCATGAGGAATTTGTAACTGTGGTGAGGTCTGTCCTCAGTCTCCTCCATGTTGAACAGACCAAGTGACCTCAGCCACTCCTCATTCAGCTTCCCCTCCAGACCCTTCATCAGTTCCACAGTTCCTTGGGACATTCACCCTTATGCTGGTGAGTTAAATTTGCTGCCCCCCATCTGGAGTTATGGATTGAAAGGCTGGGAGCATTTGATATGGAGAGTTAGAAATTAATCAATGACCAATGGTACAAACAGGTTAATGATCACCAGATTAACAATATGGCAAAGAAACATTTCCATATAATTCTATTCTACCGCAATTTTACCAACAGAAGTAACAGGACTGCCACAGTTTAAATAATTAATCTTTTCTAAGATGGTGCAGTCAATGACTTATAATGATGAATATGTTTATAATTAACATTCAAGGGAGTATATGCAGGTAGGTTTATCAAACTAGAGGTATTTTTCAAGACCTACTCTCATTAGCTTTAGAACTCAAATTAATGATGGCAAACTTGGGAAATGGCAGTCCCACCAGCCAGAATGATTCCAGGGATTTTGGCACTGGACTGGTGATTTGGAGGGTTACATGGTAAATGTCAAGATGACACATGTTCAGTAAGTGTCCACATACAGGTTACAAGCCCAAAAAAAAATAGAATAAAACAATCGAGTAATATTGATTAACAGTTAAAGGATAACTTCATTATTTTATTTTTGCTGGTTGAAAGGAACTGCAGTTTTTTTTGTGACAATGGGGATCAGTCTTGGAGTGAGAATAATGAGGTCCAAGAGGACTTTGTGGTGTGGGCTTCTGTTGTAAGATTTTGCTTAAGTGTGATGCATTTTCAATAAAACCCTACAGAACCAGTCTGTACATTTCAGAAAGGGAATCTAGATCTTATTTTTATCAAAGCAAATGGTTGCTTAGATGCCTGTCAAAGAAAGGTCGTAAAAAGGTCATCTTTCCCTGAGACGTGCCAGAACTTTTTCTTGGTGAAGACAGTTCAATTCTACTCATTTCAATTCAACCTGGTAAAAGTCACAGCATCCTGTTCAGATGTCTGATGGAAAGCTTAAAACCAGATTATGTCCCCTTCAGGAGGCAGCAATGTCAGGTTTTCTTTAGTTTGGTTTTTTTTTTGTTTGTTTTTTGGTTTTTTTTTAAGTTAATCTTCTACAGAGTTTTTCAAACAAAATCTGTTCTGTGTAGAGCAAAGGCTACTGGCTTTTGTCAAATGCTGGTTTAGCTGGAGGCTTTCAAGAAGTGAGTCAGTGACAGGGCAATTCAGCAGCTTACACACTGGGAATGCCAAACTTTTTCTTGTGCTTCTCGGTGGTCTGTAGCTGACATATAATAAGTTATTTCTTTGCTTTATGAAACACAGTTAGTAGGTAGGTGTAGCCAGACTCTCATTGCTGCACTATTGCAATGGTGGTTTTTCTGCTCCCGTTTTTTGGTATGTCCTGACAAATACAAGCTGCCTGTACACTGTAAAGCAAATTTCTTCATGAAGATTTAAACTTTTTTTTTCCCCTAAAGAGGAAATAAATTGGATTTTCTCTTTGAAGGGTTGCCAGTTACACTGAATTGATAGTGTCCAATATGTTTTCCTAGCCATATTCATCTAGGAAAATGTCAGCTAATTTGAACTCTCTGCTTACCATCACCACTGGTTTCAAAGCATTTAAAAGCTTGCCTTCAACGCACTTCTGCTCTTTCATGAGAGCAAAGGAATGCCCTGTGGTGACAATGCTTCCAATATATTTAATTTTCTAGCCAGAATGAACTACCTTGCAGTGATAGCTACTAAGTGGCTAAACAGAATTTTCTCAGTATCTGTACGAGAACATCTGATTTGCTTGTGCATCTTCAAATGTTTCTGTTCTCTTTATCTCTCAGGAATAAATATTTGAAGAAAATGAATTTTAGTTCTCCCAGCTGTAAGAAATTCATCATGGACATAGAGCAAAGACACCAGCCCCTTCCCTAGATACAACAGCTGGTTTTCTACACCTAAGTCCTAACTTTCAAAGTAGAAGTGCTCTGAATATTCATAAAAATGAAATAAAAATTGAAAAACAATTATTTGGCTAAATTCAGTGATAAAGGGGTCTCCTGTCTTCTGGGCAGTCATTCACATGGCAGGTCTTGCCCAGGGGAATGCTTCCATTTGGATTGACTGTGAAGAATTTTGTTGACCTCATGGACTCCTGTGAGACCTGACAAACACCATGTCAAAATAAGAGCAAGAAATTGGTAACACACATGAAAACTTAATTAAAAATAGTAAGTAACTGTAGAAATAATAAATAGGAATACTTCTAGAAAACACTGTGATGTAGGAGGAAACATTGTAACTAACAGAAGATTAAGTGTGATAACTCTCAGGATTTGCAATGACAGGTAAAAATTCTTTCTGAGAAATCTTGATTACTTGTCAAATTGATCTCATTAATAGCACCAGATGCAAGGTGATGCATTCAGAATTACAAATCTTTTATGAGGATTATGTTTTGGAAGCTAATCCCCCTTAAAGCATTCAGGGTTCAGTTTAGATATCTTACAGGGTGAAAATTAGTGGTGTTGGATGATGATTAAAACACATCATTCTGTAGGAGGCTGGCTGATGTTTCACCATCTCCAGCCCTTGTTCTTGTGGGAGACTTTAACCTGCTGGATGTCTCCTGTAAGCTCATCATGGCAGCAAGGAGGCAGTCTAGGAGGTTCCAGGAGTGTGTGGAAGAGAACATTCTCACACAGCTGATAAAAAATGAGCCTACGGGGTGATGCCCCACTAGTCTGTGGTTTACAGACAGAGAAATGGTGGTGGGAGATGTGGTGGAGAGAGGCTGCCTTGGGTACAGCAACCAGGAAATGATGGAATTTTCAATACTTGGAGAAGTAAAGGTGGGGGGCAGTAACTTTGGCCTATTGAGGACACTGATTTGGAAAGTCCCTTGGGAAGCAGTCCTTAAAAGCAAAGGGGCTCAGGAAGGCTGGATGTACTTCAAGAAAGAATCTTGAAGGCACAGGAGCGGGCTGTCCCTATGTGCTGGAAGATGAGCTGTCAGAGAAGAAGACCAGCCTGGCTGAGTAGGGAGCTTTTGCAAGAACTCGGGGAAAAAAAGAGGGTGTATCACCT
>WBNO01003484.1:47144-65696 GCA_013400575.1 Peucedramus taeniatus | reverse complement strand
AATTACAACATTAATGCAGTTTGTATTTTGTACAGTGTATTGGACAAGTCGATGAGCATCAGACCATGGCACGATATGGTCCCTGCATTTTTAGGAACTGAATGATGAAGGAGGGTCCTCCTGCAACAATCTGAGGTGGAAGGTGGCTGAGCGGGCAGTTCTCAATACTCATTATTGACAGTTTGCTGCAAAGAGCCAGCTCAAAGGGAAGGCTGTGCAGATTGGGGTTGTCATTCAAATACAGTTCTTCCAGATTCTCCAGTGTACCTGGTTAAAATAAAATAGTAAGTAGTAGTAGTATATTTTTGATTCATGCAGTTTCTTTTAGACAGAGGCTCTGAGTCCACTTGAAGACTCTTTCCTATACAGAACCTTGAGTCAGTGAGATTCCTGCTCTCAAGCACAGCAAGTTCTGTTCACCAGTACCTAAGCAATTTGCTTTAATTTCCCTGTAAAAATACCCATTAGTGCATCTCCTTTAGAAAATAAATGAACTGCAAATATAGAGAATAAGAGAACTGAGAGGGACTTCACCATAGCCATTCACGAGCTATGCAAGTGCAGGCAACATGGAACAGCTATCCAGTCAAAAGGACCTAGGAAATACTTATACCATACAGGATCTATTCTCTCTTTAAAAATATCTGTGTCATTCCTTTTATGCAATTAGAATTCATATATTAAAGACCTGAAGCCATAACTGTCATGTGTCACAGGAAAAAAGCAGGAGAGTGTGACTTCTCTGCACAGAAAGATTAACTTACGAATTTATTAAATGGAACTAACAAGTGTGAAAATTTTTTCCTGAATTCAAATTTTGCAGTTTGCCTCTACTGCACATACTGCAATACAGGTTAGCGAGAAGCTGGAAAACAGAGTAATTTCTTCTTATGACTTCCACTCCTCCTTTCAAAAATATAGAAATCCTCCCCAAAATATTCCCCACTTTCCTATCTTATATACCATAAACATCTCCTACAACCTAAGAGACTATTTCATCTTTCACAAGAGAAAGCAGTGGCAGGACTAATGGCATGGAAAACCAACCAAAAGGAGAAGCTATAGAAGAAATAACGAGAAACAGTTGCATAGCATGATACATTAAACAGTCACACCTGAAGTAACTATTCTCTCATCTGTGAAGACAACCAGCTTTAATAACCAAACTGTACTTCTACAATGGTATTCAAAACATTCTTACTGATTTTAATTCCAGAGTTTGTTTCCACAGCATCCAAACTCTCTCCACTAGCTTATAAATAACAAAGCTCTGGGTTTAGATTATTTTAGGTTGTTCTCACATTGAGGCACACACAAGATGATCAGCTGTAATGGCTCCTCACCAAAGATGATGCAATAGACAAACCATGCCTTCATCTGCACATCACTGTTTCTAACCACATTTTGCTTGGTGTAGCTTGTCCCATCATTTTTTCCTCCATAATAAGCCCAAACTGTAAGATTTTAACTTAAGTGCTCAGAATCGTGCTCTGGCCTAATATCATGGAGACTGATTACAGAAGAAACATGGGCTCTCAGTTTCAGATGCTCTGAAACCTACCTAGTCTGAATGCCCCAGGTAGGCCAAAAAAGAAAACCAAAAACCTATTCCTTCCCTTCTTTCAGTAGATTTCCTCCACTTCCTCTCCTAACCTCATCAAGGTAAAAAACAATATGAGGGCATATAAACAAAAGTGTGTGTAGAAGGACTACCAGGAAAAACATTTGCTTTAGCAAATAGCTTTTAGCAGTCTACACCTTACACATGGGTTTTGTCTACAGCATGGCACTGGAGTAGGATCGGTGCACTTACTTTCTCTCTCCAAGAATAGATTTATGAAGTTGAGTCGTGGATAACACAAAAATGGTGGAGAATTTGGAGATAAGAAATGTCACCATTACAAGCTGTTGTGTGTTCAGCAGCTTTCTGCAGCAGAACTGAAAGAAACAAGTGCATCCTTTCCACTACAGTTCAGTAAGATAAAGATCGCACAACCTAGCGCTGTTCCTGTGGCACATCCTTCACATCAGGCTGTACATATTCAGAAGTTTCAAATGAATTTTGTGGCTTTTACTGATGAGCAGAATAGCTGGCTATGATATGTGCTTTGCCCAGACACACTGCATCAAACCAGACAATGGGATCTTACCAATTTCCTCAGGAAGGTGTGTGAGAAGGTTCTCTCCGAGCCCAAGGTGCGTCAGATTGGTAAGGTGACCAATTCCTCTTGGAAGGGTGGTCAGCTGATTGTTAGTCAGAACCAATTTCTAAGGGAAAAATATGTTTTTACAAATTAAATTAATGATTTTTGCTTGGAATGAAAGAAAGTAACAAGATATGTAGCTGACAAATGAATGGGTTCTACTCTCCTGAATTTGAACAAGAAAAATTTCATCCATTCATCAACATTTCAAATCTCTATTAAGCATCACTGAATGTAAAAATAAAAAGGTGCCCAATAAAACACCTGCCTAAACATAGAAGATTTCATGAGCATGACTGAAATAATTCCTGGGGTGGTATTGCACTAATGGTACAACAGTCAAAACCTTCACTAATTTTTTGTTCAGTATTAATTAATAAAACTGGGGAACAGTTAATGGGAACTAATTGTGGGTGAAGTTGCTCAAGACTCTCAACTTTTGTTTCTATGTCCAGTCTCAAACAGCTTCCACTCATCAAAAAAGCTGCAATTAAATCAGCACGATGTAAATAAAGGACGTAAGATGCTTATCTTGACCAATTATTGTTTCACCTGCAGATCCTTGAGGTAAGCTATTTCATTTGGCAAGGATTCCAGTTTGTTTTCCTCTAGATCTAACTCTCGGAGTTTCCGTAGATTTCCAATTCCATGGGGAAGTTTCTTTAGGAGGTTGTTTGACAAGATAAGAACCTCAAAAAAGAAACACCAAACATAAAATTTTAGCAGTACAATATATAAATAACAGATTAAGATACTTTTTTTATTTAATGTTTTTAAGTACAGAAGTCCAATATAAGCCTACATTTATATTAAGGAAGTAGCTGAACATTTAAAAAAAAAAAAACAAATCCATGATTTAACACAATTTTTTTCAAGTCTTTAATGATACAAATATACCTTTAGGATATACTTTTTTCAAATATTATTATATGTAATAATAAATGCAAAGCAAAAACAATAGAAACTTTATTTCTTCAAATAACCAAAGAAAAACAATTTCTTCCTGAACTTGCCTATCATTTTGTTATGCTTCCTTATAGCCATCTCATAATCATGTTTTACATTACTTGCTGTGCTTGCCAAGTCCTCCTTAAAAAGCTTAGTACTTCCTCTTCTCCCTGTGTCCCTTGGGTTAGGAGCAGCAGCAAATAAACACACAGATGGGAGCACCTAAGCAGAACACTGGCTTTCCAAAACGGGCTGCCATCACACACCCATACCTACTACAGTGCTGTCCTCTTGTTTTTCTCCTCCTTTCTGAGTTGACTTATAAATACCCCAGGTTCAAGAAGTATATCCTTATTTGCAGGGTGAGTTAGCAGAGTTATTCATTATTTCACAGGCAAGTTAACAGGGGTTACACTAATACACCATTTTTCCTCCAGAGAAACCCTGCAGTTCTTGGAAGTAATCAAGCCTCATAACAGCACCATGAGTAGTCAGGTAATTAATTACTGATTAAATAAGGCTATTATCTAGTTATTCAAGAAGGCACATTGAAACATGAGGATGTGAAAGAGCAGCCAGCATGGACCCTCGTGCCAGCCACACACAACCAGCCAAGGTGGCAAGTGCCTGTCTTCTATCAATAATCCCAATTCTCACCGGCTTCATTTAACATGAAAACACCACAGGCAGGAACAAAACAAAGGCATGGTGAGAATCAAAGTGAAAATCGAAGTGAAAAAAAGCCAATGCCTGAGGGTTAGCACAAGCAGCATTTCAGTGACCATCCTGTATGCACTACACATGCACAGAGCAGAGAGAACATTAATGTTTTAATCACGTATCAAGAAACAAAGGCAGGAACAGACAATATTACCTACGTGCAATGCAGCTGACTTAGCACTGCTGTGGGAACCTTCACTTTTGTGTAAACACCGCCCAAACAGCCTTTTGTATTTGATTTTTTAATTACAGAGAAACACAGTGGTAGCAGGTCAGCAAACCAAGCAGCTCTTCAGCCTCAGCAGCTGACAGACCACCAGCAAACCCAGTTGTTAGAGGTTACTAATTTCCCAATCACATCAACCACAGCCTGAACTTAAAAGGGAACCAGGCTATTAAGTAACTATTACTCTGTCATAATTTTAGGCCCGCACTACAGGAATAATTAAATATTCACAGAAGAAGTCACATTAGAAATTTGCAATTTCAAATATGCCATTTGTTATAGTTCTTTAACAGATTTTTCCCAGCAACTCACAGAGCCTACAAAGTCCCCTCAACTGCCCAAACAAGTACCTCTGTCTTTCTGTCCCTCCAAGGCAATAATTTGTCTCTGCTGATGGTACCCTGAGAAACAGGATGAGGGGACAGAGCAGGTTTAGTTAATGCTTTTAACCTATGAGTTCTTCCCCCTCAAAGGCTGAGAATTCCCACCTGGCTGCCTACAAGATTCATAGAGCTACTCAAGCCACCCCTGGCTGTCAAACATTTCATTATGTTTTTCTGATCCTGGCTGCTTCCATGCCGGTCTCCAGGAACTGAACCAAGTTCAGCAACATTGCATTTACAACACTGATTCCTGTTGAGAAAAATTTTATTTCTACCTGGCTAAAAATATAGCTGTACGTAGTGGTTTGTGCACACTCATCAAGAGCCTAAAGAACAACATTCAAAAGTTGTTGACAACAGCCACAAACAGATGCAACAGGAGATTAAACAGCACAGATACACATATTTATTTCACTTTATTTGACACAAAAGTAAGATTACTTAAACCTGAGGTAGAGAATCCCTATGTTGCAAGTATTCACTTAGGTGTTAAGTTATACTCTTCTCACCTCAAGAGAAACAAGCCCAGAGACATCCTCAGGGATTTTTGTGAGCTGGTTAGTTGCCAAGTTCAGTTCTACCATACTTGTCCAAGTCCCAAAGTCCAAGGGGAGAGACGTCAGCTGATTGTCCTGTGATTTAACATATTCAACATTTAGGGTCTGCCCTTGCAAGAAGTTGGGAAGCCATCTGACAGACTAAACAAACTGCTAACAGAAATATTTCATAACAACATAGTTAATAATGAAATCAGAAGAATAAAATGTTGGTAATTGGCCAATTTTTTTCAAATTCCACCAAACATTAGTGGTACCAATCTAGAGTTACAGAATTGACTCTCTGTTACTAATATGAACTGAAGTGGAAAAATTAGAAGCACATAATTCTCAAGATCTCACACAGTGGTTAAAACATTTTTTGTCCTATTTCTGCTGAATACAATGGATGGTGGGTTCAAAAAAAGAATAGAAAGTTCACCGTAACTTACAAAGGTGCTGTCAGCAAATGCTTGAATCCTAAAAATATATGGAGTTTTAAAAAAAATCCAAACAAACCAATCAAGAGAATAACACCATCACTAAAAAAACCCACCAGAACTCACACCCCAACCCCGCTGAGGGGAAAAAACCCAACAAACCCACAACCAAAAAAAAAAAAAAGAACCAAAAACCCCCCATATACTTTAATGTTTCAGAGTAAAAGCATCTGAAATTACTCTGAACATGTTACTGGTCAAAATATTTTTGAAATATTTGATTTAGACCAGACACCACAAGATCTTTTAAAAAATGGTCACACAGAGTTGTGGTAAACAGGCAATGTTACAATTGCTTATGTGAAAAAACTGGACAATGCAAATTGAGGATTCATTTGTGTCAAACTGTATTCTAAAACAGTAGCTGAGTTTAGCTACTGCTCAAACATTTCTTGAAATAAATCTATTCACAGAAAAATATCGCCTCTTTTCCCTACTTTAACTGTATTAGCACACTTAAAAGTTCTTTTGCTGTGCTCTTCAACTATTGCCAAAAGTCTCTAGACTTAGGTTGTGAAAGACTGTATTAAAAAATTATTTTACATAGTTCTGTTTATAATGTAAACTGTAACAGTGTCTGAGGGAGAAATAAGCTAATCTACACACTTGTGTCCCATGTGGATATTCAAGAACTTTGCAGCCAGCTTTCTTACATTCATTGTTCAAACTCAAGCAAATGTGACAAAATTTTAACTAACAAAACATAAAGAAAATTAGTAATATCTTGATATCACAATTTTATACTAATACAGAATTATTTATATATGTGATAGCAGCACCATCCACTTCAGCATGATAAATTCATTCCTTACATTATTAAGTCTGCCAGAATTCATGGAGCAGCAAACAGTGCTCCTCACTGATTTTACACAGTAGCATATGTTTCTGTGCCTTACCTTCATGTTCAGCTTACTTAATACTTTAGCTCTAGAGAAAATTCCAAAGGGGATTTTATTGATGCGGTTGTGCTCCATATTGAGAGAGTAGATTGTGGAGAACTGGGACGGGCCACCCACAGGATAGGACTGGAAGCAGTTCCTGGCCAATGTTAAACTAGTCAGTTTGACAAGGCTGGATAAAAGACCCTGTAGAAAGAAGAAAACCACCCAAGAACTTAGGACAGATTTATTTGAATGCATCTCTTTTCCCTTATGGGTCTAATTAGAAATGTTTTTCCCCCCTCAAGTCTGTCCCCTGAAGAAGTGTTGCAACACACAAACCAGTGTTAAATTTGATAAAACTTCCACCAGCAACAACCTCTGCTCACAGTCATCAGCCACTACCTTTTTTCCCCCCTTCCTCCCTGCATGCTGACAGATACAGAAAAAGCAAACACACCATATTTAAAAGCACAGGTTTGAGAAGTTTGGTAACTCTTTTCTCCTCTGAAAGCAATTTTTCTAATGACATGTTGCTCCAGGAGCACAGGAGTAGCATGTCCATCCCATTCCCTCCCCAGCAGCTGTTTTGGCTCCAGCAGTTCACCCACATCAAAATGGGGCCCAAAGAAATATCTACCCCACACAATAGCTCCCAAAAGAGGCATTTGAAAATTCCAGTACAAATCTTTGGTAACTTTGTACAAATCCATACTGTGGTCATAACTTGTCAGTGTCTTGTAATTATACCATAATAGTTTCAGATAATCAGACAGAGAAAAAGAAGAGGATGGTTTGAAAACTCCATTGTTTTTTTCCTTTTTCTAAAATATTCTTAAGTAGTTACTGCTCTATTTTTTTTCTTCTTAAAAAATGAAAAGTAAGAAGCCTATAAGTAAACTGGATAGCAAGGGCTGTCCACTGCATCCAGAATTTCATTTCTTTTTCTAATTAGATTCCAAAATCCCAGCAGCTCATATCTCAGTTCATCTGTTTGTTATGTGCCAAGCACGTTGCTGGAACTGTGGAGATGAATAATGAGATCTAAATTACTGCTGAAGTGTCACCTTTGCTTAATACTACACCAACTTGAATCCAGCCCTATTTGCTTAAGTATTACAGAAATTGGAGATTTATGCATGGCATTACATACTATAAATAATGCAACATCTGCAATCAGGAATGAGCAGTAACAAGATAATGATTCCAACCATATTCCTAATGTCAGTATTTCTGGATTGCAATTTGAGTTCCATATTCACTGTAAATGCTTTAAGAACATGGCTTTGCTGTTTCACAAGGAAAGCTTTGGCTTCTTTCATAAATAGTTTATTAATATTATTGTAAATAAAACAGGATCTAATAGGGACTTACCTACATGCCCTGGCTAAAACTTTAGACAGTGGGGGCATCTCAGCAAATACCAGTGAAGCATTCTCCCCACTACAGATAAAATAATAGATCTTCAAATCTGTATTAATCTAACCTAATCATTAATTAGTATAATCTTTGATTAGAAAATATCGTTTCTACCTATACTTTAATTAACAGATATTCATCCTAGGGTTAGGCAGTCCCTGAGCTCTAACACACTTCATTGCTTCATATGGATCTTGGCATTTCAAAAAGCTAGTTTTGAAGGCTGCTTGTATACCAAAAAAATATCTAAAATATGTTAGCTCATTCACTCTAATAGCCTAGAGTAATTAAATGCATTTGAAGGGAAGCAAGAGAGCTTTGGCAGTACAAAGAGAACAATGCTCTTATATCTATGAGAGCTGTGGCAGTGCTGCCTTCTTCCAGCCCATCCTTTTAAGATAAAATATTTATTAGGCATTGTGTCAGCAGCTTCGGCTATGTTATGAAATTCAGAAATTTCTTCTACAAATACATTTCTTTGTCTTATAGCCCAACATGTTTTATTTTAAACAGATTACAGTATAAACTATTACACTTCTACAAACTTACATGCTAACATATCATTGGCAAATATACCTGAAGAAGGCAGCACAATTACAAAGAGGTTTGTACAATGACTGAACGTGTTTTAAAGCAAGTAACCATCCCTCACATTAGCTTTTTGTAATTACACCGGAGTTGCTTTTGTAACACGTCTGGGTGGGGTGGGCTAGCTTAGCTCTCATCCTAAAAGCAGCCTGGTGGCTTTCACTCCAGCACTTTCTTAAATTATAGTCTTGTCCAAACATTTATTAAATTTTCTGTTTCAGTCTATCATTGCTGAGCTCAGAAATTTAGCTGAGGAAAATTACTTTGTTACCGTAAATACTTTGCCAAATTTTGAGTGCATTTTTTTCTTGTATTTATAGTTTGCTATATACATATTTAGATAACCTTTAAACTCATTTTATACTAGTAATTTAAACAACTTGGGGTCGTGGGGATGACAGCTTAGGAAAGCAGTTTGATAATCATTAAAACAGAAGAGACTATAAACTTTATGTTGTGTCATGAAGCCTTCATCTTAAAGGTTATAAAGAAATTGAATAAATATCCGAAATAAGAAGCAATCACATCATATTTTTTTATGCCATCTGAACAATTACTTCCAGGCACTAATGCTTCATGAAGCAAAAACACTGAGAAACACTTATCTGGCTTGAAGGATGGAAATTTGAACTCATTATTTAAGTTTTTCTAAAGATACAGCACAGCAAATACAACCACATGTGTTGCTCCCAGTTTTGACTCAAGTTGTGTGACATTAGTCCTTCTATACTGATTAAATATACCTAATATTTACTCAATTGACATATCTCACACTACTTTTAGGTCAAAACAAAGGGTATTCCTCAGAGTTAAGATGCAAGATGAAATCATTTCCCTTGTTCCACTCCCTTTACAAAACATCGATGCTCTCCAGCAGCATCCCCTCCCCAGTCCACTCCCTCTACTCCTCACCTCTGGTAAAGAAGAAATGTTGTTGTTCTCCAAGTTCAGCTCATCAAGTTCACTGCATTTTGCTAAAGACTTGGGAATTGCTGACAGCCTATTGTACCTCAGGCCAAGACGACTTAGACTGGACAGATTTCCTGCGGGTAAAAAACAGGTGTTAATAAGCTGTGAGAATCACACAAACACACAGAACAAGGAATGACTTCTGATTCTTCTGTTGTCTCTCACCCTACACTTTAAAATTTCAAATGGTGAAATGAATCTATCATCCCAAAACAGGAGACACACAGATTTCCAATGCTGAAGTCAACCACGCAGAAGTAGATTGTGCATATTAAATATTATTCTGAATTCTGCATAATATGATAAGCAAGCAAGGCTTATGTCTTATTGTAAAAGTCCTTCTATCCTGATCTTTCTATCAACAAAACATACTATCGTTTTCCAGATGTCTCCAAAAAGACTTTTTAAAATTACAGACAGTATCATTCAATGCCATGAATCACATTACCAGAACCTGGGCATGTACCATACAACTCAGGTCCTGGCAAAACAATTTCCTCTGCAGGGGAAAGAACCCCCACAGCTTTACCATCCTCCAACAGCAAGAAAGCCTTTAATAGGTGATAGGAAAAATCCCAGAATTTCCAAGTTTTTGAGGGATACTGAAGGAAAAGTCTGGAGGAAGTCTACAAAAATCTGGACAGTAGTGCATGTAAAAATATTTCTGAATATTGCTAGGCTGATGGTCTCAACTGATATGTCTTTCTGTCGGGGAATAAAAATCTTGAGAAACTTGCAACTTGAAAACGTCCCATCTGAAGCTCCCTTTAGCTCCAACCTTTACCATCTAACAAGTACTAAAGACCAAAACCAGCTGCTCAAGGATGTTGTTGGACTATAGGGTGCTGGGGCATTTAGCCCCTCCTGCAGGTAGCCTTGAACTTCACTGAAAAGCCAACTGCCAAATTGTACAAAGAAACTTGACCTCTGGCTCATCTAGAGTCAGAAAAGGTGTCTGCAGGTGTGGACTTCACACCAGGGGAGCTTGTGAACAGGTTCACACAATCAGCTCCTTGCAAAACATGTGCTAGTTTACACTCGCTTTTACAACCACCCATGGCACAACACCTTTGTTCTGCAAATTGAAGCACCAGACAGACGCATTAGAAAGAACACAGGATTTAACAAATGGTAGAATGAATAACCAGAAGTAATTTTAAAAGATTAAGGGGTCTTAATATGTACAGTCTTACTGCTCATTGAGTGAAGGCTGTATTAGTGTCTGTGCATGTGCACTTATACAAAGGTTACTGGAGCACAGCAAGGGAAGAAGTAAATGTAGAGTATGTCTGCTAGACAGAAAAAAACTTTCAACAAAGCAAGCAACAAAATGTCTCTTTCATGAACCTGGTCAAAATATACAGTAAAAATGCCCCTATATCACCAAATAGTTGGGAATGTAGATAATAAAAACTTGAAACTGAAAATAATGTTGTATGATTTGCTGTAGTTTCTAAAACAGAAAAGTCACAAGAGCAGTTAAAGTAAAATTTTAAAAAAGCACCAAAAAAAGAGCAGAAAACAAAAAATGTTAGCTCCTCCATAAAACTGCAACTGTAAAAATTCCAAAACCCACAAATCCCTTAATATAGAACAAAAATCATCTACATCTTACAAATCAAGCTAAAAAAGAGGATGAGTTTTCAGTGCATATCCAATAATTATCTGACAAGCTTGGCAACAAATTTTACTTAGTACCATCCACAACTAAAGGACAGTCAAAATAGGTAGCTATACACCACTGCTTACCTAGTAGTATTTTCAATTGGGATTCTGAGTTCTATTCTTTGAAGTGCTGGATTCTAAACAAGTATAAAATTAAGTTCTATAGAAGCAGCAAAGAAAGTCTTCGCTTAATCAGAAGATGGCATTTAAAATCCAATGCTATCAATACTGAACTCCAGTGCACAAATCTTCATCTTATCCTGTTAAATCCTGCAATGCATATATACACTAAAGAGAATAATTAAGACCTATTCTGACCCTACAGTCCACTAGTGTAACAACACGTAACTTAGCTATTTCATGCTGTATTTGTGAGATCAGGCATTGCTAGCTGAATAGAACACTGGTCTCACTTCATACAAAAAACATTATATTGCAAGACTCCAAGATCATTAGGATTTGCCATCCTTGGGATGAACAAAGCACACCCTGACTGTATTTCTCTGAATTATTATTTAATATTGTACTAAAGAATGAACAACAAACTTTACACAAAATAAGATATAAAGCTACTATTTTTTTCACTACCTAAAACATGCACTAGATGCTGATCTGGATTTTTCAGACAAGAAGGATGAAGAGGGAAGTAGACAGCGTGATGCCAACTGTTGCTTAGCAATACAACATTGCCGTGCCAGTTCCAGATTGTGAGCACAGGCTGTATGTATATGGCTCTCTTCCTACCAGCAATGTGGCATTTCAGAAAAATGAAACAAGGCAGCCACTAGAGAGAGTCAAAATGTACCATAAAGGAGAGAATGACACACGTTGGCGATCCTCATGACATTATCAGAAAGGAGGCATAAATAGCAGCTCCCAGTAATTTCTCCTTATCATAAGTAGCATTTCTTAACAGAACTCTATCACTGTTTCTTTACTAGTTATCTTTCTTCTCCATGGGAAAGGCACACAAAGGCATAACAGAAGACACATCCTGTGTGTACCACAGTCCTTATGATTGTTTTACACACCACAGCACTAAATTCAATTATTCTTGAGGACAAAACCAGTAAGATTTCAGCTGCAGCTGCATCAGTAGCACCTCTCCCACTGCTCTTGGAAGGACTGTCCTGGGCCTAGCTGATGCAGGCAACATGAGCCACCTTCTCATTTCAAGTCAGAATTTATTTACAGCCTCTCAGTCTTCTGTCAACAAGGCTCAGCTATCTTTTCATCCTTGGAGTGCATATGCACACCTCATTGTGAATGCATCAAAGTGTGAAACCCTTACCAGCTTTTATCTTCTCATGCTGGACAAGCCAGACCCTAGACCCACCTTCACAAAACAGGGTACAGCTCTTCCCTCTGCCCAGTGGGTCCAAGTTAACTTTTCTTTTTAACAGGAATACACCAGTACAATGTTAACATTTGCCTCCAGGGGCCAGCTGGCTAACATGGAAACCGAGTGACAAACTGTATTACCACAGAAACTGTTACAAGACGCTCAAGACCACACCTAGTGCACTGAACCATCAAATGATCCCACTTACAGCTCCCTGAGCTCAGGGCTACCTAGCTGATACCTGTATTTGGGGTTGCTTTACAGTGCCTGCACTCATCTCCATCACCTCCAGCTCAGCTACTGCTTTCCAAGATGGAACAGCACTACGTATCTGCTGAGGGGCTGTCAGGTTAAGTCTAAGGAATAAGGCAAGGAAGGTAAGAACTGATCATGATCAGCTCACCAGGACCATTTGCAGTTGTACTTTTGTCACTGAAGCCGTACCTCAGCAGCTCCTCTGAACCAGCCCCTCGCAGGTAATGACTCAGAAAACACTGCACTAGATGTTCATGTACGTGACAGTTTGATAACCACAAGTGAAAAGCAGATACCAGCAGGAAAAGCAACAAGCAAAACGCCTTCCAGCTTGTTTTCTTAGAGAGCCTGTTATGAAAACCCTTGTAAACTCAACTGCCTTATTCACTGGTACTTCTAAAAATAAGATCACCAAGCCTGACTAAGCCCTAAACTCACACCAGGCATAAGCAAGTCCCTGAAAAGTCACTTGCTTTAGCACAACTTTTGTTAGAAACAGTTACTCTTGGCAATCAGGTTTCACAGACACCTTATCTCAGGACCTTTTTCTTACCAGCACAGTATTAACACCCATGAGCAGATGCCAGCTCTCAGGGTTGAAGCAACCTAAGCACAGAATTCATAATCCCTTCACTGGAGTGACTTTATGTCTCTCTCAGTCTTAGCTGCTTCATTTACACGTAAGTGAATTAAAAATCCTCAGAAGCATGCAAATCCAGAAATATTAAATAAACCGATACAATAAAAGGGATGAGAACTATATGGTTTAAATTAATTCTTTATTAAGGGTACTTCAAAAATTAATCAAAGGAAGAACAGGTGTTAGCCAATCCCCCCCATAAAAGAGAGAAGACAGGAAATAAAGCAGGAAATTATGCTAACAAAACAATATTTTTTAGAAAGACCACCTGAAGTGGTCTCTACATCTCTTTTTTAAGTATTTCAAAATCAGAAGAAAAAAGAACTGGTAAGCTAAATAATATAAAGAAATACAAATTCCTAATTCAAAGTCCTACTAGCATTTTTTTAACAGAGTGATAAATGCTCTCTTCTTCTGAGATTTACCACACCTCTTCCTTTCCCTCCCTTAGTTAAAATAATCCTTCAAATTCCCTATCCTCAGATTAAAGGTCGTTATTAATGAGAAACTTAGTTCATCAAGCTAATTTGCTATCTGGATCAGTTGCTTTCTTTTAAATAAACCAAAAGCATCAAATCAATTTAAAAATCTGTTCACTAGACAAAACTTCTACAGATAACACTAAAAACACAAATTGGACCTATAAGAGTTGTGCACATCAAAACCCCATAAGATCATTATCAACAATATACGTGAACTTCAGCACACAATAAAAAATTGCAGGAACTTGCTGCAAACAACATGGCACTATTAAGTATTTCAGATGGTCTAACTTGTATAAATATTCTTAGATTTTGATTTGATTCAACTTGCCACACAATGAGCAGTCACCTACTAAAGAACATGTTTTACATGGCCACATGTTATTTCATGGAGTGCCATGTGCTTAATTCACTGAGGGATCTTCTCCTAGCAAAGAAAAATTGCTGGTTTGCATACAAAAGATACCAGGTGTCATTTTTTAACTAATGAAAGCAAGAAGTACAGCCAAAATTAATAATACTTTTTTAAAAAAAATTAAACTTGATGTCACTTAAAAAAAAACCCATACATTAATTATATTTAATATACCACTTTATATTAATTTTGCAGTGAGAAAAACAAAGATGATAATATGAAATAAATTTCAAATTCTATGGGAGATAGCAGACATGCTAGAGATGGGCAGTTGTGGACAGAGATTAAACACTGCATTCAGATATTTCAACAGTGACTCCTGGTCTAAAATAGCCCTGAGTCAGAAGATGCCCGTACCACACTTTGTACTTATTATATACTAGTTTTCCAGATGTCAGCCAAACTCTGTGACAGCTTTTTAACTGTGTAACAGATTTTTAGGTGAAAGGAGCTGTTGCCGTGTTTAATCTAATCTCTTATCAGAAAGCAAACCGGTTCCCCTGATAGCTGTAGAGTAAAACGAAAGGCTTCAGATAAAGTGTTTAACCTTCAGTTGCACTTCACAAGCAGAGAGCAATAGCACAAAATGACTGGCCCAACAAGACACCCCAAAAGAGATGTCAGTGATCTTGCTGCATAGGAAACAAGAACAAAATCCCATAGCCATTACTCATCTATCTGAGGGCATTTTCTTCCTAAATCGAAGCTTGTAGGTTTGTACTAATTTAAACTTGTGCCACCAATCATCAGAGAGACAACAAATCCCTTCTACAATCCCTACATCCCTAATGTTTAATATGCTCTGGCTAAAGGCTGATGCCCTAGAAAAATCAGGAATGGGGACAGAAAAGTGATGGGAGTGGGAGGGCAGCTGCTCTTAGCAGAACTGCAGAAAAGAAGAGAATCCCTCCTGATCATTGCTACCAACTACCAAAGCCAAGGCATAAAATGTAATTATTCTGTTCCAAATACAAAAGTATAGTTAAACACAATACAAAGTTTGACTTAATTTTACTGATTTAACAGTAAAGTGACTTTTAGTGTATTTTAATTTTTCTTTTCAGCCACCAATACCTCCTGATACAGCTGGCAGGCCAGTGTAGGAAGCAAAATCAAATTCACAAATTACCAAAGTCAGCAGGGTCCGTCATTTTTTGCCCTGCTCAAATCAAATCAAATTATTATCCTCCTTCTGCAAAGTCTAGGAGTTCTGATGAAGATGTTATCTATTAGAAAGTTATTTAACATTAATTTAAAATTAGTCTCTATGACCCCTACAAGTTTAAATCCATCTGAGGAGAGCAAAGAGTTCTCTCTACTTTTGGTCTAACGGTATCATCCAAAGACAGGTTTTCCCTCATCATATCAATATTAAAATGCTAAATTGTGACCACAGGCAGTCAGTTATTTTCCAACTCTGATTCCAGACTGTAACATTGCTGACTGTGTGAAAGATGCACACAAGATACTTGCAAAACATGAGCAACAGAGGCTCAGGTACCCAACATGCACCACACACAACACCTGCATAAGGCTAGAGAGCACAAACTCTTAGGGACATATTTCTGAAACTGTCTAGATGAAAATTCAACTTAAAACTCATTTAATATGCGTTCATCAAAATGCATATAACTCACAGACCCACTTGTCTCAATTCTGATGTGTTCCTTTGAATCACTCTTCCCTTGTGCCTGCTTCTCACATAAAGAAAATAAGATTATAGGCTTTTTGTTTCTGCAGTATACTAATCACTCCGAAAATGCTGAGCTGCAGTTATAATACATCCCTACACATTGGTCCCTACATCTAATTACTGTGTGAAGGTACATGCATTCACTAAATTAAACTGTCCCCACTCTAGTCTTAGGATAAATATCCAACCAAAATACAAAATAAAAAATATTTTCATAAACACATTGAATCAATAAACTCAGAATTAATTAGCCACTAGAAGCTATCCAAACCTTTAATGAAAGCAGTACGTATGCATTTAACTATACTGGGTTTGCATTGGAAATTTATTAATTAAAACATAAAACAGAAATTATAATTAGCTGAAAATGATACAAAAATACAAAACCCTTCACTTTGCAACAGAGACAAAAACAACAGCTGGACCTTACTTTGAGCTATCAATGAAAGCATTGCATTTTACTCAATTCACACTGTATACAATAAAACAAAGCAACTGAAATTTATTTAATTTAATTTTTCATTGGTAGTCTTTTTTTTCCTTTTCAAATGACTATTTAAAGCCTTTCTGGGAAAGTAAAGATATATATAAATGTAAATCATATTGTATGAACAGTTTATAGCCAACTGGGAATGTGATAAAAACATTAACCTTTCCTAAGTGAAAGATGTGTTTAACTTTTTAAGTCTGCCCTACTATATAAAGTAGACATATAAAATGTACAACACACAAATATATCTTTACAATTTTAGCTAATTAAGTAATGTGAGAATTATTTTATGGAGACCAGGGTTCCACTTTGTATCTTCCCCGCAGTTGAATGCTGTCCAACAGAAGATACCGGGAGAAGAACCTAAAGCCAGGGGAAAGGATGCCCTGAAACTTCCTGAAGAGCAAGGGAAGATTCAACAGTGACTTCCCAAATGTAGAAGCAACTGCTATGATTTTCTTCTGCAAAACTGCCATGTCACACTGATGCTTTTAGCATCTACATGAACCTGCACAAACACTGAGACCCAAATGTCCCCTGCCCATCCCATGCAGTACTGTCTGATCTTCACTAGTGTGAGGCAGCACCTCACAGCCTCATGCCTGCCCTTCTGAACTTGGAGGACAAAATGAGTGAGTCACTTGCCATTTGACATATTCCAGTCAATTTCACAACTTTACATTTACTAAGTCTAGAATTGATGGCAACAAGAACCAGAAGTTTTCCTTTATGAGACCACCAGAAGAACTAGACAGGCTTACAATAATAGAAAAATTAGAGTATAGGAGTGGGAGCCACTGCTTTCAATCAGATAAAGAAAAGGCTGGACTAATTGCAATTGCCCAATACTAACAGAATCCAATTAAAGAAGTTTAATTAACAGCATAGTCCAAGAACAAAACCTTAGACAAAGCATGGAATGTTGATCAGCTCTCCCAAAGTGAGCCTATGGAAACAGGCCTGATGCCACAAAGCAGAATGCTCACTGACCAAAGCACCAGGTTGTGCTTAAATGTTGAGATATACTCATATGAGTATTGCTGTGAAAGCTGGAGCAGAAGGCTCTACACTTTGCTCCATCAGAACAGTGAGTAATTAACCACATCAAACCCATTGGTCACATCTGAACGTTGTCCCTGATCACTGAGGGAGCTGCAGGTGCTCAGACGTTTCAAAACAAGACTCCTGCTTTTGCTAAACCTGCCAAATTTAAAATACCGAATTTAAAATACCAAAATTTTAAAAGTAGTTTCACATTTCTTCAGAAATATCTTTACTTCTAGGGACTTACAGCTCTTAACCACAATTTTGCATAACCTGAGCCATACTAATTCCATATGTCTGGTTTTGGTCAGCGCTTCATGTTTTATCATGTAGGTTTAAAGAGCACAACAGTGCTCTCAGAGGTACACTGGGGTTAAACAGGTTAGAATCGTGGTTTGGAGACAATTTCAACCAGCAAAACCAATCAATAAATACTACTTAATTTCATGAAAGCTGTGATTTCAGTTTCTGAGCTATAGTGCCACAGCAATGGGCAGGATGGTAGTGCAAAGGTATAAGTACACTTTCCATTTTCCTAACCATCTCTTAGGAACAGTGCTATGTCAGACACTGGAAAGTGTGTCCATTGACAGAATATTTCGTGCTTTTAAAGTATAATTTTGGAACATTTACAACTGACTGTTCTTTTTCTTATTACAATTTCTGTTGCCTTAGATGCCTGTGAATATGGCACATTTGACTATAATCAAACTGCACACGTAAGCACACAAAACTAGAAAATTATAAAGGAGATGAAGAATCTGATATTTTTAGAAGCTGGAACTCTGTTTCTTTTATATTTCTTTCTCAAGTAAGTTTTTCTATGCTTTTTTACATATGAAATTATTAACACATTTGTACAGAATGCTAAAATTAAAAGTTCAAAGAGGGAACAGTCACTATGTGGTATTTGCAGGACAAAATTATCTAAGCTATCTTGTAATCCTAAGAAACAATTTACTCCACCCAAAATTTGTTTCCAGTCTCAAAAGTTCAATTAATAATTTTAATGTAAATAGTATGCTGTTCACCTTCTTCTGTATAACTTTTGGATATATTAGTGTGCCAGCTAAGTATACAGAGATAAGACACTGTGTAAATAAAAGTAGCTAACAATTCCACCACTCTCCAAAAGCAAAAAAAAAAAAAAAAAAA
>WBNO01003484.1:6829-47132 GCA_013400575.1 Peucedramus taeniatus | reverse complement strand
CCACATCACAATATGGGGGAGTGTGCAATCTGCAGTGAAAACACTAAACAGCTACAATCCCACTATGATTTTGATTCTGGGCTTGAGACTCTCGTAATGTGCTAGGCCATTCCACAAAGCTCATTTTTCTTACAGGAAATGATCTAATATAAAAAGTACTTTACAATTTTCAATCAACAGAAATACAGATATGAATGTATTAAGCCAATATCTATAAAGCAAGGCATTAGGTCACTTCCTGACAACTAATATCTAAAATCGACTTTTGTTACTGCACAAAAGCATGCTCCTACAGCATTAGTTGAGAGAAGAACTTGGTATTTTTACAGAGTGGGTATATTGGCACTGCAACCTCTGTAATCACTGCTGATGCATAATCCCTTCCCTGCCACTCCCCTGCATGTCACCCTCATGTCCCTTTCTCACAGCTCCAGCACATTTCAGTACATGTTGTTAGTTACCAAAAAGGCCTTTTTTTTTTAAGTTGGGCAGATTCTGAAATCTTTACATGGTAAAACCAAAACTTGTTTAGATAGTCCAGCAGCTACTTTAAGAGGGTTTTTTGGTGCAGGGGAAGGAAGGGGTCCTTTCTGAGGGGAGGGAGAAATAGAAAGCAAAGGGGGCTGTTTGTTTTTCAAAGCAGCGTGACAAAAACATCCTTCTCAAGAAAAAATAAAGCCTCCACCAAAAGGGTGTCAGTGGGGGAGGTGGGGACAGACCTGGCAGTAATGGAAAGTCTGGTCCATAACAGGAGACTCATGGGCTCACAGAACATCAAATACAACGAGCAAATGTGCTTGGTCTGTAAGCCAAAGTTTGACTGAACTGGGAACCATTAACAGCACTCACACAGTTAGCAGCACCCTGACACCTGGAAGCATTGAAATGCTGCAAGAAAAGCCAGTTGTGGCAAACACCAGGCAGAGACAGAAGCTGCAGTGAGAGCTGGAGAGCTCCATGGGCCGCCCCCAGCCGCGCACGCAGGCGGCCACGCGCCATTGACTGGCCGGGCTTTTCTCAGCACTCAAAGCTCCTCGCTGAACAACCCCAACCACAAAGCAAGCTGTAATCTAAAAATCATGCCACAACTCGCTTTAATATGTTGAACCAAAACTGCGATGACTAAGAAATAAAGCTGATGTTGCTGAACTGGCTACGGCTGCCTTTTCTGCAACATGCATAAATGTAGGCTGATCTTTATCATTTAAGATGGAACCTAAAGTTTTCCCCTTCACTATTAAATTCTGCTTGCGAACCACATGAGGCACAAACACGGATTTCTGATTTTAAGTTCTTATTTAAATACTGTTTTTTTTAATTTACTGTTTATAAGAGAGATTTTCCAGTGGAGCAAAAACTGTAAGGTTAACGACACGATGGCTCACTGCTGTCTCCTACCATTATTCAGCTATCTTTGGTGGTTTCTTGAGCTCTAAAACATTGATATTCAGCTCAGATAAGCATGTAAAGAGACAGCTACCAAGATTTAAAAGCAAGTAACTTCTAAACATTATAAAGACAATGCAAGGGAAACACTAAACAAAGAAAATAGAAATCCAGTTCATCCAGGTATGAACCTGACTCAAAAGAAACCACCTAAGCTTACAGAAACTTTCTGAAGAAATAGGTGAGTCCAAACTACCTTGACTGCAGAGTGAGCAATTTCCTATCTATCACAAGTGACTTAACTGCCTAATAACTTTGTGCCTCTCCTACTCAGAGACCTTTCCCTGTAAGTACAGTCTTGCAGCATATTACAAGTGAGATTTTTCTGGTCCTTTGAGAAGTTCAGTGACTAGCAGGCACTAAACAACTTAGTAAATCATACTACTACTCTGCACAGGAATTAACAGCATTAGTCTATAAGCCTTGAATATGGAAATTTCACACTTGCTTAGAGAATTTTTCCCATAATTAACAGTTTATCCAGGGAACTCACTCCCTAAATGTGACACATACACTACACATAAGTGTTATGTAAAACAACGTTCAGCAAGATTTATAAAATAGCAACAAAAATAAAGGCTGTACTTATGAATGGTATAAGTTAGATGCAAACTCCAGATGGAATGGGATCTCCAGAGTTTAGAAATGTAAGTCCAGGAAGAAAGTTTAGTTCCAGTGGATACATCATCAGTGTAAACTCTGCTCAGGTCAAACTTTCTCAACCAAAAGCCACAGTAACTTCATCCTCAACAACTCACTGCTAGAAGAAAAGCTGGAGTGTCATGAAATGGTTCCTCACTTTACTATGCATTAAAGTACATTAATAAGTGCTCAGCACTGAAATACCATTAAACTGAAAATGTTCATTCTTCTGAGTATGTTCTGGTGACAGAACTTAAAATCATGATGACCATGTTCTTAGGCTTTTTAAATCACAGCAGCCATCTTTTTCTGCCATCTGTTTAAAACTGATTTAATGAGATAGGAAAAGGCATATTTTGTTGCTTTATCGCATATGAGATTCTGAAACCAACCAGGACTGTGTTTATCTTAGTCTATTATTCCCAATGTAAGTTGCAAACTCTCTGTATTCTATTGCATAAGAGCATGATGACCTTGTGTACTTGGGAGATTTTTTAGATGTTCCACCAAAGAACATAATATATACATAATTAATTTAAAACACTTATGATTTTAGTCTTATTTTTCTTTAGACAAAGATGTAAACTAAAATTATCTGCCAAAGTACTACACTTCAACTATAAGTGAGCCTTTCATTTCTTCATATGCTCAGTTTCATTACAGAATGAACAAACAAGCAGTAAACCTTTGCTTATAACCACAGTACACCTTAAGATTTAGAAGTAATGGATTTGGATTTTTTTCATTGTAACTCTCATTCTTAAATTATTTAAGGTAACATTTAAGGTAACAAGCAGACCTTGCCCTAAATCTCAAGTGTGAAGATGTGTTGAGCTTAACACCAGTCATTCTACAGCCATTAACAAATACTCATTCTTAAATTTGTTCCCCTTAATGAACATTTTGAAACTGATTTATTTTCTCCTCTCCAGCCTCTTCACATACCTATGGTTTCTGGCAGGTCCAGGAGCTCATTGTGCTGCAAGTCAAGGTTGGTGATCTGTGTGCAGCTTCCAATCTCTTCTGGAAGATGTTCAAGCTGATTGTGCGCTACATCCAGCGTTATGAGGTTACACAACTCACCTAAAAGCACACAGGAAAACCAAAACATAAAGGACTTTAATGTACAGCTCTCGACAATGACCTCCACACAGAGATTAATGGAATCAGACGGATTTTGGGATAAGCTGAAAAAAAGCTACTGCTACCAAAAAGTTATACATACAAAATAAGGTATTACAGGATCATAATTTCATCAGTCAGATCTAAAACCTGATCAACAATTCTGAAAAGCTCAGATAAAGCTTTAATAGATTCTCCAAAGAAATGTTATTTATTGATTGATTTTATTCTGACAGTTTAAGCTGTGGAATACAAGGACAAAACTTGCATCTTACACTTTTTTCAGGCTGACCATAAGTTTAAAATATCACTAAGTATAGGAATTGTATTAAATTTTGAGAAATTAAGATCTGTTTTTATATAATGAATTACTTTCAGCCATAAAATCAACAATTAAAACACAGAAAAATTATTTGGCTGACAACCTAGATAATCCAAAGTCCTAAAAGCTATTTTTAAACATCTGTGACAGTCATCAAAGAAAAGACAACTTACAATAAGTAAAGTGAATGCAAGCAGACCTACAGCAAATAAAAGTTTGAAATAAAAGGCTTATCTGTTAAGCATTTAAAAAGTTTGGATTTGCTTGGAGTTTAGAGCCACTTTACACAGAACTGCTTAATTTCTGATATTTATAAATTAATTTAAAAGCACAGATAGGCACAACTCTCTGAACAGTAGTTTCATCTATTTTTATGTCAAACACACTGTGTTCTGAGAAAAAGATTGTTGGGTTTGACAAAAAGAAAAAACCAACTTGTGCATAAATACAGGTGTCTGTATTCACATTTTTTGCATCTGATGGAGGTGAAATTAATGCATGTGATTTGAACAGCTTCTACTCTCCCCAGTAAAGATGAGGTCACTGCTTTTGTATATTAGAGCATGACTCAGTGAGTAACAAATTTGGAAGAGTAGCAAATTCCTTTTGAGGAGCAAATGTCTATTTTTAAGCTTCAGCACTGTATCTTTGACACAAGGATTTTCTCACAGGCCTGCAGGATTATCCTGGGCAAGTTCTGACGTGTAGAGTGTCTCCTCATTAGGTCAGCAGATAATCACAACTGGTGATTTAATAAATCATAAAATGATATGAATTCAGACTTTGTCTTGAGTTCAGGCGTCATGTAGCCACAATACTCACTATGTATCACAGAACAATTGTGAAAGACCAGGAAAAAAGTCAACCTCAAAGCTCCATTATTCTATTTTTCTTAGATTGTTAATATATAACTGATATGTTAACATATCTTATTTCCTAAGACTAATTAACTCAAAATGGGATGTTTTTCTAGAAACTAAGAAGATGGAAATGTAAAGCTGGTGCTCTAGCAGCTACTCCATCACTGTGTGTGTCCCCTCTCTTACATCAGCAATCAAGTGCAGTCCAGGCAACCAGAGGCAACAGCTAAATGTGCTGTATCCAGCACTGCACAACCCACACATGCCAATGCCATTACCATGCAGAAGAAAGCAAATACAAAAAAAAACTGAGCAAGAGTTAATGGTCTGTGGAAATGGCATCTTTATTATTCATGGAAAAAGTGGGCAAAGTGTAGAATGCAATAGGAGGAAGAAAAGCTTGAGGAAGACTTAAAAGGTATCTCCCTTTAAACAAACAAAAAAAGAGCCTCACAAAACTTTACTGAGGTAGCTCAAGAACTTTCACACTCTTTGGGGCAGTAGTTTTCACTTCATGATTGCTGTTTTCATTTGTTTTCACTTCAGGCCTTATCCAATGATGTCAAAATTGAAATATGGCATAAATTCCATTTCATCATGTCGAGTTCTCATTTACTTGACTCTTCCCACTCTAAATCTGCTGAAGTCGAAGAAATATTTGGGGGTTTTGCAGCAACATGTGCTGCACTTCATTTTTGCACCTGCTGATATCTTTGACAACAGCAAGCTAAATGTTTGAAACAAACATCTTACTACCTAATCCTGAGGAGGAAAAATAAGGAAAAGTAATGCCTACATCTCTCTAGAAAATTAAGGGAAACCAAACACTTTAGTTTAATTTGGACAGCCATACTTAATATTGTCACATTAAAGATGCAGGCATTATTTTAAAAAGCAACACTGGTAAGCATTTAATAAAAAACTGTATTTAAAACAGATTGAGGACTGCCCAACAAATTTTAGACTTTAGAGCAGAAATCAAAAGTTAAAGCCCCATCATAAAGCATAGTGACTTAGGAAAGGAATTCAAGAGATATAAAAATATTTAGTTTTTAATTCACATTGCTCAGTAAGGAGTCTTGCTCACTTATAGTGTACTTATAGTTTGACAGCATTTCAAAATGGGTTTATTACCTGCTCTAAGGGTAGAAGGAGAGGGGAGATGAAATGCTGTTGGCATGGCAATTTTTTCAAAACTTTAAATTGAATTACTGAGATACAACAGAGAGCATGCAAGTCAACAAAAATCACTTGAGGAACATTTCTCCTGTTGCTCTCCATGACATATGGCAAAAATATCTTACATCCATGCTTAACAAGGTGAAAAATGTTTGGGTGATGTGATAGAGACTCAGATCACAGAAGTGAAGAGCATGAACCAGCCTATCAACTTAAACACTCCATTTGAGATAAAAGTGAAAGAAAGTCTCAGAATCACTTCATAACCCGAACAGAACACACACAAAGAGGTTAGCTGAGAAACTCAGGATCAAGTCCAGCTCTTTAGTGAATGGCCCACAGGGGAACGAAACCCACACCCTTGGTGTCATGAGCACCATGCTCTAATCAACTGAGCTAAATGGTTTTTTACATCTTCACATGCAAAGGCATACAGAGTTCTCTCAGCTGTGGCCTGAGAACTAAAACACTAAAATACTGGGTGGCCTGAGACAGTGAGTAAATGAAAGGCTCTTCAGAGCACCTCGCAGACTGAGGGCTGCCACTGCATGTGGGGCTTGAACACCCACTCTGAGGTAAAAGAGCAACCAGGAGTGGCTAGGGAGTCTTTAGGGAAGGGGAAAGGGAGAAATCAATGTAGCTTAGAAGAGCAAGTGTAGGAAAACAGAGGAATAAGGAAATAAAAGGGTCCAGTCCCTTACAAACCAATGCTGAACATATCCTGTGGCCAACCAGCACCATCTGCCCTGTCTTCCCTTTAAGCTCTATTTTCCTGGATGAGAAGCTCTCTGTTCTGAGCTCTGAGTACCAGCCCTACTGAACACATCCCAGCCGTGGGATGAGCCGGGCTCTGGGCAGGGCCAGCGGGGCCACCAGAGCAGCAGCCACACGGCAGGGGCAGCTCCTGGCCCGGCAGTGAGCGCGCCGTGAAAGGCCGCGCTGTGCACGGCCCTGCTCACAAGAGCAGCTCTGTCGGGAGCTCACCAGCACAAACACATGGCGGGAGCACTCCACACAGCAGATAATGATCTGCAAACACAGAGAGGCCGAACTGGAGCCCATCTGCATAATGCTCTTCCCAGGAGCTGATGTTCCAGTGAGGGAAAGTGTCCTTCTCATTGTCTGAACAGTGGCAGCTGTACTGAGAAAATGCTTCTCAAAAAACGTTTCACCAAGATACAACTAAAATCTGTCATTTTTGCTTTGCCAAGGTAAGAAGCATATGTCAAAATCAAAACAAAAAGGAAAAAAAAAAGCAAACATCTTTTCCCTAAAGCAAAGATTTGTTCAGGTACAAAAAGAAAAAATGTCTAATGAGTAAGGAGCTCATGATCTTATTCATAGTAAAAGAATCAAAATTTCCAATTTTTTGTGTACTACCTAAAATTTGCTGAAACAAATTTTTATCTTGATTTAACAGAAATAAGTCTGATAGAAATGGAAATGTGCAGCAGATCAAAATCAGCCTTAACCAGAAAGCAGTTTCCTGAAGAAAAACCCATTCCTTTTCATCATGTGGACAACTCCTGCATCACTTCACTCAAATACGGTCCAAACGCCCAAAATCACTACAATATCACTACACTGCTTTAGGGAAATACTAGCCACAGGTTAAATAAACAAACTCTTTTTGCCACAAGTAATGTCCAAAACAGACAAGTTCTAAGCTCACAGGAGAGAATAAAGCATGATCTATAGACTACTTGCAACTGCATTGAAGGGATACGCACTCTCACAGCAATTAAAAAATAAACTAGGAGGTGCTAGGGTTTGGAGTTAGTTTTTTGAGGAGGAGAAGTTGTTTTTTGTTGTTTTTTTTTTTTCTTTTTAACTGTATTGCACCGTGATTGCAAAGGAAAAAAAAGCAATTAAAGCTCAAAGTCTGCCAAGAAAGCAGACAGGAATTGCATGTACTAGCTGGCTTGACAATAAAAGATTTTAAAGTAGGAGCAATGCTCATTTGAAAAACATAAAACAGTTTCTCTATAAATAACCTTCACAAAACAGTCAGTTACACTGCAGCATGTAGTTTTTAAAAATTTATATTTTAAAGGCCCTAAAAAAATCACACAATTCAAATGCATTTTCAGAGAAGATCGTTTCTGAAGACTCCAACCACCTTTCATTTAAAAAATAAAACTTGTTAAAATACATCTAAGTATTCACCTCAACAATCCTTAAAAAAGGTGGAATGAGCAATCACCTCACTGTTGTTCTCATACACACAAAGAATAAATGTTGTAGTATGACAGTGCTACACATACCTGCTTTTAAAAAATCAGCACAATGAAATGACTAATATTTTCAGTATAATGAGGCAGAATTATAGCCCCATTTCATGGCCAACTTTGAAAGCCTGTTATGACAAGAGGGCCAGGTTACATGCCCTGACTTACAAAACTCTGAAAGTTCTTTTTGGCCATATGAAACACAAAATACTGCTTCACCAAAAAACACTGAAGTACACACAAATTAACAGTGGGAGAGAGTATATAGGTCAATAGCAAAGAGGCTTCAGTGTCTCCAATCACTAATTCAGTCAGTGGGCACCTCTCTTGGATGGCAAACACAATTTGTAATGTAGCCTGTTTTCCACTGGATTAATGACATGCCTGCCCATGCTTAAGCAGATTGAATATTATGAAATCCTTCACAACATGATAAATCCTAGGCCAGATGACATAGCAAGAGGATCAAGACTCTTATGGAAAGCAGAAGGAAGAGGAGAATGCAAATATTATTGGGACTTCAGGCTGGTGTGTCAGAACATTGGTTGTAAGCTAATTTGTAAGTATTAATAATCCAAAATCAGCAATGCTGGGAACAAGCTACAAACAGTTCCCATAACTTTCATAGTTATTCATCTTTCACTTGGTTCTCTGCTGGCAAATGAAAAAATAAAAAGGAAAAAGAATTTTCAGTCTGCAAAAAGTCTTTGGGACAGGTTTCCTGATTTTAGAAAAAAAAATTAAAAACAAGTTTAGAGTTCTGGAATCTTTTGCCTCTCTACGAGATCCAAGTACATCACTGTGACAGATAGCCTGAGCCCTTTGTTCTGCATTACCAACTGCCAAAAGAAGAGGTAAGCAGTCAGAGCCATTCTGAATTATTACTGCACAACTGTAACTTACACAGAAGAGTTACAAAGGGGAAGGAATGCAATTTTAATGTGCTCACGGGTGACTTACTGAATACCAAAGTTAAATACTCATATAAGTAAGAAATAAGCACAGTAATATTTTTCTCACTATGCAGAATGCACATCAAGATCTAGTTGTGGGAACCACTCAAAAACACAGAAGCTCAGCTGAAAAGACTCAAAATTTGCTCTGAAACAAGCTTCAACAAGATACAACAGTAAAGACTTATAATTTATTGCTTATAACTGAAAGCAACAAATACAAATAAAATTAAAAACATGTTCAAACGACATCTCAATCATGTCAAATGTAGAGAAAAGTCTTAGCAAGGGCTCAAAGCAGGATTTGAGGTGGACAGAAGAATCTCATTTGAGTGCCAAGACAAAGGCAAAGTCTTGCACCTAGCAGGGAATAATTCTGTAACCTTGCACCAGGGGGTGAGAAACAGCTCTGCATGGAAGGACCAGAGAGTCCTGGTGATGCTGAACCTGGGGTAACATCTGGATCCCATCCATTTTCAGTATGGAGCAAGCTCTCAAATAATAAAGGTTAACCACCTTCCAGGCTACATTAGCAAGGACAGCCTTAGGAAAGTGATTTTTAACCTCAGTTCAGTACTTATTAAAATATTCAAACTGTTAAAATAATTGCAGCATTGATTTAAAAAATAATAATAATAATAAAAAAAAACTGGGCTTCTAACAAGCTGTCAGTATCTACTGGAATTACACTTGGGGCATCATCCCAGTATGCTCTGCAAGCAGATCAAAAAGGCAGGACTACTTTATCACTATCCTAAAGCCAGTCTGAAGAAAATGTAATCAGGAGGAATTTAACTAGCTGACAAGACAAAACTGCATCCCCATAAGAGCTTTCACAAGAATCAGAACCCAGATACTAAAGCTGAAGCTGATCAGAAGGCATTCTACACTTTTCCTGCAGCTCAAGAAAACCACCAGAACTGGATCATTATCTCTGACTTCTAGAGACCAACACACATGCATCATTGCCTATATTTATTCCACTCCTGTTCACAACTTCATGCTTTTATCACATTAAAATAAAAATATATATAAGTATTCTCAACTACTGTTTGCAGACATTACCACACCAATTAAGCCCAGAAACACAGTTTTCCTTTTCCTTCAAATTGATGAAACACAGGAAGGTGCTCTTAGATACAAATTATGTAAACAAATAGTTCTCTATATTATCAGCTCTGCTAAAAAAAAAAAAAAAAAAAAAAAACACCAAAAAAAAAAACCCAAGGGAAATGAAATTGAGATCATCACTGAAAAGCTTTGCAACTAACAAGTCAATTAATAAGGAGGCACCACATTCAGCATGGAGCGAGCAGACCTAAACTAATGTGGCTGCACACATCTGGTCCACTGTCTATACTACTGAAAACAAAACAGGTGCAAGTGTTATGAAAAAGAGTTTCAAAGCAGTGAATAAACCACAAATTATCTAAATATTGGGTAGATGGGGGAAGAGAAGAGAGTCTCAAAGACATTCCTAGTCTGGTGTAGGCAGATTCCCTGAATTACATTCTAAAAATATTTCCCTTGCAGAACAGCCCTGACCAGATTCTCCCCAGAAAAGGAGTTGCATTCACAGACAGAAAACACAATATTTGGAGTCTCAAGAAACTTGCAGAAACTATGTAAATGTAATTTCAACCACGTTGACAATTTTATTTTTGAGTTGTGTGTCCTAACATGACAAAAATAGTCAAAACCAGTATAAGATGCAACCTTGTCTTTGCAAAGAAAATATTATCAACTTGATTGTGCAAAACAATTCCTTCAACATAACATGGAGGAATGCAATAAAACTCCAAATATAAGAAATGCAAAAGGCTTGCTTAAGTAACAGCCTGCAAACTGAAACATTTGCTTGGCCTCATCCCAAGACAATTCCTCTGGTTTTCATCCTTCTCATGCTGACTGCCTGACTCACCAAAGCATTCACATTCTTCCATTCTAATCTTCCACTTTTTGATCTCAGTGGAATGGACAATTTACCAGATAAGGAGATGAAGCTGGTGTCCACCTTGTGAACTCATCCCCACAATTATCCCTCCAGATTGTCTTTTGGCAAAGTTTTCACAGGGAAACTTTTCTGTTAAGGTTTTATTTCATGGATGCCACCAGAGATTGAACAGCCAGGTGAACAGGTAAGTTCTGCCTTGCACTTAGTGAGCATGTGTGTATGTATATATATATATGTGTGTGTGTATATATATATGTGTATATATATATATATATATATATTTTCAACATCTACATAACAGTGGCCTTTATGGTCAGGAACAACATTCAAAGCAAACTTGCAGACCTTATTAAACATGAAAGGCTTTTAATAGGAGCTTAAAGGGAAAAAAATGGCCAAGCCTTTGGAAGAAGAGTGTACTGAGAATTACTAAAGAAACAAGCTGCATCAGACTCAGGAAATCCCTGATAGGAAAATAGCTGGATGTGGGCAAGGAGTCAGGTTAAACATCATATATAAACTTATTTTGTTTCTATGTACATGTTTGCTTAGGGCTAGAGTCAGAACCAGGATACAGGGCAAGACGCATTCAAACAGTTTACCAACACTGTTAGGTAGGATGCAATTTGTAAGAAAGAACAACATAGAGTAGCTTTGCCATCAAGAAACTCTCATCAATGGATTCTCACCACTATACAAAAAACATTATAAAAAAATTGTTTCAGGAAGGTGCAGCTGAGCTCATGCTACCAGGATTCCAATAAGGTTTTGTGGTACAAGACATGGAAAGCAGCGGGAAGGGGAGAAAAATATTCTGAAAATGTAATTTGATGCATTTTCAACAGCAATCCACCCTTCCTCAGAGCACCTGCAGTGCACCTGACATGCTGATACACAACCAGAGCAATCCTACAGGAGAGGATTCCCAGCGAGCTGCAGCCCCGCTGACCCCACAGCTCAGAGAGGCCAAGCGCCGTCCTGCTCTCCCTGCTCCACTTCATGCTCTCCCCTCCTCCAGTTCATGCTCTCCCCTCCTCCAGTTCATGCTCTCCCCTCCTCCAGTTCATGCTCTCCCCTCCTCCAGTTCATGCTCTCCCTGCTCCACTTCATGCTCTCCCCTCCTCCACTTCATGCTCTCCCCTCCTCCTCCCACACCAGTTCCAGGCTGATCTGAAACTACACCGATTTCAACTATCTAAAGTAATACACAACAAATGTAGCATCTGGGAAGCTGCCAGGAGGGGAGTGGATCCTGCCACTTTCAGTATCATGAAGCTGTTATACATCAGCACATCCATTTCAGGAAAACTCCCAGTAATTCACTTGCTGAGCTTTTGGCTAAACATTAAAAAAAAAAAACAAAAAAAACCAAAAAAAACCAAAAAAAAAAAAAACCAAAGTATTTAAGTATTTTTACATCTTATTCAAGCAAATATGTTCATATTTGAAAAGACAACAATGCATGCCAAAACCTCAGTTTACCACGGAGTCGACTGAAATAATTTCAAATCACATTCAAAATGTAGAAGCAATACAGATGTTGCTAGAAAAGTGTTAAGAGAAGCTTGATAAATACAAATAGAAATTATTTCATTTGTATCTACCTATAATAAAGTAACTGGATACAATGGAATGAGAGGTGTTTAATTCTGGGGGGGGAGGGGAAGACCAGAAACAGACACATCTGTTTACTAACTACAGATATTAACACTTCCTCTTTCTCACCAAAATGCTTGTTTTAAATGCAAAGCAACTTTTCCTCAGGTGTAGTCATCTAATTAAAGTTAGTGTTGTTTAACTACTAAAGACAGTTTAAGGTCCAAAATAGAACCAAACTTTAGCTTATTTCCCAGCAGCTCAGAGTTGGCAGGTTCACCTCTTCCAGGTTTTCCTCAAAACAACAAACACCTTAAACAGCTCAGTTGTAAAGCAGTTTTCAGGACCACCTGAGAAGAAATACAGGCAACAGAGGGAAAGTGCTGCATCTAAGAACAATGGAACATCACTGGCACAAAAATCAACTACTCAAAGACATGCTGGCTGTTGGAATAAAGGTCTCAATTATCAGAGCACTTAAAAGTCACACATTCAATTTATTTCAGTCAGAGTAAAAGGAAAATAAACTTTATTTTATAAGGCTGGAGATTAGATCTCCTAAAAAAGCAATGGGATGATTGCTTATCAATCAGGTGACCCTTTATTTTAAGATAACAAGGTCCTAAAGTTAAAATGCCATTTATTCTTATACAAAACTGAAACATTTTGTTTTGTAATAGTGAAAGCCATCACAACTCTATAGCACCAGAGTAAGACTTAATGCCATCCCTCTTTGAGGAAACAATAGCAACATTTTTCAAACTGAAGTCTGGATTTTTCATTTTCTTTTTGTCCAGACCAACCTTTTTGTAGCACATCTACTTTCAAAAGACAAAGTAAAGAAAACCCAGGGTCCTTTGCACAGTGTGCACCAGATCAGCAGCATGAGCACATTGTACTTAACTGCTGCAAGACTCTTCCTCACTGGACAAGTCAGCAGGTTACATAAGCTTTGAATTTTTAAAAATATGAACAAGCACACTAGCATGCCATTGTGAGCCTTAGGCCTTAGAACAATGGGGCATTTTTAAAAAGAATTTGAAATGCTCCGCATGATATTGCTTTGTGAAAGATAATGGCTTCATTTTACTTCCCGCTCTGTGGCAACAAGAATTTCTGTGTTACTTACAAGCTGATAACACGAGTGCTTGTTAGTTTATAGTATTTAGATACTGTATTATAAAATATACAAGGGATTAAAAGCATTGAGACTTAAAAAGGAACGTTTTTTTTGAAGTGCATATGTGAAATGTAGAGAAATAGCAAGTGTTTAAAGAAACAGATATTCCATTGCAAAGTCAGAAATACAGTTCTCAGTTTCATTTTTCAGCTGTGTTTTCAACTCAAGTATTTCATCAAAAAAGTAACATGAAAGTAAGTGAGTAGAAATCAATTACAGAAGTTAAACTATCTTATCTGGTCTCACCTTGATGAAAAAGATTTTCAAATGCTTGTACTATGTGTCCTGGCAGTTTAAATTATTTGTGTTACTTAAACACCAACCACTTTTATTTTTCACCTGATTCAATTTCAGGTAACCTAGTCTGAGAAATTTAATTTGAATAAAAAAGGATGCAGTTGAACATTAGTATTTCCCTTTAAAATTCTTCGTGAGGGTGACAGTTGTCTTGCATTTGTGCTTCTAAAAGGCCTTCCACAATGAAGTGCTGACCCGTAAAAAAGCACATGAGCATTATCACAATTCAAATAAAGGCAGGACTAACTGCTGGATACAAAGACAGAAGTAAAGTAGTTAATGTTCTCAAGCTAGGGTTTTACAGAGAACTGAGAACACTGCCTGTACCCATATCAAGACAATAAAGATTACAAAAGAAAGAAACAAGTCACATGTTCATGACACAAGTACCTATTAATTTTCCCATGAAGCAATTACACATGATGTGAACAAACACATACAGACATTACACACTTCCATGTAAACCATATTCAATAAACAAAAGAAATGAAGAGGTTTTGGCAGCAGCAATGTCTGCAGTATCAAACACACAAGAGAAGTTTCTGAAGCACAACACCAAACACTAGGATCCAACACCTCACAGAAGTGTTTTCTTCGCAGACTATTAGTATTACTTTAAATTTATTCAGCACTATCCCCAGTTGAACCTCAGAAGATGGCTCTTTGCTAGATTAACTAATAACTGAGCCACAAACAGAACCAGGTAAAATACTGACAGCTGTATAACAGCTCAACCAGCTAAATTGGCCACAATTTCTTCAGTGAATGTAGAAACACGCATTCTGGGTTTTCAGCAAACACATATGCTGGGTTTTCTGTAAACATCAGCCCCATGGCTTCCAGTATGATTTGTTGATCAGTTAAAAATCCACCAAGGCTGTTGAACTTCAACTGAAGTGTCAAAATAGCTGAAAATTCTAATTCCTCCATTTTCCATGGGGAAATTCAAAGGATTGCTGAGATGGTCATGACAATTCAAAAATCACATGGATCAGAAAACATATCACATCAACCATTTCATTTCTGCCCAGCAAAAAAAGTGTTCCTGTGGCTCCTGCAGAATCCATCCCCAGCATCCGCCACAGGGAGCCAAAGGCTCAGACCAACAGCTGGCATCACCACTGCATTTCCTCACTCCTGTTACCAGGGACAAAGCTCTCTATACTGGGCATTGCTGGTAACTGGATTAGCAGTTTCAGGCACATCCAGGAGTTCCCACCACATGTTATCTTATGTATCTTTCATATCAATGTGCAAGATAAAGAGCAAACACTGCTGGCTTGAGAAAGGAATACAAACAAGAGCATTTCCCAAGCTTTGCAAAATTGGTGACCATAGGGGCCACTTCAGTAGCAACACACTCCCACACTGGCTTGGGCAACAGGAAAAAGTCCCATAGCAGCTTTTGGAAACAGGGCATGGGAATTATTACTCACAGTGTTACAAGGACTTTCACAAGGTTTTTATTCTCACTTGAAGAAAGTCAAAGCAGTTTCTTAGTTGCATGAAGTTTATATTCCCTCACCCCCTAAAAGGGCTAAACTACACCTGCATTTTAAAGTGACATATAGAAAAAAAAACTACTGATTAACAGAATCACACTTTTATAGGGCAGACACATTGTTCAAACATTGCTTGAGAACAGTGTTGTAAAGACATTTTCTATGAAGCACAACATATTAGGAACAACACAGAAGTTCTGATATACAGCTAGTCCAGCACATTTTGTGTAATAAGCCGTTTAAATTAATAACACACTTTCACACTAGTTCAGCATCTTTTGAACCTTTGTAACCATGTTTGGAAAAACAAATACTATTCAATACAAAGTCATAAGAATCATCAGCCATGTGTACAACATTTGATCACTTCAGAGTCCATGTATTAATACATTCATGACTTATAAAAGGCAGACACTTGCACAAATCATTAACCTAGATTATTAACTGTTACAGCACCCAATAGCTTGCTCATGGTAATAGCTACCTATTCTACCTTGTATTACTGTGGTCACACCCCTCTGTAACATGCCCATAATGTGTTTATAACTTGGAACAGTTCATAAATGACTTATAAAAAATCTTAAAATAAAAAATGCCCCCATATCTCTTTTTTTTTAAACCATCTGGGCTCTCAAGACACAATATGTGAAAGTACAAAGCAAAGACAAAAACAATATACATCTGATTTTAAGATGACAGATGAAGAAAAAGGGCTTTTGTTGTTAAAAAAAAAATATGTATATATACAAGGTATTGACTATTCTCAAGCTAACAGTGGAACAGTATGAACAAGTGCATAATTTTATGTAGTCTTAAATGAAGCGCAGTTGGAAAAGTGACAGTTTATGTATAATTAACTGAACTGCAGTGAACGTAAAAACAGCATCACACTTTCAGTCAGTACAATCACTTACCAATTTCAGCAGGTAGTTGCTTGATTTTGTTCTCTCGTATGCTAAGCATGGTGAGCTTTGACAAGTTTTTGATATCCTTTTCCACAGTAGTTATACGATTAAAGCGCAGGTACAGGGTGGCGAGGGAGCTTAGCCTGTACACCACCGAGGGGATTTCTCGCAGTTTGTTATGCCGCAGGTCAAGCATGCGCAGTTTCTTCAAGTTATCAAGAGAGTCAGGCAAACTGGTGAGTGAGTTTTCACTCAGAGCCAGTGTCACCAGGTTCACGAGGCAGCCCACCTCTGCCGGTAGGCACTGCAGTTTGTTACTGTATAAATAAAGTTCTGTTAACTGCGTCAGCTCTTTGACAGCTGATGGAAGCAAGTGTATAGACCTCTTGGACAAGTCCAAGCGCATCGAATTCTCCTCCCGGCATTTATTTAGCTCTTTGATCACTTCAGCATTGCTGGATTTTTTGCGAGTACCTGTGGCAGGATTAGGTCTTTTTATCGTATTGTCCACTGAAAAAGCTACCCCAGGCTGCGTGCTACTGGAGTCCTTCTTTCCATCTTTGGCATCTTTCCCTTTGGTCTTAGGCTCCTTTTCTTTGCTCTCTTTCCCAAATCCTCCAGAGGCCTTAGCCTCCTTCTCCCTTTCTTTTGATGATTGGACTTTAGGATCCTTCTCTTTACAGTCCTTCTCTTTTCCTAGATTACTACTCATGGTGACTCAACGTTCAGCAAGCACTGCATGAAATCTGTTTGTGAAGTCCACAAGAACAATCCAATGCTGAGGCAACAAGGATCCTTAAAACATGCAAGTGTTGAGCCCAGGGGGGAGCTTCAGAGGTGTGACACCCATTTGCTACATATTGGTTCTGAAGGCACTCTTTCCTAATCCTATGACCAGGAGATTCAGCTGTAGAGATCAGGTCAAATGCTCCGTATCAGTATTTCTGGAACATAGAGAAGAGAAGCCAAAGTTAGTGTAAATATAAAACTTCCAGTTAAATATTGAGTGTTTCTACATCAAGCCTGTGCTCACTAACTCAGGTTAATGATTTGTTCTTCTGTTCAAATGTCAATGAAAAACCCAAGGCTAAGCCAAAAATACTACACATATTGCTCACAATATGGGTCCACTGTGGTACAAGAACTGTACTAACTAGTATATGTGAGGGAAGAAAAATCAGAATTCTTAAACATAATACTGCCTTCAGTACTACATTTGAGTCACCATCTTATGTCTTACCTAGTTCTTACAATAACCTCCTGGTCATCAACATCAATATTCTCTCTTCTCTCAATGTCCAATCAGCCAATAAATATCTGCTATAATTTTAAGTGCCTGCCTCTTCAAAGAAACCCACACAGACTTATTCTTTCAGCACAAAAGAATCTCAGTTCAATCTACAGTAAAATCTAATATGCTCAGTAACACAAACTTTGCCTTGAGCTCTCTCTTCTGACCAGCTCTGAACCACAGGTCTCTGTTTTTCGTGTGGAGCAGAACGTCCTCACCAGCTTCACGTGCTCTGAAGAACCAAGCACAAGGATTTTTAAAATACACCTATCAAAAAGTCAGCCCAAAGCCCAGAAGAAATAATATATTATGCTTCAAGATACGCAAAATTATGAAGGAATTTCTCTAGGGAGTAGGACACAATGTATCTTTACCATATCTTGAATTTTCCCCCTCAATGACTACAATGCAGCCTAGTAAGTGAACAGATATCTCAAACCCCTAAAGAACCATTTACATTTTCACAAAATCATCATGCATCATGGAAAGTAGCTTTTCATGTTTCAATTCAAAACACATGACATGCCCAAGAACTTCATGATTCTGAGGAATGTGGAAACGTTTTTGAATGTATCTTTGTGGAAGAAAAATAAACAATCAATGGCAACAATAATTTCATGTCTCCATATTAGTCCACCTTTAACTTTGATATGAAGTATCCAATGCTGAAGAAAGGTCCCTTGTTTCCCAGACACCTTGTTTAAATACTCTTAAAACCTTCACAGGAACTGTGTCACTGTCCTGGCATTCCAATTTCTGCACAAGTTAGTTCATAAAGCTTGTAATCAAAATCAATTAAATAATATTTTGCATATTTAAGCCATCAGCAAGTACTATAAATACAAGCCCAAAATTGCCTCCAGCTCCTGTGCTCTGGACAACTATGTTGTAATGGACCACGGCTGAATGCTAGCAGCAGTAAGCAAAAACAGTTTTTAACTTGGAAATTTTCTGCACTGTTGAGTTTTCTAAAGCAGCACATGCCAGTTCTACACTGTATCCTTAAGATTTCCACACAGCTTTTACACCATCCATTAATTTGACCTCTCCTCAAGATTACTAACCTCACCAGATTATATTTAAAACTTCTTCTTAGCAATGTATAATCTACATGCTCGTAAAATGCCAGTAATAGGACATGTAATGACTCCCGATGCAAAAACACAGCTGACTAAAGGGTGGGAGCCTAAAAGGCTGGACGAAGTGTTTTCATTATGAAACAGTAACACAAAGAATCAAGAACTAACACAGTTTCTGAATGCCAATAATACACAGAAAAGAGAGGGGTAGCAGCGCCACAACAGCTACTGCTCCTCATCCAGTTTCCAGAGTGCAAAATACTCAAAGGGCTGCTGCTCTCTTGAGCTTTCAATTTAATCAAATTTAGGACCCACCAAGAGATTTGTTTCATTTCTTATGTGCACAGCAGCTGGAGGAGGTTTAGAAAGAGCCTCAGAAAGGAAAGACTGCTGGAGATTAGTGCTGCTGAAAGCAGCTCGGCAGTGCAAGTGCTCCAAATAATCTGCACACATTTCACTGTCTTGGTTAGCAATAACTTTAATTGTACCTAGAAAGAAATTAAATGCTCAACTTCACATAAGTTGCTCTACATGATCTCTACTGCAGTTCATTCAAGCTGATGGGGTTACTCACATAAGTCAAACATATATGTAAACTTTTGGTGGGCATGAGTATAATAACATATACTACAGAGGAAGTTAAATATGTTTCAAAAGGTTATGCATATTTTTCAAGCCCTTTCAGTTAAAAGGACAAGAGTCACCATCAATTCTAAACCACAGTCAAACAAGCATTCATTGTATCTCAAAAGGAGAGTTTCTTTTAGAGATATTTTTAGCAAAAGGAAATTAAGTGAAATTAGCTAGTTCTGCCAACTACTTCCATTTTCCAATGCTGTTCAAACTGACTTCCTGTCAATATTAATTGACTTAAAAACATTTAACTATTATGTCCTGGAGAACTTGGAAAATTTAAGACTCTTGCTTGGCACAGTATGTGAGGGAAAAAAAACTTTTAGAGACGTTAAGGAAAATAATCTCTTCCCTGTTCCGAATATTACTTTTTTAAAGTAAAATATTTGTAAATAGCTATAAATAACCAACTTCAGAGTTTTGATCCACTCCTCCTGATGTCTGGTGAACATAAACCAGATGTTTATTTAGTTTTTTCTTTCATCTATAACTGATGAAACTTCAGAAGCAGAAGCAACTTCAGCCTAAACTGTATCACCTTCCTTACTGTCTGGAAAAGAGGAACACATTTGCCTTGTAAATTTTAATGATTTTTTTTTAAATACGTACAAGTAATTGAAAAGAGACAACCGTTTTTCTGAGCAATACAACCTAAAACATTTATGCAATAAATGCTTTATTAAAAGTGCAGTAATGTAGGAACATTTTGCAGTTCTAGGAATAACACTACAGTAATTACTGCAATTTGGCAATATGAATACCGATGTTTCCTGGTCACTATCTAACACAGTATGAGGCTTGAGATAAAGGATTTCAGCCAACTGCTATTCAAGTAAGGCTGTAAAAGCCTTAACTGTCTCCTACCCACTACTGCAAAGCAGTGGGACCCCCCAGAACAGGCTGCTCCCCACATGAATTATTCCCAGCAGTCCCTCACTTCCCAGAGGATGTGTTCAAGTGTCTTGTGACTTGTAATTATATGAAAGTCTCCTGTGAGTTCACAGAGATGGCTTGAAGAAAAAAATCATTAAATGAAATAAAGAGTCTCCCACAGCTGAAACATTTCCCTCTCAAGTGACCAGGCTAACCAACAGCCTTCTCTGCCAAAGGAAAATCACTGTGGCACGTAGTCTTACAAAATGGTCACTTTATAGCTCCACCTAAACCCTTACTGGTTCCCCTTCTGTGTTTCAGTAGTCAAACCAGGCACTCCAAACCATAAACATTTCTGATATTCTAAGCATGTAATATCTAAGGCATTGTTTTCACCTAAGTGTAACACATTACACTCAACCATAACAGAATTTTACTTCTGTAATGTAGCAAGAGACATACAGGCCTGCATTTTAAAAGAAATTCTTTTACTACATATAGAACTTTTTATGACAACAGGAATGATTTTTCTCTTCATTCTGTGTTTGTACTAAACTTAACCCACACCATGGCTAAGGCTTTTCAACCTAAGAGCAGAGGATCATTCCAAATTTAAAACGAGTCGAAGAAATAAGGAATCAGCTCATACTTGACACTGGAGTAAGTAGACAATTATTCTACTACATAACAATAAATAAAATGTTCTGAGATTGCAATTCTTATCTAGGTATTTCTGATTAGTCAGCCCTGAGTGATTCTTAACAACAAGGCAGAGTTCAAATGCTATCTGGTAATTGCAGCAACACCTCTTCACAAACAAACACACACTTAAAAAAATCTACCTTGTTAAAAGTATTTACCTTTTAATTAGAGCAGCATGGGATACATCAAAAACATTTCATATTCCAGTACACCACAAAGATGAACACATCAATAAGCAATGGATTTAAAGCTTAGCCCAAGTGGCTACAATGAATTTCCATTTTCAATACCACACATGCAAAAAAAAAAAAAAAAAGCCAACCCAAAAAAACCTCAACCACCATAGTCACTACTTTCATTTGGAAACCCAAATAGCTTAAGCCAACGAGTCACTTGCAAACAAAGCACATTCTCTCCTACAATTTGCTAGCTTCAAACATCTGACCTACAGAGTTTTCATCTGCCTAAGTGCATTTCAGCTTCTGCCACTGCAGCCACCACGGACCAGCTGGGAGCAAACTGCTGAATCAGTCACCAGTGGTTGCACAGCTCCTCTAAACACAAAACCTCACTCAGAGGTATGGAGATGGCAAGGGAACAACCAGCCATCACTCCAGCAGAGATCAAAAACCGCCTCATCTATCTCAAGAAAAGCAGTGCTCCTGAAATATGCCAGCTAGACAGCTTCTCTACTTTGGGAAGAAACCTGTTATTCCAGAGTACAGGGTGCTCAATGGCAGCAGGGCAATACTGTCATGGTGCCAGCTACCCTGGTTGGCTTGTTCAATAGAGAAGGCTGACCATCAAATTCATCTCAGTCCTGTAAGTGGATGGCCAGCAGATGGTCGTTCACAGACTACAATTCAGCCTGATTTCAGCACCCCAGGATGTGACACAGCTTTCACCCTAATCCCCTCTCACGCTGAGGGAGCGGCTTGTTCACTGCAGGCACAGCCTGAGCCTGTGGAGCTGGGTAAGGAGGAGGCCTGGGCCCTGACAGCCCTCCAAGCCCTTCAGAACATCTTCATCTGCCACAGGACTGCAGCCAAGAGCATCCCCACTGTTTGCTGCTTCCACGGCTGCCAAACAGCCGAGCACAACCCAGCCTCACATTCCAGCAAAACCTGGGGGTCGAGGGAATGACTGAGCAAACCTCAGTCCAAGGGGGCAACAACTGCATTTAGACCCTCTCTAAGGGCTTCCTTGGGCTTCACTTGTGGTGTCTTAAATCTGCAAGCACATCTGTAACTACAGGCACCCAATTATAAACCTATGTGCAGTTACACCTGAGTAATTATAAATAAGCAAATGAGTTCCTAAAGATTTTGAAGGTTGATCATTGTGTGCTTGCAGAACCAGGCAGATCTCCCAGGACATCCCATCCCAGCTTCTGACACAATCATGTGCCCTTCCAGGGCAAATGGGCAGGCACACGGACATCACTGCTGGGTTTGAAGCTTTGGAATCCATCTTTTCAGTCACTGGTCACCAGCTTTGCTGCTCCCTGGAAGTATTTCCCTGCACTAAGTGCCAGGTCACGTATCAAAGTCCAGAGCAGTTGGGACAAAAAGACTCCACACTTACAGACAGAAAGTCACCTACGCCTTAAGTTCCTAGGAGGCAGAAATAATCTTTTGTGCCCTGCCTTTGAACTCACCTAGCAAGTACAAAAATATACATACTGTGATTCATTCTGTGTGCTCCAACATTATTTTTATGAAGCACTCCCTCTTCTTCTCTCTTGCAGGAACAAAAACCCACTAGCTTTTTGGCCAAGTTATAAAATACCATTGCATGTTTTTGTAGAAATAGACTCCAAGAGCAAAGAATTCTGCTAACTCCATAGAGCAGCTTATTTTAATATGTAAAAAAGTACTTTCTGCACGTGTGCCCCTCCAGCATGTACCTTTTGAGCTGCATGTCTCCATTTCCATGGTAACTCACTGTATCAGCAGGCTGTGTAATCCTGCATAACACAAGAAATTTGAAAATCCTAACTTTCTAGATAAAACAAATTTCCAGGATTTAGTGCAGGTTCTAATATTTCTTAAAAGAGTCATTCTAAATGGATTTACTAGTCTAGGAGAACCCAGTTCTTGTTTTTGTGACCATACCACATATCTATCTAGTGGCATACAACCTTCTGCAAGACCAAGTGCTCCCAATACCCTCCTTTGAATAAAGATCACCCACTTGTACCAAAAATTTCATTTCCAATATAAAACAACCTTTCACTATTACCACTACACAGCACCCAGACACAACTATTCAGATCCCTCAACAGCTCCTGTAAACAAAGGAAGCAACCTGCCACACACTGTTTTGTTACAAATTTGACAGAAAATGGCACTGGTCCCACCAAAGGTGATGATACAAACTACAAACCAGCATCAAATATTTTTCGTTCATTCATCATTTCCTCTGAGCAATAAAAACAACTTATCAAAATAAAACCTACTAAAAAGGAGACTAAACATGAATGACAAGCAAGTTAGAAAGTAAACACAAAAACAAAGCAACAGCAGAGTTACATATTACCTACTAATTATCTATATTATCAACAAATCAAGTTATGTTGATATTTCCTACAGAAATTGGGACAAAGCACACACAAAACCCCATCACAGCTAAACAAAGAACAATTACTATCTAGGGTAGCATCCCACCCTGGCCCCTAACAGCAACACATGATTAGCTACCAAAAATCTTGTTTATTGTAGCAGATCTCTATTTATCTCTGAATTTGATGCAGTAAGTTTGCTCACCTTCTTCAACACGCTTTTCTGTAATAATTATGATATTTCACAAAGTTCAGTGCTGGATGATTCTCAGTCCCTCAAATTCTCATAATTAGTGACTGTAAGTCACTGGATCATTTCGCAGAGGAACACTATGATAGGAAAAAAAACTCCTACCTAAAAACCAAATTGTGTTTTAAACACAATTCTCTACATGAAAAGGAGCAATGACACTTAACCTTCTATGTTCTAGCAGACAAAGCCACAATAACTACATTATGGCAGCTCAGCACTGAACAATATCTGGCCTCTCTTCAATTTTTTATTGTTTTTAGCTAAAATTATTTGCAGTTCTTGATCTTCAGTTAAGATGACAAAAGCCTGGACATATTTGTTTTATTGAACACCTAGTTTAAATATAACTAATGCATTGAAAAGGAAATCTGCAGTAACATTTACTTTTCAACTAATGTTGTGAGTTTGGAAGATATAGAAGTGTCTGTCAAAGTCCAAAATAATACTTTGCCCACAAGTTTCCAATTACACACATCCTCACCTTTAAAATCATTAACATATTTTGGAACTGACCAGTTCTTGGAAAATAACTAGCTCCTTGAACAGATTAGCATTCTTTCCAGAGAAAAGATAACAACCACAATCAGCATCAAATTTGCTACAAGTGTACACTTCTGCTTCATTACAACTAAGTTAAATAAAATTTATTTGAAAATTGCACAATGATCACCTAGAGTTGTTTCTTTAAGACAGCATATTTTCCCAAAAGTTTACATTAAATATTAGAGGAAACCAAAACAAATGTAGACTATTCTGAATGAAAAGTCAAAAAATCTACACATTTTCCCCCATTACTGCTTAAGCAGTGCTCTTTCCAGTGAGTTTTTTTGTTTGGTTTTGTAATCTAACTCTTTCAGATAAATGCATCTTACCTGGTGAAAGCAAACTAATTCAGGCCAGGTTTACATATATATATTGAGAGAGAGAGTGAGAGAGAGAACACAAATTGCTGTGTTTCAGCTAACTAGGTATAAGTTAAAATACTCTCATCTAATTTCTCCAGCAATCATTTGCCTAAACATGATGTGACCAACCACTTCTGCCATCCAAATACTCAGATGCAAGAACTAGAAACTGTCCAAGAGAAATGGTATTTTTCCTGTATTATGTGTGCCCACTCCAGCTGGAGTCTCATTTTTAACTGCTACATTTCTGAGCTTAATTGCATTCTGCCCACTCAGTTTCAAATGGCTTTTGCATTATTCCCTTCCTGTCCTCACCCTCTTATGCTGCATTACTGCACATGGTTAAGCAGATTACCACATTCCAATGGGCACTACATTCCAATGGATTCCATGTTCCTGCACCACTGCTTGAAACGATGCTCAGCCACAGCTGGAGAAGCCAAAGCAACTCAGAAATACCTTGGGGAACTTCACAAATTAATGGCACCATGGAAATGCAGGCTCATTATACACCCTCAGGAGGTGATGAAGACCAAAATTACTCCCAAGCCTGTTTCAAAGCTTTCAACTGCCTTCTCCCATTGTGCATAACAGAATTAAACACAACGACATAAAGCAGTGAAGGATTATTGAAATAAACAGATGCAGTCCATAGGTGATTCAGGTAGCCCTGCATAGAGCCAGGGCTCTGTGGCAAAGGCTTCTTCAAGCATGTTGATCTGTATAAGATTTCACTCCTTCAAGCTGACATTTGCCAGCATCTGCCTGCCAGCCCTCAGGGTTTTTTGGATTGTTTTGGGGTTGGAGAGAGGGACCTTGAGGGAACATAAGAACAGAGGGAAAAGATAAGATAATTTACTTGGTTCAACTGTTTGCTAGAGTAACAGCCAGTAAAAGCACATGGCTTTGTTCAAGTTGAAGATAATCTTAACACCAATTTTGTAACTATGGCATTTTTAGTTTAGATTAGGGACTTCAAATCTATTACAATGTTTGGTGCCACAGTGAATTTCACCACATATTCACTCCTGGCCACTCAGTCTAATAAGAAAAGGAGTTCCTGTGGCAACAAAGCTCTGAGCATTTCATACAGCCCCAGCCTGCTTCACCTCCTCAACATCAACAGCTTCTGATACAAGGCATTCCCACAGAACAAGTCAAACCCAGAGGGGCCAAACAGGCCTCTCCTTTCAGCTGAGACACCCTCTACTGTCCTCCCCACCTTCCTCTGGGTCATAGCAGCCACACAGAGGAAAAAGCTCCTGCCAGGAGCACAGGCAAGCTGAGAAACAGGCAGGAGCTGGAGCAAGAACAAGGACGGGACGCTGGCAGGCACAGGTGATGGGCAAGAAGCAACTGATAAGAAATTCTACAAAACAGAGTATCACAGCCATAAAAATATTGAGAAAATTATCAGTCAACAGGCACCACTCCTGCTCCTACACACTGCCTGGAAAAGGGGTCTTGGAGATGGCAAAAGTATGTAGTGACTGGAGAGGTATTAAACACACTCTGACAAGTATGGTCACCTACAGCACTGGAAGCCATCTCATTCACACCAACCTAATTCTGATTGCTTTATATTGAAAACTTAATTTTCATAACTTCTTAGGAGTATTTTTATTTAGCTTTTTACATCTTTTCTTCCCCACTCAACATTGAATGCATTAGCATTACAAAAAACCCAAAAACGACAGCATTTGAATTTATTGCAAGTTCATCCACATTCTTACAGATTCCCAAGATGATCCCAGAGATTTCTTTCCCAGGATAGCAGAAAAAAGTGAAAAAAACAAGGATGAGAAATAAAGCTCTGTTCACCTTCCTGTACAGAACCATGAAATGTCCAAATCTACCATGAATACTCTTCATCCTCACCCCCACTGTCACAGAGCCTGATGCACAAAGCACCCTCAGCCTCAGCACTGAATATTATTCTGCTCATAACTTTGAGCCCAATTAAAAGATCATTTCACATATACTAACAATTCTGGAAAACACATGATAAATTGGGTCCTTTCACAGGAACAAGATGTTTTCCTTCAAAAGAAAAAAAAAGTAAAAAGAAAACCACTATGATCCCTTCCAAGCAGATTCTTCAAAATCTGTTCAGATGAGGCATCCTTTTCTTTCAAAGAAAATACCCCAAAATGTCTTCATTTACAATTTTCCTAGAAACAGTGAAAAACATGATTTCTGCTTGTCAAAAATCAGTTCAGTGATAGACTCTTAGCACACTTGAAAGGCTTGTGTACTGCAGAAGTAAAAAGTAGCAGCAGTGCTAACCTGAAAAATGTCATGGAAAAAATTTAGATGCAATCTCAATATAACAACATTGTATAAATATTGCAACAATACCTTTTACCTCACCACTTTCCAAAAAATTAAATAAGATAATGGAAATCTGAAAAAAATTATCAATAAGCAGGCTAGCTTAGAGCTATCACTATCCTAACAAAATTAAAATCAAAATTGTACTATATGCCTATTTATACTGAATAGCACTTTTGCACCTTACTGGCCTTTCTTTCAGACAGAAAACAGATGTCATAAATGTCTGGATAATTCAGCAAGAAAATGTGTTTGTGAACATTTAAAATGCAACCTTCACAGCAGCTCAGGTACAACAGTGTCTCACCAGGCCTGCTGGTCTCCAGATATTTGTGCCTTGCAGAATCTGTTCCCATTGAGTGAAAGGACCAGAGGATTGCACTGAACTCTGCAAGCTGAGAACAGGTGATTCCCTGCATTGGGAGTGCTCACATCTGCTCCTCTCTGACCTGCACAGAGGTGAGGATGCTCTCAGCTCCTTGCAGAGTGACCCTGACTCAACCTTCAACTAACAGCTCAACAAAGTGATGGAGCCTTAATTTTTGCACTAATGCACAGGGCAGGAGAGGGGTATTTCACCCACCTAAGTGACACTCACATGAGTTGTACAGGTTGAGCCAACTCTGATTAAAAGACAGTGAATCGTTCTCAAACCAAGTGTAATCCAAAAAGTATTAGACATATGCTCAAAGCACTCAGAAAAAATATACAGCCTCACAAATTGACTTGAAGGACTGAACAAATTTTAGTATGACAATATGCTCCAGAACAATATGTTCAAAATGAGGGTACTAGATATATATATATCTGAACAGTATGAGAATACTAGGAAAATATCAGATGATGTGAGAACAGAGCTCCTGAACAGAAAGAATAAGAAACTAAAACACTGTAGAAACACTGTACCTGAAACTCTAAAAACAAATAAATAAAAATCAGTTTAACAAAGAAGTTGATTAACTAATTTTAACTAGTACTTGCTACCTGCTTGTTCCTTTTTTACTTAACCATTCTCAAAATGGTGAGTGAGGAAGAAAAAAAAAATCACAGGAATGACACTTCCAAGGAAAACATAAAGGATGAGAAAAAGAGGGCAAACACCAGTATGGGTAAAAGAGAGATGAGAACCACCAGCACGTACCTCAAGTGAGACAGGAGTACTGGGTACAGCTGCAAGGAACTCTGACAATGTACAGGAATAGAGGAAGAGCAGTAGCAGACAGACAGACAGACACAGACAGGACATCAGAACTGGCCAAGCAGGATGTGTGGAGCAGGACCTGAACTGCTGTGAGCCCTGCAGCAGGGCACGGTCAGTGCCACCCTCCCAGCCAGGCACAACATGCCAGAGCTATTCCTCCATCCCACCAAACCCTGTTCCAGCCCTCCCTTTGCTGCAAGGCAAGAAACAGTCCAGTTGAATCCAGTATTTTATTCCTATCTGGGGCTAAAGGATCAGCACATGTCTGAGGAAACCTCCTCCCCACCAGCCCCCAGCTCCTGTGATTCTTGGGCATAAGGTTGTGCAAACAGGGGCAGCTTCTCTCCCCCACAATTCCTCCTTCCTCCACCCTTCTTACATTCTCTGACAATAATTCTTCAGTCAGGAGGTGGAGAAGTTGCAATCTCAAGAGCTGAATATCAGTGTGTACTGCACAGATTCCTACCAAACCAAAAGCTTCTGTAATTCTTACAGAGTACCATAACTAGTCTGACAGTTGTCAGTACTAGCTTAGTATTCACTAGCTAGTTAAATGATTCTTGCTTTCTAAAGCTAAATTTGATCTGTGCTTGTGAGGACTACAAGTTGGAAACATGACTGAGAGAAAAAGGTTTAACCACAGCCTCTGTTTTTGACACACTGTGTGCTGTCCTCTAACTCCTAAATTCTTCATGTCAGATCTGTGCAGATGATACTATTGCACTGCTCATTTTTCTCACAACCAAATTTTAGCTTATTTTGCAGAGCAAATAACTCTACCACTAAATCCAGACCAGATGATCCCTGCCAACACTCAGACTCATCACTGTGGGCTGCATTACAGCATGATCTTACACAGCACCATCTTGTTCCTACTTCTAGCATTTATCAATAAATTATTATTTTGATTCAGGAGCTCTTCATCTCTCTCCAGAAGAATGCAGTGTCTTCAAGGGATGCTTCTACAGGTCCACTTCTCATATTTATAAACAAACCATAACTGTAGGAATCTGCTAGAAAATTGTCTATGCCCTTCATCCTTTAGTCATGCTACCATTATGCCTAGATGGGACTACAAAGTGCTATCTAAGAAAAAATTCAGTGTCAAAGTATTTATTGCCCAGATAGCCCTTCCACCTGTCCTTTAGAAACAGGAAGCAAATCATTGCCCTGCAAGGTAGTTCTGGCCTGTGGACTGCTTCCAAGCCATGCTGCCCTGCATGCTCCAACATATTAGTCATGCCTGCATATACAATAAATGAAGTTGCTAACAGAGAGATACAAAAGAATGAACGTTAAATAAAAAAAGGGAGGTAACACAGCAAATCCAAATTGGGCTGAAAAAAAATACCATCTGTTCCAGTCAAAATTTCTTCCTCATCTGTATTATCATCAGGAGCTCTCCATTTGTTATTTATTATTTCTAGATACTGTTTCAAATTTTGCAAAATTTTATGGAGGTTTGCATAAAAGCCACATTACTTAATTCAAGCACCACTAGTTGCCACCAAAAGTACCAAAACAAAGTTGGGAGTGATCCACAAGTAACTTTGGTAAACTTCACAATGTGCAAAGAAATTCTCCCCACTCCCTTTACATGTATGTATGTATATATACATACATATATGTATGCATATATAATTATAATTGCATCATAACAACTACTGTCAGCATATCAGAGCATCTCGTACTGAAAAGTGACCCTTAAGGCAAGTGACCCCTAAAGGCAAATGAAAAGCTTGACCTAAAAGAACACTTCCTTGCACTGGCTAATTACTCTGCTCTGTGATCACCTGTTTAAGCTTTCATTTGTCACTGCTATTCAAGCTGGGACATTTTATTTACATTTGGCTGCAAGCACTAGGCAGTGGTAAAAGCTGCACATTAATAATGATACTAATAATCGAAACCAAGCAGTAGCCTTGGATGAAAAGTGCCCATGATCACAGGAGGTCAGGAAAAGGGCCATGCAACCAGCCTCCCACATCTGACTGACAAGAGAACTTACAGTGCTCACTAGCTGGTAATTAAGAGTTTTGGCAGCAAGGAAAATGAGAATCTAAATGAATCCTAAATGCTGCGATTCTGGACTAATCATCTCTGTAATGCATTAATAACTTTATTTTGAAGTAGCTACCTGAAAAGTTGTCAAAAACTGGTGAAAATATTATTTTCAGCATAATTCGTTCTATTCTATTAATCAGGTTCTGCCCATTTACTTTTGGTAACTGAAGAGCAGCACATTTGTAGATGATGAATACATACACACACCTGAAGTACTTCTGGAAGATCCATCAAAGCAGAACCCCACAAAAGAAAACTTGTTAATTAGTTCCTGAGTTCCTAGCCTCATTTAGTTATAAACCAGGCTATACAACACTGAATTTACATAAAAATCATAACTAAGATATACCCAGAGCTGTTACTGATCTCACCCTCCACTACTGGAGAAAGCTGCTTAGACAGGAAAGAAAACTGAATCCTGGAAGAGATTTAAAGAGTCTCAGCAGTAATTTTACACTCTGCACCCAGAAAACTTGAAATTCAGTCCATGAGCTTTTACAGCCACATACAACCCAAGCAGAACTTTTTGCTCACATGACATACAAGTCACTGCTCTATCACTGGAAAAATGCATGAGAAAGTTCAGTTCATTATTAATTTCTATTTAGAAACAGCAATTTGAAAGTGGCACTGACGTAGAAACTTTCCATGCTCTCTCCCCCTACTTTTATTAGAAAACTTTATACTTTTGGACTTGCAAACAGAGTAATTCAATGATGGAAGCATACCAGTGACTTGAAAAAGTTCAGGCATGCACACATACCTGAATGTGTGCATTAAAATGAATGGGGGCAGGATACCTCACGTTACCTCAGGATAGGGGAATACAGACAAGCAGCAGCAATGAGTAGCTCTCATGCTCTGTACACCCTTCTGCCTTGCATTAACTTGCTTCTGTGTCACAAAAAAAGACATTTACAGCCAAGATTAAAAACAAATATTCTGGACCATTTCTTTTTGTTGGAAGGTATTTCAACTATTAATTATGTAGTTCAAAGATTAAGAGGGAGCAAAAGTCATGTTGTAAAAGTACACAGCAATGTGAAAATCAGTAGTAGCAGCTCTCAAGCATACTTTTAGATTACCATGGTATACAACTGATCAGCTTATATTAAATACTTCTGAAAGACAGACAGCAAGCTGGCCCAGAGAACCAACAGCATGCAAACTGTGAAAGTCTCCCTGCTAACACAAAGCAGGTTTAAGCGGAAAAAATAAAACAAACCAGTTTCAGTAGACACTGAAAATCACAGGACTGAAAGCTGTGACAAACACAGATTTCTCATTCCAAGACTTTACAGGTTGAGAACACAAAGATTTGCCTACAGAGACTGAGGGTGTGTGTCCATACACCATGAGCCTTGAAGTTGAGATCACCTTTCTTTTAGCATTTTTAACACATTAAGAAATAAGAGGTCACATACAGACTACAACCATTTCAGGATCCTTTCAGGACACATGACTACTTGTTACCACACTGTACATTCAAAGATGCAACACACCGTGGTCCCCACAGCCAAAGATCTCACTGCAGCCATGGTTTTGTGCTCATTTGCCTTTCTCCACCTTCCACTTGGCTGGGAGGAGTGAGGAATTTGGGGTTGGGATCCACCTCTGTTCCTCAACCATGGTGAGCTTGGTGTCTCCAAGCCACCTCCTAGGACTGGGTTTCAGCTCCCACTGCTCGCAGGAGGGAAGGCAGAGCTATCCCACTGCCATTGCTGCTGGTAAAAAATCTCCCCTGCAGTTTGTGCCTTAATTGTTCTAATTCAAAAAGGATAGTGCACATCATATATAAAGGTAAGAAAGTTTACTCAAGACTATAAAAGGCTACAAGGTCTTTTTGATACTGCAACAGCAAATTCAGAAATAACTATGGTTTTCTCAGGGCTTCTGAAGCAGAACACCTCACCAAAGGCAAATGCACATCTTGAGATGTGAGCAGCTGCTCCAGAAGAGAAAAACTAGTTCCTTGTTCTCCTCTCTTTTATTTTTATACAACCTGATTTTGAGAAAAACATTTGGGTTTTCGTTACCACAGGAGGGCAGGAGCATGTAACACTCCTGTCGATTTCTTCTTAGAGACAGCAGAACAAACAGTGGGAGCTGGAATGCAGAAAGAGCCAAGTCAGAGACCCGGAGCGTGATGAAAATTCAGTCCTACCAGCGGAGTTAACTGCTTGTTAATGAAGGCGTATGCATCCCATCTGCTGACTACAGAAGAGCTGGAACGGTTTCAAAAACAGCCCAAGACAGACATACCATCAAATATGTGATGTGAACGCTGTGATCCATACTCAGAAGTTTACCCCACGGATTTTGGCAGGGCTGAGCACAGCCCCAGACACACACGGGCACTGAGGCGACAGGGCACGAGCTGTGTCCTTGTCACACGTTAGCTGTCACTGCCCGGTGAGAACAGGAATCCTTCCAGAGGAATCTGTTTATTCATTAATTCTGATTTCAGGAGAAAGTTCTGGCTTGCACCCAGCAGCTAATTGGTTCAATAAACAGCATCTCGGTTTAGAAGAAGAAAACATGATACTACAGTGAGAACATGTAACTGAAACCTCGATATCTGGGTATGACTTAGAGCTTCTCCAAAGAGCTGCACTGCAAAGAGATAAGTTTTAAAAGACAAGACAGGATACAGCCTAAATGCAAGAAACAACTACAAACATTTATCTGAAGACTTATTATGGAGAAGAGAAATAAAAAATTACTCTTGTAAAAATGTCCCTAATGATGACCTAAAACACAGAAAATATATTTATGGATGAAATTATGGGGGGGGAAAATCCACTTTGTTGAATTTAAATTCTGAATTACAACTCATAGGTATAATATTTAAACTTTTGTACCCTCTTAGCTAGGCCTGCCACACATGGTATGCTATAAAGAAAGCTGCCAAACAATTTTTGAGTATTCCAAAAAACAAATACGTAGCCCACCATGAAAAACAAATTTGATTACCTGAAATCTGTGATCATCTGCACACTGTCAGAGTTCAAAAGACCTGGACAGATTTACCAAAACAAAATCTGCTGCACTAAAACAAGCTCCCCGGTATTTCCATTTGTGCTATTTACTAATACGAATTTCCCTTTCCATGAAATCTAAAATTTTAAATTCAATAAAGCTCATGCAACTTCCATTATTATAAAATTATCTTTAATAAGTAATATTTTTGGTTTTGTAAGTACTGAACAATAGCCATCAGATTTGAAGAACTATTAGAAAAGCAATTGTCACAGATTTAACATATTAACAAGAACATTTGAGCTGAGGCTTCATTTAACCTATACATCCCTTCAATAAGAAATTAGTGCAAGTCACTCCAAATTATGCATATAATATATATTCTTGGCTTTAGACTCTTTGATTGTACAGTCATTTCTCTACATGAACCATTTTTAAAAGTCATGTACTCTTAAGTGCTACATCAGAAGCAACAGCAAAATGAGTTTTCATGGTAAATCCTTCATATTCTGCTATGATCAGCATTTTGCAGGACTACACAGATGAATTCTCTGTTAGCCCTTCACTTCCTTGTTTAGGAGGCCACTTTTTTTGCAGTATTTCTTTTTATAAAGATCTATTTTTGACTGCAGTGGACTTTTGTTTACATGTTAAGCCACCTGATGCCTCCAGGAGACATCTAGTTTGCTAGTGAAGTCATTTTCTCTCTGCTACACACAGTGTAACTACACACTTCTAAACAGGAGCTGGTATTTGCAGCAATCTGCAAAAGACTCCTGCCTGTGCAGTTATCCCTTGGAATTAAAAGAAATGCACAGTTCTGCTTTTCTGCAGCAGAGGGGGAAGGGGAATATAACAGAGCACAAAACTCTAACACCACAATTTCAGGAACACAACTTCTCATCTAATGAAGAGAATAATGATCGCTCCATTATTTCTTTGCCTTGGACAGCTGCAGGTAGATTGGGGGTGTTGAGTTGGGAGAGAAGCATTGAGAGAGATTACAAGGTGTTCATTTTTTTAAAGAGGATGGAATGATGCTAGATTAGGTCTAATACAAAACAAGAAGACTGAAGCTAAAAGTCTGAACCTTTCCATAGCACAACACACTTTACTCAGCACCTGCAGCTGCACTGTACACAGAGCTTTAGCTAATTATCTGTAGATTTACTACAACCCTTGCTACTGTGTAATATAAGCTTTAAATTGTGACACACTGAATAGCTTTCTTTTGTTCAAAAAAAATCTATGCAACAGTTAAGAAATAGTAAAAAATAGCTTTTTTTTTTCCTCTAAGCATTTTGACACAACGTGAGTATTTCCTCCCAGGACAATTCTCAATAACCACGATGAATGCTGTGTATTGCAAAACAGATTATAACTTTCAGCATCAAAAAAATTTACAACAGTCAGGAATCTTATTATATAGGAGACTGGACAGTTCACATGCTACAATTACACAGACTACCATTACTGGCAGTCACAGGACAGAAGCCTCACAACAAAGAGAAAGCAAAATCCCCTATTTGCAGCTCTTTGGAGAAGCCCTAAGTCATAAGATTTAACTGGCTGGGGCATAGGCAAGAGAAAGGAAAAGAAAAAGAGAGAAATCTGATTCCTCACAATCATTGCTGCACCTCAGCTACAAACAAATATCGGGCCCTGGTTGTTTTGGCTGCCAGTCAGGTATTTCTTCATAAAAGTAATAAATATACTTACTTTTCTTCCCAGTCAAGATAACATGCCAGACCAATGGATTGTTCTGACCATTAAGTCATGAAACAACTCCTTAATTTTTTATTTAATACTAATTACTATTAGGATGGAAACACTGAAAACACAGATCTAAATACAACAGCGAATCCTGAAGTGGTCTTGCCATATTTTTTGAGGTATTAAACTAACATTATCTGTAATATCTAACAAATAATTAAAATCAATATATATCTGCATGTGAAGCATAGATACACTACAGCTTAGTGTTCACAGGTATTGGGGTTTCAAGATTATTTTTATGCATACATACATAACATTATTTAACCTTGCATTTTCATGCCCATCACTATAAATAGTTATTCTAAACTTCTAATAGACACAATTTTTTGACAGGCTAAGTGTTAGAAGTACTGTATTATAGTAATACATATGTTGTTTGCAGCACTACACAGAGTACTTCATATGTAAGTGAATCATCCATCATCATACAGAAGTCCTAAGTAAATTTAGGATTCCTGCAATACTATCACTTACTGTTTCAAAAAACAGTTTCTGCAATTTTAATTCTTACAACAAGCTCATTCTGCATATCCTTAACCTGAATAACTCATACTGGTTTAATACATGCAAACAAGTGAAAGAGTGACAAGCTACTAACATCAGATATATTAAAAAAAACCACTAACATTTGATTTAAACATACCTTTCTTGCTGCAGTTTTCATACACTAAACCACATAAACAGAGTCAACCCTAGGATTAAAACAGATTAGCCAAAAAATAGAAATAGTTTCATGTACCAGCATTCCCAAAATTCGACACATTGCATTAATAACAAGTCTGTAGCCACAAGAAAAGCTGGCATTCTCTGATGATATCAAAAAGTCTCTATGCATCTATTAATCACTGAGAGTGAAGTACATGATACCAATCACTGTTCTGTTTAACAACTCTGTAAAGCAAACTTTTGACAGACAGGTGATGGCAATCTGCCACCAGTTCCCAAAAAGAGTGTCTGCTTTCAGTCACATCCCTGTATCGACACTTTCGATAAGTCAACAAATGTTTCAGCACTAAAACAACAGTGGCACAATGTTTCACATTCCTTATGCAGAAAATATTCTCTCAGACCTCCATAGGATTTCTGGAATTAATGCAAAACAAAATCTCAAGCAAACATGTTTTGCAACCCCAAATATAGTGAGTTTAGAAATAGTTGGTGAAAAACTGCTAAAGCTTGAAATTTTTTTGCCTCCAAGTGCATGTATCAACCTGTGGGCTGAAAGGAGTGGGAGACCAGAACATAGCTAAGTTAAAATTGCACCTCATCACAAACAAGCCTCACTATTTAATAAGGATGCACTTCAGAACCCCTCTCCAAAGCAATACCAACCACGAACAAGATCTGTGCTACAGAAAGAACCTAATTTAAAGCCTAGCAGTCAAAGCAGTGAGTGAATTGAGATGTGCTGCAATATTTATGCAGCCATTATAATGCAAATGCGGAAGGTATTAGAAAGGCTATTTGCATTGGTGCACAGCCCCTTCAGTCAGCGCACAATGCCGACAGAAAGAACAATTAGGATGCATGCATAACAAAAAGCCTCCGAGCACAGGGTAGGCAGGTCCACTGAACCGGATACAATATCCACGGGATCAACAGGGCTCCATGGAAATACTGCCTGCCGGATCGCCCCGTACCTCTCCTTCACACTTAGAATACGAAGCGTCCTTGGGCACAAAAGCACGCAATGATTAGCACAGCAAAGGTGAGAGCAAGCTACAACCAGTTTAATGCGAGCACCAGCCTCACGTCTCACAAGAGAGCAACTGGGCTGGAGCACAGCTCGGTCCCCAGGGCTGCTCCCCTCGGCAAAATCTCCCCACCACTAACAGCAGCAAACTTTCAACTTGGCTCAGAAATAATAAATAAAAAACATACTTTCCCCTGGAGGAAAAAAAAAATAAAAAATAAAGCTCTCCAGCACTGGTTGAGACAGAAAGGGAGGCAGGATCTAATGCACATCCACTCTGAGAACAGACTACGCTTTTGTACAGAAAGCAAAAACCAAACTAACAGACTCAAGGATTTCCCTTTTTTTCTACAACATGTACACCTTAATGGTAAAACCAAGTATACAGGCAAACCAGACTGTTTTAAAAAGTTCTCTGACCGTGCATCCTAGCATTTATCTACACCAATTCACAGCCTCTTAATATATCCTCACAGCAGTCAGCAGGTCTGCAATTATGTGATGGGCTCTGTTCTCTCATTTCTCTTGTAGGGCAATACAGATAAAGTACCTCTTAAACTGCGACAATCTTAAAACGGTCTAAAATCACCACGCGGCACAAACTCACTTTTTTTAAAGAAATTATAAACTGTCCATAATTTCTATACAAAAGATATATTACCTGGAGGTTAATGATAGAAAAAAAAATCTTAGCAATTAAAATTCCCTTTTCATCCAGGGACCTGGAAATGCCTTTATTGAACCAAATTTGATGTTAGAGAATTCCCAGATTTATAATAGTATGTGATGTGTATTTCGTAACAAAGTCAAGGCAAAGCAATGCAGCAAAAAACAAGCAAATTAAGGTCAATGGCTAATACAGCAAACATTACCTGGCTTATTAAAACAACCTGTTACATTTTATCCCTGTCCACTTTGTAACACAGCAAGACCACTGTATCAAACAGGCTAGACCGAGTCAGCCAGTACAGTTTCCACGAAAACGAGAGTTCTTTTTATCTGTACCATCAGTTGTAACTGGGTTTTTAATCTTCGCTACTGCATCCTCCCCAGCCCTCTCACACACACTCAAACCCACCAAAAAGCGAGAGGCAGAAATATCTCCTCTGAGATGCAGTTGCATGCAGTAAAAATAAATACAAGGTATTACAACGACAGAGAGGAAAGCAAGCCTCAGTTCCATTAAAAGAGCATCCACTGAAAAACAAAATCGAAAGCAATGAGCCTCGAAGAGTTCTGGGTGGGAAATGCCACTGGCCACGCTGAACTGGCGGGCTGGACACGAAGACATGGCACCAGCTTTTCCTGCACCCAGGAACAGCACAGATACCCCATACCCAGGTGCTGGGGAGGGCACCAGGGACAGCCTTCCCAGGGGCTGTGGTGGGACACGGGAAGGGACAACGCTGCCTTCCCCTCCTGCGCACAGAAGTTTCCGTCTTTCCTCAGACACGAAGGAGAACCTGCTCCTAGAGAGACACGGCTCCTTCCTAGCACCCACCCAAATTCTCCACAGTGGCATTTTGGAACCACTGAGGTCTCCTAAGTTTTATTTCCTTCCTACCATACTAAACCTTCCCAAAACAGAGCTTTGTTATTTACTGCGCTTCCTCAGCCTTGTCAAGAGCGGATCGCAGAATGTGATCCTTCTTTCAAACACGCAGAGGATGCTTTGACAGCCCTAATTCAATCAGCATTCATGAGCACCGTGCCCACAAGCAAGCACCTACATCCACCTATTTCACGGGTGCTGGACACAGCTGCCGGCTCGCAGGGTCACAAGGCAGGACTGCCACACACCCGCTGCTCCAGCAGAAACATGCTTTTCTAGAAAGCCACGGCCAAGTCACAATCAGTCCGAGGGTTTCCTAAAAGGCACAGGCACAGCAGTGATCCTCCAAGCAATTAATCTCTGTGCACAGGCTAACAGCGCAGGGAGACAGCTGGAGAAAATATTCCCCGTCTGAAGGAATCCCTTCAATCACACAGAATTCCTGGAGGAGAATACACCCGTCAGTGCGATTTAAGTGTCAACATAACAAAGGAACGCCCCTCCCAGCACCTCCTGCCTTACAGATATGCCACGCTGGAAAGGGAAAACTCCACTGGGAACAGCAGCTACTCACAACCAGAACTGTTCATGGACTCTCCATTGCCACCACCACAAACAAAAATGCTGGGGACTGTTTCTAGAAAGAGCAGATAGAGGGACGTGGAAGAAGACAGCATCCTCTTTGAGGATCCCTCAGTACTTTTCAAAGGAAGGCTGTGGACACAAGGAGAGCTTTGTCTGGAATCATCTTTGTGTGTTACAAGGTTACATATAAAATTAGTTTTGCCTAATATACATGCTTTGCCTCGCCACATGTACAGAAATGCTGATGGCCGACAAACAGCCTAAAATTAAAGGAATACAGCTTCAAATTAGTAAAATTATCTCCCATTTTACTCATCCAGAGCAAAGAATAATTACACAGAAAACAAAATCATGAAATCCAAAACATTCAAGGGGAATTAAGATGATACGGGTGTTACTAAAATTAAAATGTATGCACAGTAGTGTAATAACAAATTCATAAGATACTGTAAATCTTTCCCAAAACCAGACTAGGTTTATATCAAGATCACCATACAACATATGCCTGAAATATGGTTGTAAATAAGTGTGATTTAATTTGACCACCACCTACTTTAAGCCCTTGATTTTATAAACAGAAGTATATCATAATGACTAGGGATTAAAAAAAAAAACCACACACACAGTTTAGGAGGCAAAAATAACAATATATAAAGTCAACCATGCAAACAAGAAACAGTAGAAAATTAAGACCTTGAAGGTAATTACCATAACCATCTTAAATTCTATTCTTATAGTAAAAAAAAAATCCCCACCAAATACTGCAGCAACGACAAGACATACAATTATAACTCCCTGATCATTAATATTTTGCCTCAAAAGTCTGCACATGTGCAGAACTCAATGATTCCACAGTCCCCTCTCAAAAACACAACTTTAAAATTACCAGCACTATTTCAGCATTTCACAACTCTTTTCTTACACACTGCGACTTTTTATTCCATGTCCATACCTGCTCCTAAATAGGATGGACAAGTGAAGCAGCAACACAGTTTCACCAAACTTCAGTTCTGCTGAATTGCCGTGCAGCTCACGCCCAGTCGCAATTTTAGTCAAGGCGGCCGTTCACCTTACTAAGGTTACTACAGCTTTTGAAGCGTTTCCTAGGGAAAGACACGAACAACTCGGTGAAGACGCCTTCTACAGCCACAAATATACGCGGGAAGCTGTCACACCGCTTTTCTCTGTCACACCTCTCTGTTTTAAATACCGGGAAAATCACCTGGCTAGACAGGAAGGCGAAGACTTTTGAAACGAGGTTCTGTCTCTGTGGCTCCATCAGAACTGCCACAATAAATACATCGGGTGAAACAGGAAAAGAGCCTCACGCCTGTGCGAGGGTGGGGGACCGCACTGACACGGGCAGAGGCAGCTGCAATCATTACCCGCACGCCGGCAATCATTACCCTGAGCGCCACTGCCACTACACACACGCCAGTTCGCTCCAATGTCTCTGTGCCAGCTCCCGGCACCGAGAGCCGGCGGGGAGAGGGAGAGGTGAGGCTGTGAGACGGAGCTTCCTCCTTTCTTTTTGTTGTTATTGTTGTTGTTGTTGTGGCGGTCGCTGCCATCGCACGGCAGCCCCTCGGCCGAGCCCCGCGGGGGCGATGGCCGCCCCCGGCCCGGCCCGAGCCCAGCCC